>OY856409.1:1658447210-1658782210 GCA_963693085.1 Alisma plantago-aquatica
TTTGGATATGTATAGCTCATGTTATGAAGACCGCAAATATTATGCATTTCAAATTAGTTCCGTGCGTCGATCTTGTTGCCCTTGGATGAGTGACTTACACTCATCCAAATGGGATCAAAATTTGTATGTAGCCTAGTTATAGTATGACGGTGAAGATCAACGGTTTACATTTAGCAAAAAATAGTCTCGATATACAAACACACTTGAGTGTATTCGTGCGATCCGTACACTCGAGTGTATTCTAGCCGGACTATATATATATATATATATATATATATATATATATATATATATATATATATATATATATATATATATATATATATATATATATATATATATATATATATATATATATATATATATATATATATAAAGAATTGTGTACCTGAGTACATGTAGCTTGCATGTATCCATCTTTATTTATGATGCTTGTAAAGTTCTACTAAACAATCCAACCTTATGGATGTGATGCATACCCCCTGTGATAATATGTGTATCAAGAATCACCACAATATGATATTAACAGATCATCTAATGAAACAATATGTGTATTTTCTAATCAACGTCAAGTGGAAGAAATTGTATAAACCATTGGATGATACACTGCCATATCTCATTATATATATATATATATATATATATATATATATATATATATATATATATATATATATATATATGTAAAATAGCTCAATAACATTAAAAGTAAGCCACACGACATCTACAAGATAGACATCTCTCATAAATTAACCAAGCAGCAACTCTTTTTTCGGAAAGGCATAACACAAGGCTTAGATTGGGATGTAATAGGTACATTTCAACCCCATCCACCTCTTGTAGTGGTTGTCTAAAACAACTATCTGGGATAAAATTCATCAATATACAAGAGCCTATGAGTACATCAGGAGAGGAGTTTGCATAGCCGCTTGTATAGATTACCATCATGAAGACAACAAATGATCACCTGAAAAAGAGCTCGACCACAATATAACAACACAAACACAACACCACACAAAACTGGACTAGAAACACAACTACCAGCTAAGAAACCAAAAAGAAATACAAGTCGACCAAGGAGCCACCCAACAACTCAACATTCACATAGGAAAAAAGTCGAGCACTAAGGGTGAACCAACCAGGAGACCCGGGAAGGAGGCCAAACCCCAGCGATGCAGATACAGAGGAAGGATGGCTCATGCAAATA
Source organism: Alisma plantago-aquatica (assembly GCA_963693085.1). Classification (NCBI taxonomy): domain Eukaryota; kingdom Viridiplantae; phylum Streptophyta; class Magnoliopsida; order Alismatales; family Alismataceae; genus Alisma; species Alisma plantago-aquatica. The sequence goes on from OY856409.1 coordinate 1,658,448,418, forward strand.
CACCAGTGGGGAGTAGAGGGTGTCGGGAACCCCACCACCACTCCCGACCACCACTATGAGAAGGGGGCAGAAGACCTACACAAAGCACAAACCCAACTTACTCCTCCTCTGCCTGAAGCACCCAACAACACAATGTTCACATAGGAAAAAAGTCGAGCACTAAGGGTGCACCAACCAGGAGACCCAAGAAGGAGGCCAAACCCCAGCGATGCAGATACAGAGGAAGAATGGCTCATGCAGATACACCGGTGGGGAGTAGAGGGTGACGGGAACCCCACCACCACTCCCAACCACCACTGCGAGTAGGGGGCGGAAGACCCACACGAAGCACAAACCCAACTTACTCCTCCTCTGCCTGAAGCACCAAGGGGCACCCAAGCTCACCATCCGCCCAAGAAGGAACCTGAGGCACGACCACCACAGATAGACTCAAATAGAGAAAGAGACTAGGAAGAACAAAGAAAGAAAGAGGTAAAACCCACCTCTACCGTATCCGACGACCGAATACCTCCAAACAGTTACCCGACTCAGCCCCTAGGCAGATCTGAGAAGAAAAAGCCAAAGAGAAAAGCATAACACCCCCCCTCGAGCCACACACCACCGTAAAAGGCCTGACCACAACCAGGACGCACGACAGCCGCCAAGGGAGGAAGAGAGGATAAGCTTGGAGAAGCACCTTCAAATAGACCCAGAACTGAGAGGCAAGTTGAGGAAGATGCCCGGGGGGAGATGGTGGTGGCTTCAGACTAACGCCAGACCCCCTCCCCCAGGATGGAGTGTCGCGTGTGGAGGGAACCCTAGATCGCCGCCGTGATTGCCAGAGCTGTCTTTCCGCATTTCATTTCAAGGTTGTAATTGTACATCTATTACAACTGTTCATGATATATATATATATATATATATATATATATATATATATATATATATAAGGCTAGAATACACTCGAGTGTATAGATCGTATGAATGCACTCAAGTGTGTTTGCATATCAAGACTATTTTTTGCAAAATATAACCTATTGATCTTCACAATCATACTATAACTAGGCTACATAAAAATTTTGAGCCCATTTGGATGAGTGTAAGTCACTCATCCAAGGGCAACAAAATCGACGTGCGAAACTAATTTGAAATGCATAAATTTTGCAGTCTTTATAACATGACCTATAAATGTCTAAATGTGCTCAAATTTTGCGTATGATCTACTCACAAGATGTTTAAGAAGATCAACATATTAAATTTTTGAAAAACATATTGCATCACGATAAACTACTTGAGTGTATTCTACACCGAATACACTCGAGCATATTCTAGCCTGACTATATATATATAATATTGTTTCCCTTGGATGAGTGACTTACACTCATTCAAATGGGCTCAAAATTTATATGTAGCCTATTTATAGTATGACGGTGAAGATCAATGGTTTACATTTTGCAAAAAATAATCTTGATATGCAAACACACTTGATTGTATTCATGTGATCTGTACACTCGAGTGTATTCTAGCCTGACTCTCTCTCTCTCTCTATCTCTCTCTCTCTCTCTCTCTCTCTCTATATATATATATATATATATATATATATATAAGTGTGTACCGGCTTGTACATGTAAGTTATGTATACCACCTATTAAAATAGGATATATGAAACCCGCTAAATAAATCCAACCTTATGGATTGAATCAACATTGATTAGATTAGATGTATTTAAAAAATCACAACCATATCTCACATATATCATGAGATATAACAACATATCATCTCAACTTATATATATATATATATATATATATATATATATATATATATATATATATATATATATATATATATATATATATATATATATATATATATATATAGCATAGATCACATCTTATACTTGAACAAATTTCCATCATGTAATATTTTTTAGAGTATAATTCATTGATCTTATTAAATATCTTATCAGTGCATATATATAAAATTTGAGCTCATTCATACACTTATAGGTCATGCATATACATAAAGTAAAAGCGGATACGTTTTAAATTAGTTATGTGCATCATTTTTTTTGTCCTTGGATGAGTGACTTACACTCATTCAAATAGGCTCAAATTTTGTATGTGACCTACTTTTATTATGACAATGAATATCAACAATTTAAATTTTACAAAACAATACTCTATATAGGTAAACACCATTACAGTGTAAAGTATGATCTATGTACTCGTGTGTATTCTAGCCTGACTCTCTCTTTTTTACAGTGTAAAGTATGATCTATGTATATATATGTATATATATATGATGGAAAACATGATTTTTATTATCATAAATTCACCTACAATTTTTTTTGTGATAAATATAATTTTTTTCATAAATACACTTTGATGATAATTTTAATGTTCAAAATTTATTTTGACAAACAATTTCACACAAGCACCATAATGTATATTCAAATATTCATAAGCACACAAAGTTAATTTAAAGGATTCATCATTTTATCAATTAAAAAGGGTCACACACAAGTGAATCTAGGTGAATCCATAAAACCCGCCTACTAAATATGTTCAATCAAGTTTTGCCAAATATAAATGAGTGGCTAAACTTGAAACACAAACCCAAATTATATGGGTCAACTTGTGGAACCTTATGTGTCGATGATCCAATTTAATAAGTCTACTAGAACATTTCAACCTAATCTCATATGTATCTTTTAGTAGATGGGAGGTAGCAGGGCTGAGTCAAACATTGTGACAATATGGCAATAGGGATATATAGTCTTTTTTATTGGAGGCGTCGGGGGATGGCGTGTAAAGAAATATTTTGAACTATATTTGTAACCATATCAGTTCCATTGCCTTTAGGTTACAAACACATCTCATGTAAACTAGGAACCATGAGATTAGGGCATAAAAAGAGGACTAGGCATGTCAAAAATCAATGTTAACTTTTTTTAATTTCTCACTGTCACATGAATTGACTTTGCACATGGACATAAAACTTGATTCCTTTTATCTTATTTGAAACACAATGATACATATTAAAGAATATATACTAGTTCTCATTATTAAAACTGTCCAAGTTTGAACAATTAAATACATACTATGGAAATAAAGAAACCATATACTCAAATCTACGTCCTGACTCCTGTAACCCTAATCTCTTTGATTAAGAATTTAGTGGGCTTGGATATTTATAGATGGACAAACAATGTCAGGAATACACCCTAATACACTTGTTTGTACACTTATAAACATATAAGTGAACATTTAATGAGTTACTCAACTATACACCATAATTGTGGTTACCTATGACCCTAAAAGTGCTTTGGATAAGTGAACATTAACACGATGTTAAGTTGGATATATGAGTCCTAACCCGGGACTGTGTACATGCTGATGATGATTCTAGAAGTGTAGTAATCATGTATGATGCAGTAGTAACATTAGGTGTTTTAATCACCTCAAATATATTTATACTCATGAAATGGCCCTAATAACAAAGACATAACCTAATACGTAAGCTAGCTCATTAAATATGTCATTCATGCTACATCATTCACTAATACACACATTAAGATTTAAATGTGATTGATTAGTAATTAGATATGAATTAATGTTTGATGTGGGCTATAATGTGCTTAATATATCTAAAGGGTTAGCATTTGTATGTTCGAGATAAGATATGATAATTTAAAGAACAGTGTATCAGACATACCCACCATGATGTAAGTGAATATAGAACTAATGTACAGGATGGATTAACAAAGTAATAAATCATATTTTGTTCTAGATAATGTATATAACCCTAACGGTAAACTTATGTGTATAATCAGATTGAGGTTAAACCCTAATTTAATTAGACATCATGGAAGGAAGTTTTCAAATTTAAATTCAAGTTCAAAATTAGGTCACTTGGGTCCTAGTTGGTAAAGATGCCAAGTTTCATATTAATTGGAAAATGCTAACTCTTTTAATTTAATTCAAGAAGATAATATTCAAATATTACTCCTACCATTAATTAGATCTCAATTTATTTTTTATTTCTCAAAATTTCACATATTTCTCTAAGTCTTTCTAATTCACATTTTATATTCTCATCCTACACATGGGATCCATGGAAGCCATCAAATTTGCATCATAGGACATCTATGTTCTCTTCTACCTCATGTCTTGCTTTGCTTAGTTCTACAATCCACATGCCCTCCTCCTCCATTGATTTATCTCCCCTTTCATCCTAGTCACCCTCTTGTATTCCCTCTACATTCTTCTCATCACTTTAAATCTACCAAGCCCTATCAAGAAGGGTTTCTTCCTATAAAGAGCTTAGGAGATATCAAACTCTTCCCTCTCCTCTATTTCCTCCCCCTATTATAAATCTCACCACCACCATGTTGGTATATATGCCCGTAGAGCCAATCATATGATGATTGTGATGGGGCATCATATACTTGATTTGATAATGATAAAGGTAATTCTGTCTATTATGTTCGTTTCAATCATGAGATGATGACACAAAATATAATAGATGTCTAAAGAATGATGTTACTCAATGGCATATGTCTTTAGGTTGAGGATCTAAGCAATGAAATTATATATATGATAAGAGTACATACATTCTTGTTGTGTACCTAGTCAGATAGTACTATGGAAGAAATATAGATGACAATAATACATAAGACTAGAGTGTGTGTTGATTGATGACAGAGTCTCATTAATCATGATATATGATATCAAGTCAAGCACATAGGTACATGTTAAAGAACAGTGTATCAGACATACCCACCATGAGAGTGATACATTGAATCCATAGAATGGAAGTCAGAATCATCTCTCATAGTGATAGTGGTGATTGTGGTTCTTAGACCTGAAGTCATTACAATCATCACATATTGTTCGATGTATTTTGACACCATCCAATATAACCTTGAATAGGGGTGCCATAAAGGCGATGCCTAAATGCATTGTACACATGGAAATTGAGTGTGACTGATGTAGATGGGATTTGTCCCTCCTATAGGAGATTTATATCCATGCCACTTGATAAGTGAGATCGATATATGTATGACCATACTCATGTGACTCAATATGTTATATGTGAGTTCAAATGCATCTCATACAGTCTGCTCTAGTTAAAGGAACATGGATTTACCGTTGAAGAGGATGACGATTCCATACCTCGAGTTCAAGATGGATATCAGAGACAAAGAAACTATACGATCATGATAACACTGATCACAAATTGTAGGTTGAAGTTGTTCTCCAACTTTCCAAATTACTTGGGTAGGAATGATGTATTTCTAGATACCACTCATTGCTTGTGATGTCATAAATTGGTTATGGACATTCATTGCCAACCTAACTTGGGACCTATAGGGTCACACACATGAGATGCACCTAGAAAAGGAGTTTGCTCATAAATAAGGTTTAACTTGATTATTAAAGTGTTTAGGTATTCAATTTGAACTATATTGATTGTTTATTGGCTGAGCTGGAAAATGAAATGACCATTTCACAAATGAAATGACCATTTCATGAAGTGAAATGACCATTTCAAAAGTGAAATGACTTGTTCATCATCTGGGTCGCCCAATTTAACAATCAATATGATCGGATCAAGGATTGATGATCATGTCATGTTGTGCATTAATTGAATAATGCATGCCAATGTGATTGAAAAAAGGAAAGCTAGTGAACTGACCAGTTCAAGGGTTGAACCGTCTGGCACCCATAAATTGACCAGTTCAATAGTGAATCAACTGGTTCACCATTTATAGCTTCTAAAAAATTCATGACATTCCATCTCTTAGACTCCCAGATGAACTAGAAACCTTGACCCTAGCCATCCTATATAAAGGGAGGCAGAGTAGACTTTCATAGACACAATGACAAGATCTGACAGTTGTTGTCCTCTCTAGTTGTGGTAACCAAAAGAGACCAAGCAAGTCCTACCCGTAAAAGGGAGGGACATCAAGGGAGGGACAACATGGGAGAGCGAATCAAACCTATTAGGTTGACATTTGAAGGGACACCTCCTTTCTTTTGACCCTGATAATGCAATGTCAAGTTTCTGGTGGTTTGCATAGACTACCATAAAGGCAAGGAGATAGTTTCAACCTGTTAGGACGATACCATCAACCACCGTCTGTGGTGTTGAACCAGGAGGCCGTTGTGGATGACTGGTCGAGTGCCGCTTGGAGAAGAAGTATGATGTTGCAAGGATAAGCCATTGAACTTGCTTTAGGACCAGGTTTATGCCTTGCACCTTCCTTCTTATAGTCATCATTGTAGATGCGGTCTCGCTGGTTAGGGAATCATGCATTAATTTTTTTTTCCGCTATTTTATCTGTCGCCCGGATTTCCCAACAATGTTATTAGAGAAACATGAATTAATGATGGATATGGATTTAAATTTATGTGATCAGATTTATTTTATTTCATACAATGTGAATAATGAAAATGATTAATGTGCATATCTAAATAAATACCACATACAATCTCACAAATTGATGACATGTTCGATCAATTAAAGGCAAACAAGGTATTATCAAATATAAATTTGCATAGTGGATACCATCAGCTGAAGATCAAACTCTCAGACATAGAGAAAACAACATTCCACACCTGATATGGGCACTTCGAGTCTCTTATCATGTCCTTTGGCCTCACTGATAACACCCAAATTCAGGCATTTATGCTAAGCATTTACTTGTGGTTTTGTGTTGTTACAGCCTAATATGCCCAAAAATAACTCTTGATACTATCTTTTCATAATTTATATATCTTTTGAAGATAAAGTTGCTCAAATAGGAAGGAACCTCTCCGCCCTATCTCTCACCTCTCTCTCTCTAAGGTTTCTCTCACCTCTCTCTAGAACCCTTCCGGCGGCCTTCGTTGGGGGGAGGGAGCGGCTCCTTCGTTGCTTCCTCCCCCTGGCTCCATCAGTGTTGGCTCTAGTCTGTTCTATAGGGTCCCTGGAGATGGAGTGAACGAGCGGCGCTCCCAGTTGGAGTTTTGGTTCGCCTCACTATTGGGTTGCAGAGGAGTTGGGATGCGCTGCGTCGGAGGTAGATCTAGGGTGTGTAATGGCGTTTTCGACCTAGTCAACTCCAACCCGTTCAAGAGTGATGGGTGGAGAGGAGCCTCGCCCTAGGTCTGACTCTCTATGCTGCTACTCCGTCCGGGCAAAGTTGAGGGGTTCTTTGACCTTCTCATCAGATACCTACGACTCCTCCTTCCCTGAGACTTCTCCTGGAGCTAATCCAGGGTTATGGTGAACATCGACTCTGATCTAGAAGCTCCTGGCGGTGGTGGTGAAGGCAGAGCCCTGCTAGGTTTACGGCGGTGTGGACAAGTAACCTCATGTCCGGTGGCTCGCAGGGCGGCCTGGATCAGTGGCTCGCAGGACGTCCTTCTCTTTGCACCTAATCCTCCTTTGCTGAGATCAGGTTTCCCAAGGCTATTTTGCCTCTTCGTCTGACATGTCCTACTTCGACGAAGCTCCCAACTCCGAGTTTTGGATTGGCTTCAAGGTTGAGGCGGTAGATGGCGGGTTTCATACCCTGGAGCTCAGGTCTTTGGTGGTGGGTTCTGCTGGCCTACTGTGCTGGTCCCTCCACGGGATGCTCATCTCTGGAAAGGGTGATAGGGTCCCCTGATGTCCCTGTTGCTGTGAGGTAAGGCCCATAGGGTGTTTTACGTTGTTTACCTCTGTCTAGATTTTGTCTCGGCCATATGAAGGATGAAGGTGCCGGTGGTCCTCCACCTGGCAGTGCTGCCCTCCACATGCCTACGTTGTGTTTGCTAGTTTGTTACTGTGTAAACAACAACTAGTGATGACCAAGAACCCATTGCTGGTTAAATTCCCGCTCAATGTGGTTATCAGAAACTAGGCCTGTAGATGTATGCATGTGTTCAGTTGATCATGTCCTCTCTTTGTGGGTGAAGTGAATGCTAGAGGCTCCATGTTTGCCTATTTGTAGATGTAGAAGTCTTGGGTTTTTCACTAATGGTGCCCCTGTTGAGCTCGAACTGCAGGCTTGGTTGGTTCCGTTCTTGGGTGAGGAAATGGACCAGGTGCAGATGGTCGACTGCTTCAAGGATTAAGGATAGAACTTGTGACAGACGTTCTAACTTTCGGGAAGAAGCTAAAGAGTGGCAGGCTTTTACTTTTTCATATAGATTATCCTAGTTTTTTCCCTGTTGGTCTTATGCTTGGAGGAGGATCAGGTGACGACTCTGTGGCTCAGTTTGGGAAGTTTGAGTGCAGGCCCTCACAGGCGTATTTGTGGGTGTTATTATTGGTCCTGTGTGTTCCTTCTTCTCTTCTTCTGATTCTGCCCTCTTTGTTAGATCCCCCTTCTCCTGGCTTTTCTAGTATGGAGTTTTATTTTCTATTTTGATCCTATTGTCCCCCTGTGTGGGGATAAATAAGGATCAGTTTGTTTCCCCATGGGGCACACTTGTACCCAAAGTTTTGGTTATCTAGTAACACATTTTTTTGCCGACCAAAAAAAGTTGCTCAAATAGTCAATTTTGGGACATGCAGGCACTGGACTTGAAAAGACATCGACCCTCTAAGATTTCTCCCCGTTGGCATGGTTGGGCCCAGCTCGGATTGGTCAGGCTGGGTTCATCACATGATTTTTGCAGCAGCTAGTCTTCCATCCTTAGCGACCATTACGACTACAACTGTAGTGACCGCTACAACCTTCAAACTATAGGGACAGATAAAACAACAACTACAATGATCATCAAGACTGTAGCAACCGCTACGCTCGATAGGACTGGGCCGATCTCGGAACGGTCAGGCTGAGGATAAGGGCCAACGACTGTAACAAGCCCTATGACCACAACAACTGTATCGACTGTAACAAACCCTACGACAGCAATAACCTATGAAACCGTTTCACTCGGTACGATCGGGTCGAGGAGGAATTTAGCGATCGCTGAAGTGTAGTGACCACTTATTACACACAATCTACATTCACCTATAAATATCCACCCCTCACTACCTAACAAAGGGTTTGACTATTTGGATAGCCCATAAAGCTCAGCTGATCCTAGAGTCCCATGGGAGAGTTCGAAGGTTCGAAAAGATTGAAGTGCTCATTCTACATCCATCCATGTGGTTTGTTTCCATCTACCACCACCGTTCACCCACTTCCCACCATTCCCATCCATCTTCCACCTCAATACACCCACTAAGATGTTGTTTGGGACAGACTCGAGGAGAAAGGAGGCCAAGGAGTTCAGAAGACCAAGGAGGATGACCCAAAGACGAGATCTAGCCTATACATAGGCTAAGGAGTAAGAGTCACCTCTCATCTATGGGCTAAATATCTTCATCCTATCCCTTTTTCTACCGTTCTCCTTTTATTTCTATACAAATGATATTTTTCCATCTTTGTTTGGTCCCGTTGAGCTCCTTCTTGGCTATGTAGTCCATTTTGGACATGTTTATGTACTTTTACCTTAAGCAAGTAGTTTTATTTCAGATCTAGTACGTTTTCCATTCTATCTTCTCTTTTTGGTTATGATTGCTAGTTTGGTTGATCTCTTTCTTGCTCAAACTTCTATTTCTGCCTTGATTGAAAGATTAGTAGTATAAATGGATAAGCGAATGTAGTTTGGATTGAATATGAAAGAAGTATGGTTAAGGGTGATATTTACATAACATTTGTCTTGGGCACAGTTGGGTCAGGCCTAGAATGGCCAGGCCCAACCTGACCTTCCTGGACCCAAGGTCTGTGTTCTATCCAAATCACATATGTTCTTAGCATCCTTGAATGTTCTGGACCCAAGAGGATATCTAGAATATTCTAGGGTATTGATCGGTTATCCTCGAGAGAGGGTTCGTATCATTGATGAGTTTTAGTCTCGCTGTGTGAAAGTGAGTGGGATGACACCACAGGAACATATACCACATAACATACTATGTTTGGATGTAGGTTGCTTGCTGAGGTGTTCGGGGGTTGTCTATGCCTAAGAATTGGTGCATAGACTGTCCAACTTGTGGTTACATAGCCAGGAACTCCTTCTTCTTGAGTAGTAGAATCCTATGGACTCTGTTTTGTTTTCTTTGCATTATTTTGTTTTACTTTGTGACATTTTGCTAGACTAGTTCTAGTTCCATACTTTTATCAACTATCTGATTGGCTTAACTAACTTAAGAGTGAGATCTTAAGCATCCTCAATGTCCCCATGTCCTTGTGTTCAATCCTATATGTAACATCCCTGACCTGGGTTATGGCTTAACCCTAGAAGTTTTGCTTAAGTAAGTTACTTACAAACTTGTTCTAATCTTTTGAAAAGTAATTAAGACTCTTTGTGAAGTTTATTTTCAAGTTTGAGCTTATTTGCAAACTATTTGTGCATTATATGATAGTCTGAGTGTAAAGTGCAAATTTCCCATGATAAGGGGTTATGTTGCAAAATGTCACATGTTTTATGTACCCTAAGTGTTATAACATCATAACAGAGAAAATTATGCTAAGTGGTGGCTTGTGGAATGCCTAAATTCTAAGTGAGAACTTGTGTGAATAATGCTAAGTGTTTTGTGCATCAATTGTGGTACAAATTGTAAATTATCTAAAATGTAGGGTTGATGTGTAAATTGCCTCTTCTAGAGTGTCCTTCCTCCTTCCTAGTATAATCTAGAGGAGAGAGAAATAAGGAGACACTATGTTTGAATCATCTTGGAGAGATAGCATTCTTGGTGATGAAAAGACTAAGTTAAAGCTTTATATGAGTCATATCAAGTTGAAGACTTGAAATGGGAGTTCCTATCGGACATGAAGCCATAAAGGAAGTCTCTTATCAATTTGTTGACTCTTGTCTTTTCCCATGATGGGCTAAGCACCCCAAGGAAGTCATATGTATTGGCTTGCAACTTTTCTTTGGAAAAGGTTGTATTGAATATAATAATAAGGTGAGTGGAAGTAACTTGCCCTAGAAGATAACCAAAGGAATGACCCTTATCCTTTGCATTATCCTTGATATTTTATTTTTGCATGGAAAGATAAAGACGGGATGCATGCAAATACATGTGTCAATCCATGCATGGCTAGGTGGCACTTAGTAGCTTAAGTTAATGACACCTCTTACACTCTTTTTCATGAAACATATGTATAAATACCCTTCCCTTCACCTATTAGTAAAATTTTTAGATATTGTTATCATCCTTCTCTTAGGTATCATGCATATCACTCTAGTATAGTTCACAGTGAAGGAGAGTTGAGTTGTAGAGCTTGATATCGGCGAAGTAGGGGATATCAACCTAGTAAGATGATATCGGCCACAAGGAGGGAAGATACCGTGCAAGTACTAAGGAGCTCAAATCTTGGATCTTGGAGAAGCTCATCTTCAACTTTGGGAACATGAAGAATTAGAGCTTGAATCTTGGAAGTTGTTTTAGAGGTGGGTTATATAACTTAAACCCAACTATGTAATTATGCACTTTCAATATTGTTGAACTTGTTGATTGCCTTTAATTTTGAATTCCTTTGATCAATTGATGATTCTTTTAAATTATAATAAGTTGTTAAGACTGTTGTCCATGAATTAGAATAGAAAGCCAAAGGTCTTGAGGTTAATGATGATGACATCATCATGGTACAATCTGATATGGGGTTGAAGTACCTTAAATCCGATATGGAACCCAAGATGGTGGTTGACCCAATATAGAAGTGGGTAATACCTCATACACGATATGAGGCATGTCTTATGAATGATATGGAAGGTACCTACTTGCACCATATACATGATACAAGGTTAAGGTTATACCTTTCACATGATATGGTACACTCTATCTGATATGTTTAAAACCCTAGATGAAGAAGTGAAACCCGACATGAATTGCCTTTGAAACATGATATATCCCTATCCTTTTGTAAAAAGTGTTGGTATGTATGCCCTGAGAGTCAATCATGGGATGATTGGTGGGATACATTAAGATTGATTTGATAAAGATCAAAGGCAAGCTTCCAATTCTTTCTGATTTAGTCATATGAGATAATGATAGAACATATTGAATGTCTAGGGAATGACAATACTCAATGACGTATGATTTCAGGTTGAGGACCTGAACGATGAGATCATATGGATGCTAAGAGTTTGTACATTCTTATTATTTCCCTAGTCGGATGTCATTGTGGAAGGTAGATAGACAACAATGACACACAAGACTAGATTGTGGTGTTGGTTGATGACAGAATCTCGTTAGTCATGATATGGAGATATCAAACCAAACACATAGGTACTTGTTAGAGAACAAGCCTATTGGACAGACCCACCGTGAGTTTGACACATGGAACCATGACATGGTAGTCATAGTCAGTTCTCACAGTGATGGTGGTGAGTGTGATTCTTTGACCTGAAATCACTACACTCAACACATGTCGTTGGGTACACTTTAACATCATCAAACGCAGTCCTAAAACATGGGTTGTTATAAAGGTGATGATTGGGTGGCTTTGACACATGGGATTTTGAGGGGTGAGTGATAGATATGGGATTTGTCCCTCCTGAGGGAGTTTGATATCTATGGTCACTTGATGAGTAGGATTGAGATAGGCATGCACACATGTGTGAATCAGTATGTGATGTTGATGTCATACATATCTCCTCCAATCTACTCAGAGATCAAGAAAGTGAATGAACATTGACAGGATGACTGTTCCATGCCTCAAGTTCATTTGGGATATCAGTGATAAAGGAATTATACATTCACTATAACACCATTCACAGATTGTAGGATTGAAAATTTTTCTCCCACTTTCCTTTTCACTTGGGTAGCACTGATGTGTGACTAGGCACCGCTCTTTGCTTGTGAAGTCATAAGTGTTATTGACTTTCACTGCCAACGTGAAATGGACCTGCAGGGTCACACACATATGATTTAACCTGGAAGAGGAGTTTATCCACAAACAATGTTTAGATTGATTACTAAAGGAGTTTGGTAGTTCAATTAAACACTCAATCAATTGATAGCTCAGTATCATAGTGTTCAAGGTGTTGGACTGATTGATTAAAGTATCAGATTGATTGAAACTGTAATTGACTGATTTGCACAGTCTACTGCCCCAACCGATCGGCTAAAGTTGTGAGTTGATCGGATCATGTGTCCTAAAACGATCAGCTCAATTGTTGAACCGATCGATTCGTGGTCCAACCGAGATCGTTTGGAAAGTCATAAGACTATTTTGCAAATACAATTTGTTTTACTTGTACAAATTTGATTTGGACAAGGATTAATATTTGATTAGTTGGAAACAAATATAAAAGTCAATTTGAGTTGGACCAGGACCATGAACCGATCAACTCAGAGGTGAACTGATTGGCTCAGGTGTCCTAACCGATCGGTTCAGGTGTGAACCGATCAATTCAGCTCCCCAACCGACCATTTCATGCTTGAAACGATCAGTTCAGGTGATGCAGTTGGTTGTTTTGTGGAAAATCTCGAACCCTTCTACTCCTGCCTTTAATCCCGCATTGCCCGGGGTAGAGAACCCTGTCCCATGACCCTCCTATATATATAGGGGTATTGGGGGCTTCTCAGGGACAACAACTCAGAACAGCAGTTGCTCTGCAAAGTTGTCGTTCTCTCTGGTTGTGGTAATCGAGAGAGCCCGAGCAGGTGCTACCCGATAAGGGAGGCACAACAAGGGAAAGACAACTGTAGGAAGGCAACTGGTTGCAGGAGAGTGTGTTGGTGGCTAGTACGCCGATAGGAAGGTGTGATTCCTTTCGATTCCTTGTGGGACAAGGAGATCGGAGTTCCAGGTGGTCCGTGTGGACTACTTCAGAGGCGGGAGACTTCTGCCGCTTGGAGGACAACTGTCAATTCCAACAGTCCCGGTGAGACCAGGAGATGCACAGACACTGTCCAAGACCAGATGTGAAGACCGCACAAGTCGCGAGGTAACATCATCGAGTAAGCCTCAGGACAAGGTATGTCTCTACAAACCATCCTTCCTATTGTATAGACGTTGACGCGATTCCTTCATTCTGGGTTTGGGAGAAGAATTTTTTTTGTTTCTGCTGCCTTCTCTGTCTCCCCTAAAACCCAAAAGTGGTATCAGATCCATGTCAAATGCTCTATACTTTAGGATTATCGATATGATCAATTTTTGGTTTGTCACCTTTAATTATTGCATACAATGCGAATAATAATGGCTTTATGCATGTCCAATCCTAAATCCACAAAATCCCAATATACATATATGATATGTAATATAAATGCACTCAATACGCGTCACCCTTAAACGAGTTTTGTGGTGGATGTATAGTGTGGTTATGGCCAATAAACCCTATGTATGTGTGCTTGGTTGAATATGGTTGCTTGCATCTCGGTCTGTGCACCGATTCCCTATCTCTTATTCCTGATGTAACTCGAGATAACTTGAGATTTCTTTCCTACCTTTTCTCCCCCTGAATGTAACTCAGGTTTTCCCAATAAAAATGTAAAATAGGATAAATCTTTTATTTCTTGTTATGTCAAAGAACGGCGGAAAATCTGACAACAACTGAGACAATCGGTTTAAGGAGTGAACCGATCGGTTGGCAATCCAGATGACCGGTTTGAGGAGCAAGATGATCAGGTGGTGGCCATGAGGAGACGCACGATGATCAAGCAAACTGGTCGGTTGGAGGAGCCAACCGATCGGCTGGTGGCACCCAGATGACCGGCCAGGGCGAGCAGGTCATTCATGTGATGAGTTGATCAACTCGGATGGCTATAGCACTTCATCATGGACAGGTTGCATGTGATGTAGACCTAGATGACTGTGATTTCTCTTGGCTCAAGGAATCACATTAGGATGGCCATAATAATTGCTTTTATCGTTTCACATGTTTTCTGTGGGATATAGAATGTATATGATACATACTATGTAATGTGGTGATTGTATATGTATACTTACTTATAAAACCAAATCCCTCATCTAAATATTAAGTCTTTTATGCCTTCCATTAGCGGAACACATGAAAAACTTGATCGACCAAGCGTAGGTTACGCCAAAGTGTGGTGCACCGTCTATCTCGTGGAAGTGTGAAGGGTAAACATGTAGGTTCTGCCAAAGCAAGGTGCATGTTTACCGTGTCAGCTTTTGGGTTAGACTTAACTGGTGATTCTTAGAGCATCTAGGCCCAAAGGCACAGAATGTTCATGGCAAGGTGTTGCACATGTTCATTCATCAAGAGTTGCATATGATGCAATTGGCATGATGGCCTACCTAAATAGTCAAGATTATGGGTGATCAGCCAAAGCTGACTCATGACTTGATGAAATATGGATCTTGACCCACTAGAAGATTGTACGCTGCAATCTTCCGAATTGATGGCGAGGGCTATCAATTTGAACAAAAATAGTGGGAGTGATAATTAATTAAAGTCCTAATTATATCGTTAACCTTTCAAATCAATCAAATAAGTCAAAATTGAGTTTTGGACTAAATTGCATATATTTCCTTTTATAGTACAAATGACAACAAACAACAATCACTTTTCATTGCGATCGGTCCTTGAAAAGGACAAGCTGAATGGGACTAACTTCCACGAATGGTTTAGGATATTGAGAATTGTTCTCATTCAAGAGCGAAAGCTCTATGTCCTAGATACTGCATTTCCAGAGGAACCTGCTCCTACCGCACCAAAGGCAGAAAGGGATACTTATAAGAAGCATTCTGATGATGCCATTGATGCAAAATGCTTGATGTTGTGCTCAATGAACCACGAGTTGCAGAGACAATATGAGAACATGGGTGTCATTGAGATGATTCAACATCTCAAGAACATGTATGAAGATCAGGCATGACAAGAGAGATATGATGTCTCCATGGCATTGTTCAAGTGTGTCATGACAGAAGGAGATCCAATTGGTCCTCATACACTCAAAATTATTGGGTATGTGGAGAACCTGACAAGATTGGGATTTCCCCTGAGCCAAGAGTTGGCTACTGACATGATACTGCAATCGTTGCCATAATCCTATAGTCACTTCGTGATGAACTACAACATGAACAACTTTGACAAGCCATTGACATAGTTGTTGGGCATGTTGAGGACAGCCGAGGCACAGATGAAGAAGGACAAGCCTAAGTCTGTGACGATGATCAGCAGCAAGTAAGGCAAGTCCAAGCATAAGGGCAAGGGCAAGCCTAAGAAAGGTTCTGATGCTAGCCAGCAGCCCAAGTTGTCTTCAACTCTCAAGGCTAAGGGAGGCGTGACCAAGAGAGGCAATTGCCACCATTGTAAAAAGCCAGGACATTAGAAAAGGAATTGTCCACTCTATCTGGAAGAACTAAAGAAGAAGGAGGCGACAGACGTCTCCACCTGGAGGTGTCATGAAATAAACTTGTAACATTTTTGAGGTATATGATACCAAGATATAAAATGTAAAGCACCCAATAAATGGGGCAAGTGTTTCCACCATAGATAGGAGTACTTTAGTTTATTTTTGAAGGCATGTAATAGAGTTATGAACTGCTATTTTATATTTTCCAATGAATAGAAACACCTTATTTTTGCATATTGTATGACCATGATAGCAATTAATAAAGTTGATGTTTCAATTTCAAAGATATGATCTTTATGTCAATACCTTGTTTATCTTGTGGTATTTGGTATGCATAAGATAAAATGATACCTAAAAGTTATTGATAACTCAAACAATCAAATTAACATAAATCATGAGAAATTCATTTCTAGTTTCCGTATGATGGATAAATCTAGACTCTTTTGGTTAGAGAACCAGTAAGAGACATGAATCTCTTAGACATGATTAATCAATCTTCACTAGTAGTAGTGAGAGATTGATTATCCTATTAGGTATAATACATGTGATGTATTTACATACCTATTGGACTTAATGCTAGTACTTCAAATGGTGTTTAGAGAAATACCAATATGAATATCTTGAAGTGTTCAAGAATATCATAGATGAAGTATGAATTTGGTAAAGTGTTAATTCTTGATTAGATCAATGAAGGAAATACTTGAACCAAATGTTTGAGATCCTTATGAGTGATTATGATAGTGTATCATATTGAACTCATGATTAAAATGCGTCATACTCTAAGGAGTTAGAGGATGATTATCAAATAACTAAGTTCTTCTTAAATAAAAAATACCCTACACTAATAAAGGACATTAAGAATCACAAAGAGTTGTGAATTCTTGTATCCTTGACAGATACACCTCGATTATCTATGTGATGAGTTGGTTATGTGATGAGTCAACTATCTAGATGAATATGAGGAACCGGATTTTGAGTTATGGTTTATGACCATTACATCCTAAATGACTTCCATGTGAACCATAAGGCATGACCTTGATGTTAGCACCCATTGGAAAGAAATCCATAAGTGCGAATGAGTCTTAAGTGTTAAGACACATGGATAACATTTTAAGAAGGATGATGCTTGTTAATTGCAACTTAATGACTAAGAGATTTGGCATATGGATACTAAAACTGCATTCCTATGAGGAATAAGACAAGGATGTGTATGTGACACAACCTATAAGGTTTATGAATCCATTAATGCAAATGAAGTCTATAAGTTACAATGGACTAATCAATATGATTGATTAAGTACAAGCAACTCAGAGCTAGATCTTTACTTTGATGATATATTCAAAGGGTTTGACTAATGTATCAAAGATAAAGGGAGATCTGTGATTTAGTGGGAGCGTATTCACATTCCACATGTTGATGTGAAATGGAAATGTTCTAAAATGGAAATCCAAATTGGAAATTGTAAAGAGTGAGACCCGAAAGGGGATCCACTCAAATGATATAATACAAGAGCCATGTAATAATAAAGCAGCGGAAACAAAACTATTACAAAGTTATAATGGGTATCATTATACAATTTCTCATCACCATAAAAGGCGATGTTACAAAGACTTGAACTAACTATGTATGAGCCAAGCAGCAGAGGGTAACCTAGCCATTCCAAGCTATCCTTAGGTACAAATCTCTTTACATGATCTTCGAGCAACCTTGATCTTTAATACACCTAAACCTGGGTGGAAAGGAACATCACCCAGAACATAGGAAACAATAAAGAGGTCAGCAAAGGCTGAGTATGTACATATATAAAACATTTAGGGCATTATATAGGGTTAAAAGTGTAAAAAGAAAGATGTTCCCACAAGAAAAGGGGGCTATTTGCAATTTGGAATTTCAAGAGAAAAGTAACAAAAGAAATAAAGTAAAAGAAATGAGGCATATTAAATTCAGATTACAAGCATGATAATAAAAGAGTGTCTTGCCATAACAATCATCCCCAATTTCATATTAAAACAACAAACATTTGCATGCATAACAATGTAGACTAAATATACCTAAAATAGGGCCATAACACCATAGGATCATGGCCTAAAAATAAACAAGGGTGGAAACGCACACCCCGGGCGGAAATGCACACCCTATATAAGTATGGTTGTACATAAGTACCGCTATTCTAGATATTCTAGTCAAACATGTAGCATGCATAAAATAGAGTGGCAAGACTGGCATTTTAGTCAATTTCAAATAAAAAGACACTATAGCAGAAGGGGTTCAAAAACCCATTATAAACAAGGTATCATAATAACCAATTGAATATCATGAATTGAGAGAAGGAAAAATAATAAATGTCCAAGCAAGTGATTTTCAAGTAGAATAACAGTTCAAGAGATGCCTCATTAAAAGAATGTAGATTTTAGTCAAATAATGCCCAAAATAAAATAGAGGATGTACATACCTTATGACCAGTCCTAGATATTCAATAATACCTCCTAAGTTCAGGTTCAGGGTTGTCTCAACCTAATCACAATATATGTGCATACAATTAATATAATATGCATTAAATCCTTAGCTTAAAAAAATCAACCCTACTATCGGTTGGAAAACTAGTCGTGAATCCTGTCCCAATAAATCAGTCGTATTTTTCTGATCCCAAAAACATATTTATTTGTATTTTTCTGCTGAACCAATAATTAGTTACGATTTTTATAAGTTAAAATCAATTACTGATTAAAAGGAAAATGAATTGTAAATTGTCCAAAATGCCCTCAAATGAAAATGCAATTATCAGACACTGCATTAATCAGTACTATAGCGATATGCACTTACCCAAGTCCGGGTCAAAGGCAAGTCAAAGCTAATGAAAGGACATTCTTACCCATGGCATGTGACATTGGGTTGCACAGGCCTCATGGGCGAGACAGGACTTTCGTCTCAGGGATTGCAGTCCCTGCACCTCGCACAATGGAGGAAAAACATGGGAGCTCTGCTCCAACACCCTACTGCGAGAACGACACCATTGTCCCAAGGTCAATGGGGTAGGCCATCCCTGACCGTGGAAGGAGTCGACCTCACAGAATCTGTGTTAAAGCCTGGGACGACACGACCAGGAAGGATGGCGGTCCTGGCACCGACACACGAGGAAGGTCTCCTCTGCCAGGTCAGGCTGGTTATCAGAGGTGATGGAAGAGTCTACAACTACGGCAATTATCTTGAAAGTGTCTACTGAGGAAGACCCAAAATGCATGAGTACAACAAGGAGCAGAACCCCATTACGGCAGTTGACAGGGTGGCCAAGTGCCCCACAAAAATTCATAGCAATGGAGAGGAACGACCAGAGTTTTTGCCGACCCAAGGACACAGGTGAAACCGCGGAGAATTGAGGGCACAGAATGAAAGAACGTGGGTCCTAGATGGTTACCTCTCGACCGATTGGACCGAGAAGGAGGATCTTAGTAGCTATCCGCCGTCCTTTCCGGAGAAAGAGACCAGCGCCGGAGATGGCTCCAACGCGCCAAAATGATCCACTGACCGAAGAGAACTAATGCAAAGGCGCCGGAGATGGATTCTGGAATGGCAGAGGTGAGGTGGGGGCACCAGAGTTGGGGCTTTGGTGAGCTCGGAAAGGGACAACGACTGCTGCTCGGGGGGTAGAAATAGGCATTTTTACCCTAGGGTTAGATGGGGGTCGAGCAAGGGATCGGCTGGCTCGCGAGGACACGTGGAATTTGTTGGCGAAGGAACCGCGTTGAAAGGGTCGTTCCATCGCGCAGGAGCAACCATCGAAGAAGTCCTGCCGTTGCTCTTGTCACGCGAGCGAGAAGCGGAAGGTAGGGGACGACCAGGTCCCGCTACCCAGGGCAAGTGAACCGGAAAATAAACCCGGCCCAGAGACTTGGTCCGGCCGTGACCCAACATAAACCAAAAATCGACCAAAAGTTAGGGTAAAATCTTATAAAAGCTATTAGGGTCTAATTAAGGGTGCAAATGATGTCCAAAAGACCCCAAAATTTGAGGGTTAACTAATTAAGGTGTGAGGATCTCAATTATGAGCTAAGATTTGGGTTTTGAGACTTCCTTAACTATTATTCAACCATTATGCATAATTCATTCAATTAATGAAATGACTTAGACCTAATGGTCATAGGTGGTCAAATTTTCCACCCAAAACTCGATTATGATCCTATATGATACCCAAGCCTATCGTAGTTCAAAAATCTAGGGTAAAGTAATTTGGATCATCATTATTGCTTATAAGTTAGCTAATTGAGGTATTAAGATAGCAATTCCACATGTTTTCAGCTCTATGGAACCCAACTCGAGTCAAACTAGGGTTTGAGGGTCAAAAGTTATCTAATTCAAAAATTTCATGTCCATGTGATTCGAAAGAGTCAATCAGGGTTATCAGATCCTAACATGGTTTGATCTATGGTATTACAACGAAGTATAGACATTGAAAGGTAGCCAAGTAAAGAAAAGGGGCAAGGGATTTTGGATGTCCATCTAATCAATTAGGGGCCTAGAAGAATGGGAAATGAGCCTATGTGTCTAGAATCGAGTATGTTACAACACTCCACCCCTTAAAGAGGATTTCGTCCCCAAAATCTATCCACCGCTAGACATGAGTGCTAGTTGTTCTACATATCCTCATCTTCCATCACTTAAGCATGAATAACCAATCTTTATTTACAAATTTCCCAATAGAACCATTTAGACTGAGACCGCTAACCTGGTGTACTACTTTTGTGTATAAACATCAATTCTCAAGTACCATGACTCCTATCATTATTACTACTAAGGAGAAATTCCTTATCAACATTATCATCATCATCATCATCATCAATGACATCGTCCTCATCATCCACATCATCATGGTTACTACCTTCTCATCTACTCATTATCATCATCATCATCATCATCATCATCATCATCATCATCATCATCATCATCATCATCATCATCATCATCATCATCATCATCATCATCATCATCATCATCATCATTAACATCTTATTATCTAAAAGGGTCACGTGGGAAAAGCTCAGAAATTCCACCATCCTGAGTATGTTCATCCCAGTCTATACTATATAGTCATTCCTACCATTAAATTATTAGCAGTTTGGTGTACAGAATATTGACTTGAGCTTTTAAATGAATTTTTTTTTTGACATACATACATCTATCAAGGATAACCCAAGATAAAATTTAAAAAAAAATCTATTTTAATTGTCGAGGTAATTCTTATGATGGTAAGATTAGCAAGGCTTGTATGGAATTCTCAGTTTGGTAGCCTCTATATATGTTTGACATTAATACTAGGATTTATCCAGGTTTTACTTATTGTAATCACTATTAATCATGGTCATGCCTACAGTTAGTTTGAGTCCTAATGAATAAACTGTATGAAACTCCACTCCTTAAAGAGGTTTAACCTATAACTTAGTGCATAATCCTAGAGGGGTAAAAGGGTTGAACCACTACGTCTGATATATATATGAAACTAACTATTCAACCTTAGGCCTAGGGTATTAGGGTTGAACATGCCAACAAGGGTACTTCACTAAAGAACTTCTCTACTATTCAACTTTCTTGTGGTGGTGACTTGGTTCCAAAACCATCGATAAAATCTCAAAACTTTTCTTTTGTACATATAAATTAATAATGAAAATAAGTTGACGATGCAAAACTTGCGATGAAAAATTCCAAAATTGGCGCCAAAAACAATCGGGGAACCAAGTCGACCACCTATCACAACCTGACACATACACTACCATCCTATCATCACTTCCTCCTCCAAAAGGGTCTGATCCTCCTATCTCCAAAAGATCATACGACTATACTCTAATATGTAAGCGTGAGAGAGAGGAGGGTTTCTTATTACTCACGGTCAACCCCAAACAAAATCTATGAAAGCATGACATTCCACCATTCCCCATGGCATTCTTAAGCATAACTGACACAACCTCATCACAAGACCTAAGGGAGTCATAAGGTCATCCAACCATTATAGGAAGAAAATTGAGATTTTCCCAATACTAGTTGGTTTACATTTATAGTGCCTTCTGAAGATAATGTAATCCTACGCAGTCAAGCTATTCATCTTCAATCATTAAATAAACAAATCACACTATGTGATATGAGAGAGATGATTACTCATGGGTATCTACCAAAACTTGTAGCTTTCTTAGTAAACTATAAATACGAGGCATGACAAGCTCAATGAAAATGGTATCCGATTCTTATATGGATTTAGGTAGATCTATGTGTGACATACTCCATATTGAAGTCAAGACATTCCTAAGTATAATATAGATAATTAGTTCAATCACCCAATATCCATGTAATTATCAACATGTTTCCACCCATGCCATAGTTATATATATATGTCATCGATACATGCTTCCATACATACCAAGTTCTCCTAGTGGGCATATCTGAGACATGCTAGACAAACAACTAGAATAGGGCTCATAAGGGAATTAGGGTTAAGCCTATATACTAGTGTTCGATTCCACCTACATCTTAACACTAAACTATATTTTCATACGGTGGGAAAATTAAGTTTAATAACCAGAAGAGTCGAACCCTATTTAGGGAAATTTATTTATCCATATTGGTTGTTGGGTGAACTACAATTCAAAAAATCAAAGTCTCGACCATTAGTGGTTTGGGGAGTGAAAGTGACCAATTTAATCATGGGTTAAACCCTAATTGGCATTCCACCAATAGGAATTAGGTGTATCAACGACCTCTAAGAGTCGCCTATTAAATTAAGGGTCATCCTAGGATAACTTGAAATAGTCAAGTTACCGACTGCTTAGGCTCTGATACCATTTTGTAAAGAGTGAGACCCGAAAGGGGATCCACTCAAATGATATAATACAAGAGCCATGTAATAATAAAGCAGCGGAAACAAAACTATTACAAAGTTATAATGGGTATCATTATACAATTTCTCATCACCATAAAAGGCGATGTTACAAAGACTTGAACTAACTACGTATGAGCCCAGCAGCAGAGGGTAACCTAGCCATTCCAAGCTATCCTTAGGTACAAATCTCTTTACATGATCTTCGAGCAACCTTGATCTTTAATACACCTAAACCTGGGTCGAAAGGAACATCACCCAGAACATAGGAAACAATAAAGAGGTCAG
Source organism: Alisma plantago-aquatica (assembly GCA_963693085.1). Lineage (NCBI taxonomy): Eukaryota > Viridiplantae > Streptophyta > Magnoliopsida > Alismatales > Alismataceae > Alisma > Alisma plantago-aquatica. Next base: position 1,658,471,840 of record OY856409.1, read on the forward strand.
CAAAGGCTGAGTATGTACATATATAAAACATTTTGGGCATTATATAGGGTTAAAAGTGTAAAAAGAAAGATGTTCCCACAAGAAAAGGGGGCTATTTGCAATTTGGAATTTCAAGAGAAAAGTAACAAAAGAAATAAAGTAAAAGAAATGAGGCATATTAAATTCAGATTACAAGCATGATAATAAAAGAGTGTCTTGCCATAACAATCATCCCCAATTTCATATTAAAACAACAAACATTTGCATGCATAACAATGTAGACTAAATATACCTAAAATAGGGCCATAACACCATAGGATCATGGCCTAAAAATAAACAAGGGTGGAAACGCACACCCCAGGTGGAAATGCACGCCCTATATAAGTATGGTTGTACATCAGTACCGCTATTCTAGATATTCTAGTCAAACATGTAGCATGCATAAAATAGAGTGACAAGACTGGCATTTTAGTCAATTTCAAATAAAAAGACACTATAGCAGAAGGGGTTCAAAAACCCATTATAAACAAGGTATCATAATAACCAATTGAATATCATGAATTGAGAGAAGGAAAAATAATAAATGTCCAAGCAAGTGATTTTCAAGTAGAATAACAGTTCAAGAGATGCATCATTAAAAGAATGTAGATTTTAGTCAAATAATGCCCAAAATAAAATAGAGGATGTACATACCTTAAGACCAGTCCTAGATATTCAATAATACCTCCTAAGTTCAGGTTCAGGGTTGTCTCAACCTAATCACAATATATGTGCATACAATTAATATAATATGCATTAAATCCTTAGCTTAAAAAAATCAACCCTACTATCGGTTGGAAAACTGGTCATGAATCCTATCCCAATAAATCAGTCGTATTTTTCTGATCCCAAAAACATATTTATTTGTATTTTTCTGCTGAACCAATAATTAGTTACGATTTTTATAAGTTAAAATCAATTACTGATTAAAAGGAAAATGAATTGTAAATTGTCCGAAATGCCCTCAAATGAAAATGCAATTATCGGGCACTGCATTAATCAGTACTATAGCGATATGCACTTACCCAAGTCCGGGTCAAAGGCAAGTCAAAGCTAATGAAAGGACATTCTTACCCATGGCATGTGACATTGGGTTGCACAGGCCTCATGGGCGAGATAGGACTTTCGTCTCAGGGATTGCAGTCCCTGCACCTCGCACAATGGAGGAAAACATGGGAGCTCTGCTCCAACACCCTACTGCGAGAACGACACCATTGTCCCAAGGTCAATGGGGTAGGCCATCCCTGACCGTGGAAGGAGTCGACCTCACAGAATCTGTGTTAAAGCCTGGGACGGCACGACCAGTAAGGATGGCGGTCCTGGCACCGACACACGAGGAAGGTCTCCTCTTCCAGGTCAGGCTGGTTATCAGAGGTGATGGAAGAGTCTACAACTACGGCAATTAGCTTGAAAGTGTCTACTGAGGAAGACCCAAAATGCACGAGTACAACAAGGAGCAGAACCCCATTACGGCCGTTGACAGGGTGGCCAAGTGCCCCACAAAAATTCATAGCAACGGAGAGGAACGACCAGAGTTTTTGCCGACCCAAGGACAGAGGTGAAACCGCGGAGAATTGAGGGCACAAAATGAAAGAACGTGGGTCCTAGATGGTTACCTCTCGACCGATTGGACCGAGAAGGAGGATCTTAGCAGCTATCCGCCGTCCTTGCCAGAGAAAGAGACCAGAGCCGGTGATGGCTCCAACGCGCTAAAACGATCCACTGACCGAAGAGAACTAATGCGAAGGCGCCGGAGATGGATTCTGGAACGGCAGAGGTGAGGTGGGGGCACCAGAGTTGGGGCTTTGGTGAGCTCGGAAAGGGACAACGACTGCTGCTCGGGGGGTAGAAATAGGCATTTTTGCCCTAGGGTTAGATGGGGGTCGAGCAAGGGATCGGCTGGCTCGTGAGGACGCGTGGAATTTGTTGGCGAAGGAACCGCGTTGAAAGGGTCGTTCCATCGCGCAGGAGCAACCAGCGAAGAAGTCCTGCCGTTGCTCTTCTCATGCGAGCGAGAAGCGGAAGGTAGGGGACGACCAGGTCCCGCTACCCAGGGAAAGTGAACCGGAAAATAAACCCGGCCCAGAGACTTGGTCCGGCCGTGACCCAACATAAACCAAAAATCGACCAAAAGTTAGGGTAACATCTTATAAAAGTTATTAGGGTCTAATTCAGGGTGCAAATGATGTCCAAAAGACCCCAAAATTTGAGGGTTAACTAATTAAGGTGTGAGGATCTCAATTATGAGCTAAGATTTGGGTTTTGACACTTCGCTAACTATTATTCAACCATTATGCATAATTCATTCAATTAATGAAATGACTTAGACCTAATGGTCATAGGTGGTCAAAATTTCCACCCAAAACTCGATTATGATCCTATATGATACCCAAGCCTATCGTAGTTCACAAATCTAGGGTAAAGTAATTTGGATCATCATTATTGCTTATAAGTTAGCTAATTGAGGTATTAAGATAGCAATTCCACATGTCTTCAGCTCTATGGAACCCAACTCGAGTCAAACTAGGGTTTGAGGGTCAAAAGTTATCTAATTCAAAGATTTCATGTCCATGTGATTTGAAAGAGTCAATCAGGGTTATTAGATCCTAACATGGTTTGATCTATGCTATTACAACGAAGTATAGACATTGAAAGGTAGCCAAGTAAAGAAAAGGGGCAAGGGATTTTGGATGTCCATCTAATCAATTAGGGGCCTAGAAGAATGGGAAATGAGCCTATGTGTCTAGAATCGAGTATGTTACAGAAATTATCTTTAGGAAGATACATACGTTTCCTATGTGATAGAAATACAGATTGAAAAACCACTAGAGGGGGGTGAATAGGGTTTTAAATTAATTTAACAATTATTTAATTCAAACAACCACAAATGAGAAACCAAGAAGGAGACAAAGGGTTTAGAGTGGTTCCAATCTTAGCAAATACTAAGGTTGTCAGTCCACTACCCGGTTGCTTACCCAACAAGGATTTTGAAAGTATTAATTTTATTACCTTCTCAAGGAATTACACAAAATACAATACTTTCTTACACCCCTTTGAACAGCCTTCACTTGAAGTAGATGCACCAACTCGAGGTAGCCTTCTTGAAGTAACTTCAAGCTCCCCCTTGAAGTAGCCTTCCTCTTTGAAGTAACCTCCCGTTGCACCAGCCTTCTTGAAGTAGTTCAAAGTCTCCTTCTTCACCAAGAAGATCATGACCCTCTCCAATCCGCAGCCTCCAACCAAGGAGTAGCAAGGAGAGTACAAACAATGAAAGTGAACAAGAAAGGAAAATGGAAATTACAACTTATCCTTTGAAGCACAAGGCTTGATTTGCCTATATCAAGCGTGTAGATCTCTTAACCAATGTATATGGAATTGTGATTGCTGTGGATAGGAGATACTAGCCTATAGGACACGAAATTTGAGCAAAGAGAAAAGTAACTAATTGCAAATGTGCTCAATTGCTCACAAACAGGTTGCTCAATGTAAGTGTATGCTCAAAGATTGCTCAAGTGTGTAATAGGTGAGTTTAGGTGTCCTAAGGCATGTCCTATTTATAGGAATGTCCTACAAGTGCTTAAGGATGTTCTAGACACTTTCTAGGGGGTTCTAAGTGCTTAACTAGCCGTTAGGTACAAGTTAGTTGCATTAGCAACGGCTAGTTAATTAATTCTGCAGTTGCTGTCAGAGTCCATCTCGGTCGAGGAATTGTCGACCGAGATACCTACTCGGTCGAGGTTTTGTCAACCGACAGGCTCTCTGAATCAAGTGTTTACAACGTTCATCTCCAACTGCCAACTACCTTGTCAGCTGTGTCTAACGGCTACCTGGGTCTTTCTCGGTCGAGAAGTTTGTCGACCGAGAGTGTCTCGGTCGAAGATGTTGTCGACCGAGATTGACCCTGTTTCAATGTTTCAAATAAAGTGCTAAGTGTATGTATGAGTGTGCATATATGACACTATTGAAAGGGATGACTTATCTAAGTGTGGTGATTAGTTAGGAAAGATCTAACGCTTGATTTACATGATGTCTAAGTACTTGTACATTATATATTTGTACAAGATTTACAATTTATTACATTCATGAAATTAAAACAATCTAGCATATAGATCTTCCATAATATTTGTCATCCACCTTATTACTGCAACACTCAAGTAGCACATTAGATCAACAAGAATGAAATGTTTGTCATCATCAAAACAAAAGGGATTATACGAATGTCCAATTTAGCCAAAAATCTCCCCCTTTTTGAAGATGACAAACATTTCCTAAATATAAAAATAAGGAAATATAAAACATGTGAGTTTCATACCTGAAGATTACCTTTGTAGCAATTTTTTTTGGTTATAAAATGTGTGCTTATTATTCCCCATGAATTATGGAACATGAAATCCAATTCTTTAGGGAATATAGCAACTTTCAATGTAAAGCCAAGAGTTTATGAAACTCATTGATTGAGTTTTGCACAATTACTATGTTTTAAGATTTATTTTTATTTCTCCCCCTTTGTCATTTCAAAAAGATATCCGTTAAAAAAAAACTCCCCCTTAATTAGATGTCCCATCAAATCTTATGAAAAATATCCATTTAAAAGCCAAAGATGATTGCAAAGGAGAACATTTTTAAGAAGCACAAATATCAAAGAAAACATCATCTAAAGGAGTGATGAGCAGTTGCTTCCTTATGTTGTTGAATTGGTCTAGGGGAAGCGGTTTTGTAAAAATATCAGCTAATTGATCTTCCGTATCAACATGATGAAGGGAAACATGATTCTTAGAGATATGATCCCTTAAAAAATGATGACGGATTTCAATATGTTTAGCTCGGCTGTGTAAAATAGGATTGTGTGCTAAGTTTATAGCGCTTGTGTTGTCACAAAAGATAGGCGTAGATGAAAGAGTAAAACCATAATCGTTTAACACTTGTTGCATATAGAGTACTTGAGCACAACAAGATCCGGCTGCAATATATTCAGCTTCAGTTGTAGAGAGGGCAACCGTGTTCTGTTTCTTACTAAACCAAGATACTAAAGCTCTTCCTAACAAGAAACAACCACCACTAGTGCTCTTACGGTCAAGTCGACAACCAGCATAATCAGCATCAGTATAAGCTTTAAAATCCAAGGATTGTCCTTTTGGGTACCATAAACCAAAACATGTGGTGCCAACTAAGTATCGAAAAATCCGTTTAACAGCTTGAAAATGAGAGTGCATGGGTTGTGATTGAAATCGAGCACAAAGACCAACGGAAAACATGATATCCGGTCTAGAAGCAGTTAAGTAAAGCAAACTACCAATCATGGCTCTATATAAAGAATCATCAATAGGCTCCCCATTTTCATCCTTATCAATTTTAATAGAGGTAGCCATAGGAGTAGTTGCGTGTTTGCACTGATCCATCCCAAAACGTTTTAAGAGTTCTTTAGTATACTTTTCTTGGCTTATAAAAATTCTAGCAGGCGTTTGTTTAATTTGGAAACCAAGAAAGAAAGTTAGTTCACCCATGAGACTCATTTCAAATTCTTTTTGCATAATGTCACTGAATTGTGTGCACAAGGATTCATTTGAAGCTCCAAAAATAATGTCATCAACATATATTTGAACAACTAGAAAATCGGATGTATATGTTTTGAAAAATAAAATAGAATATGAATTTCCAATAGAAAAACCATTATCAAAGAGATATGTCTTGAGCCTTTCATACCAATTCCTAGGTGCTTGTTTTAAACCATAAAGTGCTTTCTTAAGTTTATAAACATAGTCACCTTTTTCTGGTATTTCAAAACCAGGTGGTTGGGCAACATATACTTCTTCTTGAATGATTCCATTTAAAAATGCACTTTTTACATCCATTTGATAGAGTTTGATGTTTTTGTGTGCAGCTATAGCTAGTAGCATTCTAATAGCTTCAAGTCTTGCTACTGGTGCATATGTTTCATCAAAGTCTATTCCTTCTTGTTGATTGTATCCTTGTGCTACTAACCTAGCTTTATTTCTTATTACTTCCCCTGCCTCATTTAGCTATTCCTAAAAACCCATTTAGTTCCAATGATGGTTTTATTTTGTGGTTTAGGAACTAAATCCCATACGTCATTTTTAGTGAATTGATTTAATTCTTCTTGCATTGCTATTATCCAATAGTCATCTTTAAGAGCTTCAGATACCTTCTTAGGTTCAATAATAGAAACAAAGGCCATGTTTGCAACATCCTTAAAAGAAGAACGAGTTTTGATTTTATCATTAGGATTTCCAATAATTAATTCTTGAGGATGATCCTTAATGAGTCTAGGTATAGGTTGTGTCTCAGCTATGTTATTTCTTGTAGTATTGTTCTCACTATCATTGGGTATGGACAAGTTTTCGAATTGATGAGTGAGATCAACTATTTCAGGATTTTCTGATTTTGTCTCTTCATGAAAAGAAATATGAATAGATTCCTCAACTTTTCTAGAAATAGTGTTGTAGACTCTAAATGCTTTTCTAGAGGTAGAGTATCCCAAAAAGAATGCTTTATGTGATTTAGAATCAAACTTGTCTCTATCCTCTTTAGTGTTTAAGATATAGCATGTGGATCCAAAGGTATGAAAATAGTCAACTCTAGGTTTCTTAGTATGTATTATTTCATATGGTGTTTTCTTCAAATAGGAGTGAACAGTTACTCTATTTAACACATAGCATGCGGTGTTTACAGCTTCAGCCCAAAAAGTTTTAGGTGTGTCATGTTCGAGCATCATAGTCCTAGCCATTTCTTGTAGTGATCGATTTTTCCTTTCAACTATAACATTTTGTTGTGGAGTTCGTGGAGCAGAAAAATTGTGAGTGTATCCTTGAGATGTGCAAAATTCTTCAAATGAATGATTCTCAAATTCTCCACCATGATCACTTCTAATGGTACATATTTTGTTTTGTAATAGATTTTCAATCATGGAACAAAATTTTATAAAACATGAATAGTGTCATCTTTGGTTGCAAGAAAATGTACCCATGTATATCTACTATAATCATCAACAATAACAAAGCAATATCTTTTGCCACCAATAGATTGTGTCCTCATGGGTCCAAATTAATCCATATGAATTAATTCTAAGGATCTACTGGTGCTAAGTTCATGTTTGGGTTTAAAAGAAGTTTTTGTTTGCTTTCCCAAAGTACATGGTTCACAATTTTCAATTTGATCAAAAGATAAAGTAGGCAAACCACGAACAAGATTATATTTCACTAACTTTTTGATAACATGTGAGCTAGCATGTCCTAACCTTTTATGCCATAGTTGTAAAGTATTTTCATTTGCAAGTAAGCATTTTCCTACTACAGATTTCATAGAGTTAGGTCTAAGAATATAAAGGTTTCCAATTCTTTTTCCTTCATAAACAACATTTGTAGTGTTTTCTATTAATAACTTGCAGCAATTTTTGTTAAATAAAACATCATATCCACTATCACATAATTGACTAACACTTATTAAATTATGGTGCAAACCATCAACGAGTAAAACATTCTTGATTTTGAGGTTTGTACCAATATTACCTATGTTGGTATGTATGCCCATAGAGCAAGTCATATGATGATTGTAATGGGATACTTTGTAAATGATTTGAATAATAATAAAGGCAATTTCCAATCTATATGTTTAAACTGTTTCTGAGATGATGGTGTAACATGATAGATGTCTAAAGATTGTTTTACTCAATGACGTATGCTTTTGGGTTGCGGACCTAAATGATGAGATCATACGGATGCTAAGAGTATTCTTTCTTGTTTAGTCCCTAGTCGGTTGTTATTGTGGAAATAACCATAGACATCAATAACACTAAAGACTAGATTGTGTGTTGGTTGATGACAGAATCTCATTAGTCATGATATGGTGATATCAAACCAAGCACATAGGCACTTGTTAGAGAACAAGGTACCGGACAGACCCACCGTGAGAGTGACACATGGAACCATGACTTGGTAGTCACAGTCAGCTCTCACAGTGATGGTGGTGAGTGTGATTCTTAGACCTAAAATCACTACACTCAACACATGTCGTTGGGTACACTTTGACATCATCAAACGCAGTCCTGAAACATGGGTTGTTATAAAGGTGATGATTGGGTGGCTTTGACACATGGGGCTTTTGAGGGGTGAGTGATAGATATGGGATTTGTCCCTCCTAAGGGAGTTTGATATCCTTGGCCACTTGATGAGTAGGATTGAGAAAGGCATGCGCATGCACGTGTGAATCAATATGTGATATTGATGTCATACACATCTCACTCGGTCTACTCTGAGATTAAAGAAATGAATGAACATTGACAGGATGACTTTTCCATGCTTCGAGTTCATTTTGGATATCAGTGACCAAGGAATTATACATTCCTTGTAACACCATTCACGGATTGTAGGATGAAAGTTGTTCTCCAACTTTCTACTTTCACTTGGGTAGCAATGATGTGTGACTAGGCACCGCTCTTTGCTTGTAAAGTCATAAGTGTTATGGACTTTCACTGCCAACGTGAAATGGACCTGCAGGGTCACACACATAGGATTTAACCTGGAAGAGGAGTTTTGTCCACAAGCAATGTTTAGACTGATTACTAAAGGAGTTTAGTAGTTCAATTAAACACTCAATTAATCGATAGATCAATATCATAATGTTCAAGGTGTTGGACGCATTGATTGGAGTATCGGATTGATTGAAATCGCATTTGACTGATTCTGCACAATCTGCATTCCCAACCGATCGGTTCATGTGATGAACCGGTCGGCTGAGGTTGCTGAACCGGTCGGCTCAATTGTTGAACCGATCGGCTCATGCACAAAGTGAAACGACCGGTTCAAGTGTTGAACCGATCGGTTCAACTGGTGCAATCGAGCAACTTGGGAAAGTAGGATTGGTGAGAATTTTCCTTTCGTTTCAAATTTCCCAATTCGATTGGGAATAATATTGGTATTCGATACCAATTGGGAAAGAAATAAGGAAAGTCAATCGGGAACCAACCTGGAACCCCAACCAACCGGTTCATGAGTGAACCGATCGGTTCAAGGGTCCCAAACGATCGGTTCAGTGGTGAATCGATCGGTTTAGGTCCCCAACCGACCGGTTCACTTATGAACCGATCGGTTCAGGTTGTGAGATGGTTGCTTTTTGTGGAAAATCCCGAACCCTTCTACTCCTGCTTTTAGTCCCGTATTGCCGGGCACAGAGAACCCTGTCCCATGACCCTCCTATATATATAGGGGTATTTGGGGCTTCTCAGAGTATAACTCAGTGCAAGTTGATTGCTCTGCAAAGTTGTCGTTCTCTCTGGTTTTGGTAACCGAGAGAGAGCCCGAGCAAGTGCTTCCCGCAAAGGGAGGTGCAGCAAGGGAAGGACAACTGTAGTTGCAATTGACAGCAGGAGAGTGTGTTGGCGACTAGTACGTCAACAGGAGGGTGCGACTCCTTCCACTTCCTTGTGGGACAAGGAGAGTGGAGTTCCAGGTGGTCCGTGTGGACTACTTCAGAGGCGGGAGGACACTGCCGCTCAGGAGGACGACTGTCATTCGACAGTCCGGTAGGAGGAGGAGTCTTCAGTCCCGGTGCGACCAGGAGCTGCACAGACACCGTCCAAGACCGGAGGTGAAGACCGCGCAAGGCGCGTGGTACTGTCGCCGAGCAAGCCTCGGGACAAGGTATGATTCACAAACCATCTTTCCTATTATATAGATGTTGACGCGATTCCTTTTGTTCCGGGTTTGGGGAGAAAAGTTTTTGTTTCCGCTGCTTCTCTGATTCCTCCAAAACCCAACAACCTATTCCAACGATTTTACCTTTACCATTATCTCCAAAAGTGACTGTTCCACTCTTCTTTTCTTCAAAATTTTGAAATGCATCTTTGTTTCCAGTCATGTGTTTGGAACATCCACTGTCGACCACCCAATCCTGCATAAAAATGTAGGTTTTGGTACCCATGTGATGGTCCGATATGGTTAGAAGCATTTAATTTACAGACTGAATAAAAATCTGACTCAGAACTGCAGTCGGTCGACAAAAGTTTGACCGACACCTCTCTCGGTCGACCAATCATTGATCGAGAAAGTTGTTGTATTGCAGATTAAAAACTGGTGAAAACAGAAGTTCTGTTCGGTCGACTATTTTTTGACCGAATTGATTGCTATTTTACCCAGGTTGTTGCTGTAGAATTTAATTTGTCACAGGCATCTGGTCGGTCGACAAAAGTTCGACCGACGATATTTTTGGTCGACAATACTTTGATCGAGTAGGTTTCTGTTTCAGTATTGCAGTTCTAAAAATTACCATAATGCATGAGACTTTTTATTAAGTTAAGATAAGATAATATAATTTGCAAAAATGAGCATTAGATCATATATCGACTGAATTGCATGCAAATCTACTAAGTTTGGGGTTTTAGAACCCAAACTAAATCGGAATCCTTGGTCTTATAAGGGCATGAAAATGAATAATGTCCAAGACGTAGACAAAAATGACAAGTAATAGAATCAACTTCATTTCTCTTTCTAGGGATTGTGTTCTTAGGTACAAACATAGTCTGAGTCTTGGATGCTTTAGCTCTTTTGGGTTGATTTTTCTTTGGAGCATATCCTAATCCTCTTCTTCCATTGAAACTAGAGGAAATTTTCAGAATGTTATTAAGGATGTCTTTTCCTCGTAAGTCATTTAAGTTTCTTTGTAGCTTTGCAATGTCATCCATCTTCTTGTGTAAATCTTTCCTTGCTTGATCTAAATCAGACAATAGGGAGTCTCTTTCTTTTACAACATTGTCATAGTCTAGATGGTTACATAAAATTGGTTGGGTCTGAAAATCATTTAGTTTAGCTAACAAATCAGTCTTTTCTTGAGAAAGAAGATCAACATTTGTTTCTAGAGTAAGTAATTTTCTAGTGCAGTCATTTAAAGATGTTTTCAAAGACAAGTTCTCAAGATCAATGTTGTCCTTTTTAGAAGAGAGATCATTTAATCTAGCATATAACTCATCATTTGTTTTGGTAACCTTCTTTAGCTTTCTTTTGCAGTCAACATATTTATCATGAGCTTCTTGTAGACTAGCGATTAATTCTTCTTTAGGAAGATCAAGAAGGATTACCTCTTGCGAGTCTTCATCATCTTCTCTTTCCATTAGACATTCTACCTTTTCTTCTCCACTTTCACTCTTGCTTGATTCATCCCATGCAGCTTTATAAGCTTTTTCTCCCTTCTTTTTGTGTGAGCTTTTCTTTCCTTTCTTTGTTTTGGGGCATTCATTTTTGAGATGTCCTTTCTTTCCACACTCAAAGCACCTAGGAGGAGAAGAAGAGGAACTAGAAATTTTGTTAGATTTAAATCTTTTATATTTCTTACCATTGACAATCAAGGCATCTTCTCCTTCTTCTTCACTTGACTCCTCACTTTCAGGTGTGATGATCTTTGAAGCTTTTAGAGCCACATCCTTCTTTTTTCCTTGTTGAAGTTCACATTCTCTTCTTTCTTCCTCTTCTAGGGTTGCTTCATGAGCTTCTAGGTTGCCAATGAGCTGTTCCATTCTCAGTCGAGTGAGGTCATTTGCTTCTTCAATGGCCGTCACCTTGGGCTTGTATTTAGGAGGAAGTGATCTAAGGATCTTTGACACCTGATCTTCTTCAAGAACAACTTTTCCTAAGGCATTCAAACCATTTACAATAGAAGAAAATTTTGCATGCATTTCACTAATAGATTCATTCGGACCCATACAGAAGTGTTCAAACTTTTGTTTAAGCATACTAATCTTAGAATTCTTAACTTGAACAGTCCCTTCATAAGTTATGGAAAGTCTATGCCAAATTTCATAGACTGTATCACAATTTGATATCCTATTAAATTCTCCTACTGAAATTGAACAATATAGAATACTTACAGCCTTTGCATTCATTTGAGCCGACTTTACCGTATTGGTGTCCCAAGCTGCATATTCCACTTGAGGAAGCTCATAGGGGGTTGACACCATTCTCCATAGATCCCAGCTAATGCCTTGGAAGTAGAATTGCATCCTTCTCTTCCAGTAGGTGTAGTTTGTTCCATCAAACATAGGAGGCCTAGCCACAAGTGTTCCCTCAAGGTTGAGGTTGTTGAGTACCCCGTCACCCATTCTTCAAGACTTGGTTAGGGTTCCTTGAAGCCTGCTCTGATACCAATTGAAAAACCACTAGAGGGGGGTCAATAGGGTTTTAAATTAATTTAACAATTATTTAATTCAAACAACCACAAGAGAGAAACCAAGAAGGAGACAAAGGGTTTAGAGTGGTTCCAACCTTAGCAAATACTAAGGTTGTCAGTCCACTACCCGGTTGCTTACGCAACCGGGATTTTGAAAGTATTAATTTTATTACCTTCTCAAGGAATTACACAAAATACAATACTTTCTTACACCCCTTTGAACAACCTTCACTTGAAGTAGATGCACCAACTCGAGGTAGTCTTCTTGAAGTAACTTCAAGCTCCCCCTTGAAGTATCCTTCCTCTTTGAAGTAACCTCCCACTGCACCAGCCTTCTTGAAGTAGTTCAAACTCTCCTTCTTCACCAAGAAGATCACGACCCTCTCCAATCCGCAGCCTCCAACCTAGGAGTAGCAAGGAGAGTACAAACAATGAAAGTGAACAAGAAAGGAAAATGGAAATTACAACTTATCCTTTGAAGCACAAGGCTTGATTTTCCTATATCAAGCGTGTAGATCTCCTAACCAATGTATATGGAATTGTGATTGTTGTGGATAGGAGATACTAGCTTATAGGACACGAAATTTGAGCCAAGAGAAAAGTAACCAATTGCAAATGTGCTCAATTGCTCACAAACAGGTTGCTCAATGTAAGTGTATGCTCAAAGATTTCTCAAGTGTGTAATAGGTGAGTTTAGGTGTCCTAAGGCATGTCCTATTTATAGGAATGTCCTACAAGTTCTTAAGGACGTTCTAGACACTTTCTAGGGGGTTCTAAGTGTTTAACTAGCTGTTAGGTACAAGTTAGTTGCATTAGCAACGACTAGTTAATTAATTCTGCAGTTGCTGTCAGAGTCCATCTCGGTCGAGGAATTGTCGACCGAGATACCTACTCGGTCGAGGTTTTGTCGATCGACAGGCTCTCTGAATCAAGTGTTTACAACGTTCATCTCCAACTACCAACTACCTTGTCAGCTGTGTCTAACGGCTACCTGGGTCTTTCTCAGTCGAGAAGTTTGTCGACCGAGAGTGTCTCGGTCGAAGATGTTGTCGAACGAGATTGACCCTGCTTCAATGTTTCAAATAAAGTGCTAAGTGTATGTATGAGTGTGCATATATAACACTATTGAAAGGGATGACTTATCTAAGTGTGGTGATTAGTTAGGAAAGATCTAACGCTTGATTTACATGATGTCTAAGTACTTGTACATTATATATTTGTATAAGATTTACAATTTATTACATTCATGAAATTAAAACAATCTAGCATATAGATCTTCCATAATATTTGTCATCCACCTTATTCCTGCAACACTCAAGTAGCACGTTAGATCAATAAGAATGAAATGTTTGTCATCATCAAAACAAAAGGGATTATACAAATGTCCAATTTAGCCAACAGAGATCTATAGAGATAGTTCTCGAAAAACCTCTTGACCTGAGAAGAGAGAGCATACATTGGCAATCTATACTGAAGGGTTCAGTATACACAGATTCAGCGGGAGAAAACTTGTCCATGTTACATGGAGTTAGTATCCCAAGGCCAAGTGTCCAATTCTTATGAAGAATGGGAACACTAAGAATAGATATGGATCTATCATGTATGTACTCATCCCATCATCTTGCATGTATGGACATGGCAAGAACAAAACACATTTATCATCTTGTATGTAGGACATGACAATATGATATGCTCATCTTGATAACTTGTATGTGAGGCATGACGAGTGGATATTTGTCTAGTTCCAGTAAGGGTTAGTGGAATACCATGAGAACTTGATAAGTACTTGAGAAGTACTAGTTCTATGGAAAGAAGGAAGGATTCACTGTAAAGAGTTACACTGATGCGAACTTCTGAAAAGGATAGAAAATTAATCAAAAAAATATATATGGGATATATATAAAAGTGAATGTTTGTTGATAAATGGAAACATTCCAATAAAGCCTATTTAAAAAAGGAAATGTCGAGTATCTGTGTGTTAGAGAACAACAATGGATACTATATGGATCTAGGAGTTCATAGAGATGAACTTATAGTTATTCCAGTCATTGATGACAAGTTAGGAGTACTTGGTCATGCATTGTGGCTAAAGGTTAGCAAAGGAATACTAGATCACATATTACGGCAACTCCGTCTCATACGTGTGACGTACAACAAAGAGATGAGAGACATGCAGTTAATACCGACTTTGGAAAGGTGTTGACATAACTCATTAAGCTAGCACTAGAACACAATAACATGTGGGACATGTTTGAAGATCACTAAGAATATGATTCAAGGGTGATTGGCTCATAGTGCAAGTGGGAGTCTATTCGTATGTATGCCCTGAGCGCCAATCATGGGATGATTGGTGGGATACGTTAAGATTGATTTGATAAAGATCAAAGGCAAGCTTCCAATTCTTTCTGGTTCAGTCATATGAGATAATGATAGAACATATTGAATGTCTAGAGAATGACAGTACTCAATGACGTATGCTTTTAGGTTGAGGACCTGAACGATGAGATCATACGGATGCTAAGAGTTTGTACATTCTTATTATGTCCATAGTTAGATGTCATTGTGGAAGGTAGATAGACAACAATGACACACAAGACTAGATTGTGGTGTTGGTTGATGATATAATCTCATTAGTCATGATATGGAGATATCGAACCAAACACATAGGTACTTGTTAGAGAACAAGCGTACCAGATAGACCCACCATGAGTTTGACACATGGAACCATGACATGGTAGTCACAGTCAGTTCTCACAGTGATGGTGGTGAGTGTGATTCTTTGACCTGAAATCACTACACTCAACACATGTCATTGGGTACACTTTAACATCATCAAACGCAGTCCTGAAACATGGGTTGTTATAAAGGTGATGATTGGGTGGCTTTGACACATGGGCTTTTGAGGGGTGAGTGATAGATACGGGATTTGTCCCTCCTGAGGGAGTTTGATATCTATGGCCACTTGATGAGTAGGATTGAGATAGGCATGCATGCATGTGTGAATCAATATGTGATGTTGATGTCATACATATCTCCTCCAATCTACTCAGAGATCAAGAAAGTGAATGAACGTTGACATGATGACTGTTCCATGCCTCGAGTTCATTCGGGATATCAGTGACAAAGGAATTATACATTCACTGTAACACCATTCACAGATTATAGGATTGAAAGGTGTTCTCCAACTTTCCTTTTCACTTGGGTAGCACTGATGTGTGACTAGGCACCGCTCTTTGTTTGTGAAGTCATAAGTGTTATGGACTTTCACTGCCAACATGAAATGGACCTGCAGGGTCACACACATAGGATTTAACCTGGAAGAGGAGTTTATCCACAAACGATGTTTAGATTGATTACTAAAGGAGTTTGGTAGTTCAATTAAACACTCAATCAATTGATAGCTCAATATCATAGTGTTCAAGGTGTTGGACCGATTGATTAAAGTATCAGATTGATTGAAACTGCAATTGACTGATTTGCACAGTCTGCTGCCACAACCGATCGGCTCAAGTTGTGAGTCGATCGGCTCATGTTTCATGAAACGATCGACTCAATTATTGAATCGGTCGATTCATGGACCAACCGAGATCGTTTGGAAAGTCAAAAGAGTATTTTGCAAATATAATTTGTTTCACTTGTACAAATTTGATTTTGACAAGGATAAATATTTGATTAGTTGGAAACAAATATAAAAGTCCATTTGAGTTGGACCAGGACCATGAACCTATCGGATCAGAGGTGAACCGATCGACCGGTTCAGGTTTGAACCGATCGATTCAGCTCCCCAGCCGACCATTTCATGCTTGAAATGATCGGTTCAGGTGACACCGTTGGTTGTTTTGTGGAAAATCTCAAACCCTTCTACTCCTGCTTTAATCCCACATTGCACAGGGTAGAGAACCCTATCCCATGACCCTCCTATATATATAGGGGTATTGGGGGCTTCTCAGGAACAAAAACTTAGAACACCATTTGCTCTACAAAGTTGTCATTCTCTTTGGTTGTGGTAACCGAGAGAGCTTGAGCAAGTGCTACCCGATAAGGGAGGCACAATAAGGGAAAGACAACTGCAGGAAGGCAACTGGTTGTAGGAGAGTGTGTTGGTGGCTAGTACGCTGACAGGAGGGTGCGACTCCTTCCGATTCCTTATGAGACAAGGAGATTGGAGTTCTAGGTGGTCCATGTAGACTACTTCAGAGGCGGGAGACTTCTGCCGCTCGGAGGACAACTGTCAATCTCGACAGTCCCGGTGAGACCAGGAGATGCACAGACACCATCCAAGACCGGAGGTGAAGACCGCGCAAGCTATGAGATAACGTCGCCGAGCAAGCCTCAGGACAAGGTATGTCTCTACAAACCATCCTTCCTATTGTATAGACGTTGACGCGATTCCTTTGTTATGGGTTTGGGAGAAGAATTTTTTTTGTTTCCACTGCCTTCTCTGTCTCCCCTAAAACCCAACAAAAAGAGTTGTTGAGAAGGAGTTCAACCTGGTATCAAGTGTGTCGTTCAAACATATAAAAGAACTGATTCGTGAAGGCTTAAATGATATGAGCCTAATAGTCTACCTAACTTGGTTACCCGATATGATAGCTAATATAGTAAACCGATATGACAATCCAACATGGAAACCCAACATGGTATTATGTATATACCACTTAAATGATACATGATGAGGCAATATATTCTATGCCCAATATGGTGCACCCTTTTGCACGATATAGGAACCAAATATATCCATATGCCCGATATGAGGTCAAAGATCTAACCCATACATGATATTCGGTTGACTAGAGATGATAAGAACTAAGTGATAGCTAATCCAAGATGAATACATGTTATGGTGTTCGGGGATATACCCTAAAAATAATATGAGGATGTGGTTAAACCACATGACCGATATGGGTATAGGATAGGATGTGAAGTTTGTATCTCAAACACAATATGATAGCATATATACACCATGATGCCTGATATGGTAGGTATTCTTCAATCCAGTGTATTTAACTAAGTGATATATGTTGTGTGTTGTATAAAATGCAACATTAAGATGCAATGAGATTAATGCAATTTGATAATGGTGAACTAATGTACCTTACGAAGAGAATTGAGCCAACCTAGTAAAAGTATGGTGCACTCAACATCCTAGTAAGGATGAGAGAGAAACTTATAATAACAATATGATAAGTATATGTTGATATTCCTAAGAGGAACGGAGTATGAATTAGGGCTTAATCTTTTGTGATGTAATCTTGAAACCCTAATTGATTAGTAAAGGTAAATCATAACCCTAAGTGTAACATCCTAGGATTTGAGGCCTCGGATAACATGATCTTAAAAGGAATGATTGGACTACCCATATCACCAATGTGCACCTCCTTTTCTGGGATCCCATCACTAAGAACTCCATAGTTAAGCATGCTCATCTTGGAGTAGTATTGGGATGGGTGACCTATCGGGAAGTTGATCTTGGCATGCACGTCTTTGAGGAAAAAGTGCGCAGTTAAGGCTAGTGATGGTCTGTGGGGCCAGTCGTCATTCCTAAAACTCTACTAGTGCCTTGGGCAGTGGGCCCAGGCGTTACACTAAGAATGGGTGGTGAGATGGTTTGAAACCCTAATCGGTTGATGAAGGGAAACTCTAACCCTAATTAATGATAAGAATGTGTTTCTTTTGCATTATAGGGTTAAGATAGGTATTTGATATTGTTGTTAGCATGATATACTAACCATGCAAGTATCATACATTAATGAGCATAGCTAAGTAAGAGCTATGATGTTTATATGATATAGTTTTACTAAGCTTTGTGAAGTATGTGGATTAATACCTTGGTCTGATGACCTAGAGGTAATGATTACCTGCTAAGTGGTGACAAGTACTCAGTGATGCGTTAAGGGTTTGAATACCCAAGTATGATGACAATAATAAGAGATTGAGATCCTAAGTGATGTATGTGTTCCAAAGATCATGAAAGTACTTGATAAACATATTCATACCTTTCTTTGTAGCACCTAATATAATTCTTGCTTGCAACTTGATTGATGCTAAAAGATATTGTAATGTACTTAATTAAGCAAGATAAATGTTATCATGTAGTGGCCCAGACCATAGATCCATTTAGTATCAGGATTTGTTGAATGGTGAAGCAAGTTTTACTCGGTATACATATTTTTGAATATGTAATAATTATACTGGGGTGCTCAGTGGACTCCCCAAACTAAATAGGGGTGCTCAGTGGACTCCCCAACTATGCCAGGTTTCTTAGTGGACTTCCTGATGAAACTAAATCATGATCGCTTAGTGGTCTTTTGGATGACAAATAATGCAAGAAAGCTCAGTGGTCTTCTCCCGAAGAGAGTACATGCTATGACTGTAATTCTATAGAGAATATGTCGTTATACCCTGACATATCTAATTGCAGTTGACATAGGATGTCCTGCCAGTTATCTTATACTAATCGAGACATGTGAGGTCTTGAAAGCTGGCTCTGCCATTGACCTTGTATGGTACCAATTTTGACTTACTAGTGGTCGGTTGGAGTATGATAAGTATACCTCATCTTCTCTGGGCATAAGTGTGAATGTGAACCTATAATCAGCCGTGTAGTGTATTTACTTAAGGATTGAATATAGAAAACATTGGTTGATGCCTTATTACTTTTATACATCTTAGTAGATAGATGTTATACATGTTCTTTATATTCCTCATAAAGAAAATAGATGATTTGTAATTCTGTCATCAATTTTTATGCTTTGCACTACAAATATACCTACTAATTACATAAAAGTGTCCTCTTCTCAGTTTTTTACTATTTCCTGTGATAATAATATTGTTGGCAGAGAGTTATATCTCTTACTGGGACAATAGTCTCACCCCCTGGGATCCATAATTTTTAAGTGGACACAGACGAGGGAATAGAAACTAGATTGTAGAGGAAGGACCACATCAACAGGGACATCAGTAGTAGCTCAGGTTGAGTACAATCATTGTCGTGTCTTAGGAGTCCTATGTGTCTTCTCTATACTCTCAGGTCCTTGAGAGATAGTTCTTAGTGGTTTTTACAAACGACTTAAGATTTTGGTTTGTTTACTTTGAGGTGTTATGTTTCTATTGTATATGTTAAAGTAAAACAACTGATACTTGTTACCCTTGAAAAGAGATGGTACTTTGTATGTACAATATGAACCTAATGTATATAAAAGTTTTGGTTCTTTTAGTATGATTTTCCTAGAAAAGGATCTATGTGAAAAATGGTTTTAATTCTTAGTGATTTTTGTTAATTCCGCTGCTTATGATTATTCTGCGATTATTACTGGTGATGGCTTGATTTTTAATCGGGTCATCACAAAGTTTTGGTATCAGAGCCTAAGGTTTGCTAAGTCTACAGATACATAGGATTAAGTTTGTTGAGTCTATTCTAGTATCCTCCAGTGTATCTTATAGTGACTTCTCCTCATACAAGAGAAGAAGTAAAACAGAAAGATGGCTGGAGTGCACAAAGAACATGTTGCTGAGAGCAGTGTTGCTACACCAGGAGGTGGTGCAAGGGATCAGGCCAGAGAAGAACCGGTGCTTGAGAATCCCCAGCTTGACCAAACTCTGTTAGAGAACCCAACCTTTCATGCTCTTTTTGGGCAGATCATGAATATGATGACACATATGGCTAAATGGATACCAGCACCAACCCCTAGGGTACCAGCTCCCAATGAGGGACATGGATCTGGTAAGACCTTTGAGAAGTTGCACTGGGTAGGAGCCACTGAATATGCTGGCACAGCTGACCCAGCAGATGCAGATTCATGGCTTACTGAGATAGAGAAAGCCTTTAGGATCCTTGACATTCCAGAGGCTGATAAAGTTAAGCATGTTGTATACCTTTTGAAAGGAAGCGCTAGCCATTGTTGGGCCATCTAAGAAAAGAAAAGACCTGGTGTTGAGGTCAAATGGCAGGAATTCTAATGTGAGTTTGTCAGTGGATACTTTCCCAGGACTTATCTAGATGAGAAAATCTCACAGTTTGAGAGAATTAGACTGGGACCGTTGAAGGTTAGCGAGTATGAAGCTAAGTTTGTGGAGCTTCTGCGGTTTTGTCTGCACATGTCTACGACAAATGAGGAGAGAATTCGACATTTCGAGAAAGGTTTGAATGCTGAGGTGACCACACATGTATCTGCACTAGAGAATAGAGAGAGGTTTGCCACCTTTGTTGAGTCAGTTAGGTAGATAGAAAGGTCCATGATTGAGAAATGAGAGGCAAATAATAGGAAAGTACCTTCAAAGTTTTTGGTTCAAAGGTCTGGTAGTTTTAAGAAACCAAGGTTTACTACACCAGTAGAACCACAGAGGTTTAGTGATTAGACGTAGTGGACGTCCAACAGAGGTAGAGGCCATAGTTTTTCGCCAAGTGGAGCCCATAGCTCAGCATCGATTTCAGTGATAGGACCACCTAGGTTGCAATGGGAGGACAGAGTCTGCTATAGGTGTAGGCAGACAAGACATGTAATAAATGATTGTACAGTTAGAGATGTGGAAGTAACCCAAACATTGAGGCAGAGTCAACAAGGCTCACAAAGACAACGGTTCAGTAGTGGTACATGCAGACATGGACAAGAATCCCAAGCAGGATCATCTCCATCAACCAACAGAGCACGAGGTTGGAAATAGGCAACGACAAGATTTTATGCTATGAATCAACTAGATGTAGTGGTTAATCCACGAGTCATGATAGTTCAGATGGAATTATTTCATTCTGATATGTCTTCATCCTATTTCATATATGTTTTGATTTATCTGGGTGCTATGCATTCCTTTATCACTCGAGAAGTGATTCATGAATGTAATATGACTGTCAATCCTAGAATGGATAATCTGTTATTAGAAACTCCATTAGTAAGATCTATAGTGTTGTAGGAAGTATGCTCTCCATATGTTCTTTCTTTCTTAGAACATAGCATTCAGGTGGATCTTATACCACTTGAAATGCACAGGTTTGATATTATTCTCGGGATGGATACCCTAGAGAAGTATAAGGTTGTTTTGGATTGTGGTTCCAAGCAAGCTATGTTTACACATAGTGATAAGACATGGGTCTTTCAGGGGGATAGAAAGATTCTTCCAACCTATCTTGTTATGGCCCACTCTGTAATTAACCGGTAAATACTAAGTTTAGCATATAGTTCAGTTAATGATGTTGAATTGAGAACTCACTTATGTTAATGATGTTTGAACTAATAACAAAGTATTATCTAGCTTGTTTCCCAGCCCTAAGTTGTAGAGAATTCAGTGCTCAAACCGTTGTAAGAAAAATCATTCGAAACTGACTTTCGAGTCAAAAGATATGGTCATTTGAGTGTTTTTGGACCTAGTTGTAAATATCGGAAATGTTTGGGCAAATTGCAGCCGGCCCCCTCAGCGACCTTGACCCTTATCCCCTTCCTTTTTCTTCATTCATTTCCTCTAAACTGCTTGAAGCGGCGCCCGATAGAACAGTGTCAGGCTGCAATCTTGGGCGAGAGATAAGGCGATTTGGGCACCTTATGCCCCGACCAGCAGCGTCGACCTCCCCTCCTTCTTCCTTTCTTCTTCTTCCTCCATTTCTTTCTCTACTCCACCACCTAGCCATCAACACCTCGCCCTAGTGATGCTTCTTCCAGTTTGGGCGGCGCCTCCAATCTGCAGGAGTAGCAGAAGCAGCGCTGGTCGACCTAGCTGCAGCGTCCAGCAGCTAGGAGCGACGCCACAAAGCCGACGACGTCGCCTCCACTCCTCCCTCCCCTTCTTTGCCTTCCTGCGCCACCTGCACCTTGCTAACAGCAGGGGCGGCGCCCTGCTTTGCAGCAGCCGCAGCTGCAAGAAGCAGTGGCCAGGAGCTCGACTGGACAAAGAACAACAGCAATCAACGCCCTTGAGCTCAACCTTGGTGCCTACGCACGGATTCGCAGCCCCAACAACAATCGAGGCCCAACCTAGCAGCAGCAACTGCTATGAGAAGTAATGGCCAGGAGGCCATTTGGGTGCGAGCAACAGCACCAAGGTATACTCTTGACTCTAAATGAGAGTTCCAAACTAGGTTTCGTAGTCCTCAGTCACGATTCAACCATGCTACTGTCGTAACAGCGTTTTGATCGGCCGAATTGGGTGTGATTCGACCGAGTTTCATTTATAGGAAATCGATCAGGGTTTTGATCGGCCGAGTTGCAGGTGGATCGACCGAGTTTCCAGCTGATCGGCCGAGTTCCCAGATTGGTCGGCCGAGTTTAAGTATAATGAGTGGCAGTTCATTCAGAAATCATTATTTAACTAAATTTAAGTGCTTAATTGCTTCAGTATCATTTGGTATAACTTCTAAACAGTGTAACACATATAATAGTGTATGATAGATTCATTGAAACCTGAAATACGTAATATGATCGATGGAAATGATGGAATTTTTATGTATTACAGTTGCATTGATATGCTGATTAAAGACGGTCGTTAGAATTGAATCTGAATAAGTGATACTGAGTCATGTTGAAGATGACAAATGATATATATGTGTTTTTAAGTGATATCCATAATGTGAAATAAGTATGAAATATGATATTTCTATTTAATTGTTTATATGTTAATCAGTTAATAGACTTAGGTGCCCTAACACCGTAGAACCCCTTTGAGAGGTCTTCACCAGGGGGGTGAAACTCATGTCCAACATCAATCGGTTGAGTAATTCTGGTGGCACGAGGATTGATAGGCAGTGTTCAACAATAATCCGTGCGGTGTCACGGTGGCACTGGAGTAAATAGGGGTTATTCAACATTAATCCGTGCTTGTGTCACGGTGGTAACCCGGTAAGACTCTCCGCCTATGTGCTCAGGTTAGAGGAGGAGTCTAGAGTTCACTCTTTTGAGAGTGTAGTGAGGCCTTGTGAGCCTGAGAGTCCTGCAGCAGACCAGGGCTGGCAGTCAGACTTAGCATTTTCCGGGTGTGTCGCTAAGTCTTGTACGGTGGGATCGTAGTTCGCTACGGATCTTTATATGCAGGGTACACTGCATATGATTAGGGCATAATAATATAAATATGTAATCATATAGGATCACAGTAAATTAATATATTCGAATTTTTGTGCCAATTCTCTATAATTGTTTATTTGTTTAAATTATCTGTTGTTGCATAGAAATGTGATTATTATCTGCAAATCTGCTATGTCATTAGAACTGCCCTGCTTGTACTGTACTTATGTTTAGTTCAATTTTATAAACCTGATGAGTTGTTTAGTGATAGCTAAATGAAAGGCTATTCACTGAGTGAGTAGGCTCATACCTCTACTCAAAACATTTTCAGGTCATCATCAGCAGCAGGAATCTAAAGGATCCTTTCATCCTAACACTTAGTCTGTAGAAGGTATATGTAGTTAGTAGTTAGAGGTCTCTTAGTCCTTTCCCCTTGATCTTTGGGACATGGTGTGGGTGAGAGAGAATGTGTATAAGGATGTAAATCAGTCGTTATGCCTTATTTTATGTCGGACAATGTAATATGCTGTAGACTTTGTTTATATTACTAGTCAGTTTAATAAAAATGCTTCCGCAGATTGTTTAGCTTCATTTTACAGCATAAATCAGTTTATCTTTTTAATGTCTTTAAAATGGTTTAAAAGTTATGAGAGGTTTGGCTTGTGAGTAATCCCTCCGTCGCGCCCTAATCTCGTGGATTGAGGTTAGTGTGAGATCGGGGTGTGACATATCTAATGTAAGCTATAGTAGTAGAGAGGTTGATGTGACAAGGATGCTTCACATTCTTGGCACATGTGGTAGATACCAGAGAAGAGAGTCCTAGTCTTTCTGAAGTTCTTATTGTCAAGGAATTCGAGGATGTGTTTCCTAAAGAATTTTCAGATATTCCTCCACCCTGAGAAATTGATTTCGAAATTAATCTTATTCCGGGTACGCAACCCATAGCCCAACCACCTTATAGGATGGCATCAGCTGAGATGGCAGAACTCAAGAAACAGTTACAGGAGTTACTTGAGAAAGGTTTCATTCGACCGAGTACTTCACCATGGGGTGCTCTTGTTCTTTTTGTTAAAAAGAAAAATGGGTCAATGAGACTATGCATAGACTATAGACAGCTTAACAAGGTGACTATTAAGAACAAATATCCTCTGCCAAGGATTGTTGATCTATTTGACCAGTTGCGTGGTGCAATAGTGTTTTCTAAGATAGATCTAAGATCAGGATACCATCAATTACATATCAAGGAGAGTGACATACCTAAGTTATCCTTTAGGATGAGGTATGGTCATTATGAGTTTGTAGTTATGTCGTTTAGACTAACTAATGCACCAGGTGCATTTATGGAGTTGATGAATAGAATCTTCCAACCATTCCTTGATCAGTTTGTAGTGGTTTTCATAGACGACATCATGATATACAGTAGAGATGGTCAACAACATGAACAAAACCTTCATCAAGCTTTGACTTTGTTGAGACAACACAAGTTATATGCTAAGTTTAGCAACTGTGAATTCTGGTCGTCAGAAGTATCTTTTCTTGGACACATTATATGTACATCAGGTATTCATGTTGATCCTAAGAAAGTGGAGTCTATTGTGGAATAGGAACAACCCAAGACATCGACTAAGATTCACAGTTTCCTAGGTTTGACAGGTTACTACAGAAGGTTCATCAGAGACTTTAGTTCTATTGTTGGCTATTTAGGCTAATGAGTTTCAATCCTAAAAAGGAAAGTTTACCCAACTTAACCAATATCCACAAGTATACAGAGGTAGTGTAGTCGAGGTCAAACACAAGGATCTTAAGTAATTAATTGAGCTCAACAACACTAAAGTTCAACAATCTAGATCGGTTTAAAAAGGATGGTAATGTTTATCTAATTGCAGAAATTCAGATTTAAACAAGCAATAAAAAGATTACTAGAAGGGTTTAGATTCAGAAATTAATGGATCTTAGACATTAGAATTTCACTCACATATCATAGCACATCATAGGAACACAAAAATTTAAACATACATAAGCACTTGTTTTAAAGGAAAAGTTGTGTTGCACTTCATCTCCCAGTAAAGTGCAACGATCTCAACTCAAAGCCACATTCTCATGCATAAATTTCATTTTTGATCACAACCTGTTCCTTAACTCAATTATCTCCACTCTCGTGGTAGAAAAAGAGTCGCCAAGAAGAGCACCTCCATATATTCCTACTTATCTTCTCAGATCAAGCAAGAAAGAAGAACACATGCATATAAAGTGGCCAACAATACATGCAAGAGATGATAAATCTGGTATTTTCATGGGAGAAAAACAAGCAACATAATATTTAGTATGAAATTAACATGTTACATACATGCTATGACATGGGATCTACTCTCCCATGCCCAAGAAAAGGAAATCACTCATCCATAATCATGCTTTGCAAATTTGCTACAGAAAATTTAGATTTTAACATTATTTAGAGGAGGAAAAACAAGAAGATCCGAAAAAGTAACCACAAGAAGGAGGAATTCTAGCTTGGGGACAAAATTCTCCTCCTTTAGCTGCTCCAAAACGAATAGGCTCCTCTCCCAAGAAGCTGCACAAAGTTGGGGGAGCTTGGCTGCACCTTGGAGAAGACAATGGAGAAGAAAAGAAGAAGAAATGGGCTCCTCTGGAAAGAAACCACCTCCTTTCTCCTCAAAACCACCTTCCTCTGCTATCCTATAGATCTGGGATGAGGGAACTCTAATTATGACCAGTCATAACCGCCCATTAAGTTCCCTCTTCATTTTAAACAAAAACTCATATTTTTCAAAATGTTGAAACTGCCAGAGACACGACGTGCGTCCAGAGTGCACGCCATGCAAAAGCTACGACAATTGCTCCAGAATGTACTATGCACAACATGCGCAGTAGTAATGCAAGCTGTGCAACTTTCTAGAAACTTTCAATCTGCTCCAGAATGCACTGCGCATGCACGACGTGCGTCGGATAAATGCACGGCGTGCAAGTTTCTAGAAACTTTCAATCTGCTCCAGAATGCACTGCGCACGACGTGCGCTGAAGGAATGCATGCCGTGCGACTTTCCAGAAGATTTTTGGTTAGCTTGACGCTCTAGGTGCATGCTATACATTCAAGTGCACGTCGTGCATTTGCTTTTCTACACTTTTCTAGAAACGTGCACGCCGTGCTCAAGGCTTGAACACGCCATACATTTTGTTGTCTGGGTGAAACGGAAATTCTTCTGAAATCTTGCGCGCCGTGCATTCATCCTGCATGTCGTGCATTCTACTATTTCAGCAGAATTAAACTCTGCAATTTAGTCTTATTTGGAACATATCTGCAATGCAAGTTATGCGATAAGTAAAGTAACAAAAAGATGGCAAAACTAATATGAAAAGAGGCTAAATAATATCAGAATGAACCAGATGTGTGTGTGACAGCATGTGAAAAGATGATGTAGAAATCACATAACAAATCCCCCTAAGCTTGAACTATTGCTTGTCCTCAAGCAAAAAAGAATAGGGCTACAATCAAAGCGAAAGAGTAAACAAGCTCATGCATGGATTACATGAAAATGAGATATGCAATTAACTCAACCAATCAAGTACATTGTGCTTGTGGTCATTGTTATCATCTCAAATTTTCAACATCCAAGATAGAGAAATTAAGTTCAGCAAGGTTGGTTCCAAATCAAACGAAATGATCAACTAGACAACACTAAATAGAATTTGGATAATCAAGCCAAACAATCAGTGCATGTACATTACAAAATTTTCAACTAGTATGGATGTAAGACGATGAAATCAGTGCTAACATTAACAAACTTAGTTGTACTCTTTTTCTCAAGGATATGATGATGGAAATTTTTGGGTCTCTGGCATTTGACTGCTAATTTAGGCTTATGCTCACGTGGAATGTTGGTTGGGGTGTTGTTTTTACCCTCGTTTGATATTCATATCACCTAACCATCATTGCCAGATCAGACTCACACTAGGCTAGCATGATATGTAAGCCATTTGCCATATTTTATTGGGTAAGGGTGAACAAAGGATAGCATTATTCATTATTCAACACCAAAGAGTCAACAAGAATGTTAAGGTAACAAAATTTCAGTCCTTGTTTTATAAAATTTTCACTGAAAAATTTATTGTAAATGCACCAAAGTTTTGGTAAGAGTATCCCGTATTTTATTAAATGTTGTAAAGTTGATTCATTCGCTAAAAAATGGAACTATTACATGTATTGACTAAGCAAAGATGTAAAAAGATTTTGAGATTTTAACAACAAACACAAGGCAAACTCATGTACATGGAGATTTTCAATTTCCATTTCATTCATACATGCTCTTGATTTTTCTTTTCATGTAGCCAAGAAACATAAAGGACAGAATAATTCAAGTATACAAGGGGGTTTCATTCTATTAAGATAGCCTCAAATCATATTAACTTTACCATCAAGGAAACTGAACATGGAATAGAATGGAAAACAACTGACTCAATTAAAGAAAAACTGAATGAAAACTACAAATACCGGCCAGTTGTGCCCCCCCCCCAAGCTAGAAGTTAAAAGTGTCCTCACTGCATCAAGCAAACCTAAGGAGTTCACAACCGGGTACCTATCACAGATCAAAATAAAAAAGGAGGGCCACCACCTTGATCTGGGAAAAATTGGCTGACAAGATCTGGAATGTCCATGGGCTGGTCTGCAGAATCATGCTGTTGGGGAAACTGGGGTGGTGGAAACTCTGGTGCATGCTATGCAAACTCATATGGTGGAAACTCGGGCTACTATGATGGCGGTGACTGATACGGTGGTGGAACGGAGTAATGGCCCTAAGAGATATGCCGAGCATCCATCTGAGCGACCATGTCGTGCATCGCAGTGTACTGCATGCCCATCTGGTCCAAACGGCCGTCGATGTGGTCAAACCACTGCTGAACATAACCGTAAAGGTGTCTCACATCAGGCATCACCCAAGCGTACTCTGTCTGTGTAACATACTGAAACCTAGGAATTAATCTTATTCCAGGGTTAATAGCTTAGAACCCTTAGTTCTTGGAGGTTTAGCCAAACAAGGATTAAGATATGCTCTTTGGTGACCTTGAATATAATAATGCATCCATAAGTCACATTAAAATGTAGAATTTAAATTAATATTACCCAATACCTTCAAATTAATCATAAAAGCATTAACAGGAATATAGGATATGGATATAAAAGGAAAAATATTCATAATTGAGGATAATGAGTTATTATTCCACAAAGTATGAAATAAATAATCCCATGTGGGATAATGATGGTGTAGATTTGTTCTATATCCTTCCTATGCCTTAGGGTGCAAGGAAGAGAAAAAGGAAATCAAAGATAATGCTTAAAACATGAATAATGAGATATTGGAATTATTAATGAGAGAAATAATAGAAATAATAGATAATGTGTTAAAAGGAGAATTTCTTGGATAATAATAACCTCATATTCATTTTTTTAGATATTCCTTGGCTTGGAGGTCGAGTTCCACCAATTTAGAATAACAATAATCATACTTATTTTATTTAGTAAAGAAAAGGGTGTTTTTCCTTACAAATATTAAATAAAATATTTAATGACTCCAAAAGTGGAAAATAATTTTAGATTCATAATCTACATAATAAATATTCCTTTCGGTGAATTTTCACTCAATTTGGAGAAAGTTTGATTAAAAGATGAAATTAGGAGAGAGAAAGTGTGTAGAACCTTCAAAATATTAAATAATTACAAAAATAACTCCAACATCTAAAATTGATGGAAAATTCATATCCAACATGTTAAATATGACTTGTATGTTAAGTTTTGTAATTTTTGGATAATCCTAATGTCATTAATGAAGGAGGAAAGAGAAAACCGTAGTTAATTTATTTGACACATTAAAAGTTATCAAAAGGCAAATATAATTTTATATTCGCATTCTACATATCAATATTAATGTCTGTGCAAAAGTTTAGACAATTTGGAACTCATTTGAGCCAATTAACGAAGAGAGAGAAATTCATTTAAAACTATATGTAATTGATTTCGAATTTGGATAAGGTTTTACTTTTTGATTTGGCGCATGGATCCCAATTGTTGGTTTTTGATCTAACGATTCTCATATCATCTTCTACCCACGGTCGGCCTACTATAGTGCCTCCGGGTGGGTTGCTCAGAGAATCCCAATTTTCTCGGCCTATATACGTCCTTTTTCTGTGATTTCTTTTGCATTGAATTTGTCGAGATGTCCCGCACACAACAAACTCTTACTCAAGTTCTATTTCTTCGGATCCAAGAAATGCCCAAAGTTGGTCTCATAGCTCTCCCACGGCCATAGAGGTTACACCCTAAAGCTCTACGCTATATATAGGGGACTTCACCCCTGGTTTCGCGGCACCATACCCTAATATTTCCTAGTTTCAATTTCTTTGTTGCTCGCTCTTATCTCTGTCGATGGCCAGGGTTGTGAGTTTGGCTTGTGGCGGCCTGTTCTCCTCCAACTCGGCATCTCTGACCCAATTACTGGCCTCGGTAAGATTGGTGTATCCCCTTCTTCGTTTCTATGATCTCAGTTTTTGATTTCATCATGATGTGATGGTTCGCCCAAAATCTGCCGAAGTAGCAGCTTGGCTGCTCATAGTCATGGTGTTGCGGGGTGGAGGGGAAGAAACTCCCCTATGTTTTCCCCGCTTTGCCCTCGTCTTCCCCGTTCCTTAGTTTTCTTGATAAGGGGCAAATTGGTCATTTAACCATGTTTGCTTTTGTGTTGGGTGAGGTCAACCATGGAGTTGACTGGTGACGTGGCCAGTTCTTATTGGGCCAAGTCACATGGGCCCAACTATCTCTCTCTCTCTCTCTCTTGAGTTATTTAGTTGCTTTTTGATGAATTCTGATTGGTCGATCTTTGACAATCCATAACTAATTAATCCTTAATCAGAAAAATATGCATAAATAGTCAATAAAATGAGAAAAATGTAAGCTTTCTTTTGGTAAGGGTTTTTTCACCTAAATCCAATGTTTTATGATGAGTGATTTTAATAGATCTAATTAATAAAGTTAGTAATTTATATAATTCATAACTAGTAAACCCTTGGGCCAAAATTAAAAGTAAAATATGTTCTAAACTCAGAAAAATATGATCTATCTAATAAAAATAAATTGGCTGCCTGGTTTTGAGTTTTTGAAAAAGTATTGTTAAGGATGATTTAAATAACTAAAAATCACCAAAAATAACCCTAAAAGTCAATATCTTCAAAATACTTAATATTATATGTTATTTTGATTAGAAAATCCTAACTAAGATGATGGTGATGTTTTCAAGACCTAAATTGGTGGTTTATAGAAAAAGTCAACAATTTTAGGGTTTTGAGTTCTTAATGAATGCATATAATGCTAATACATGTATATGGTTATTATAATAGGGCAAGTGGACTCTAATCTTTCTTAGGATTTTGGAAAGTGTTTTAGACTCAGTGAGAGGTATGTTAGCATCTCCTAGTTTTCTATATTGAGCAATAACCTAAATTTTCATTCTCTTGGTCCTATGGACAATAATCTAAAAACCATAATCTTTTCCTTTTGAAAATGATGCTTCATGTGAAGTACCCTACTTGTTACTGATCTTGTGATCATAATATCTTCTTGATTTTCTTTTGGAATCTTTATTATGACTTGTTCATTTTGTAACTTAAATTGTTGTTATATATCCACTTTGTGGAGGATAATATTGATGATCACTTTTTTGGTGATTAAATTGTGAAATATGACTATACTTGTTACTTGCCTCCCTATTAAGCATGTTGTGTGACTCAGTAGTGCTAGAGTAATATAATTTACATTGGTTTTGGGTTATGTGCCCTTATTGTTTATTTTGGGATGGTGGTTATGTGCCCCATACCCAAGTTTCAACTTTATGGGGGTTGGCCCAATTTATATATATATTGGGAGTTTGGTTATGTGCCATTCTCTATCAGGTTTCAACTTTATGAGGGTTGGCTTCCAATTGCTGTTTATGTTGTTCTAGTGCTATGTTTATCTCACCTACATGCATGTTGTTATGGATTTTGTGCCCTAGAATCTTTATGAGTGCTTTTGTGGCACCACTTTTATTATTGTTTTAATGGCAAGTATTCCTTTTATCATATGTTTGATATTCTTTCCTTTTATGCCCGATTGGGTAGTTCTTATCTTTTTGCATGGGAAGCCTTCTCTACTTGTTGTACCTTTTTCTTAAAATATAATGCTCAATTTCTTTTTAGTATGCTCATACCAGCATTTATCTGATATCCTCTTTTCTTTTCCTTTTATGGGGTACGCTTCCAACCCCAGGTGTTGGACAAGGAGAAGGAGATTTAGGAGGACCTGGACCACATCAAGGATAGCTGTCTTCTTGGGAGACCTTGCGTGAAGTTGTTAGGTGATCCTCAACTAGTTCTACATATGTAGTTAGTTTTCCTTTATGTCACCCTGTGTGGTGAAAGTTTAGTATGATAAGTTTCCTTGTAATGGTTAGATATATCTTTCAATTCCACTACTACTTTGTTTTATGATACAATCATGATTAAATAAATTTGGTTTCATCCCCTTTTGAGAAACAAAATTTGGTGGATGTTGCCCTCTTTATTTTTAGTAGGGAGTTGATCCCTATGGGATCCCACTCCTTACAGTTTGAGTACTAGTAGAGGGTGGAAGTGGTGTTTTAGCTACTGCTAGAGATGTGGCTGTAGAGTTTCTGGGGCCATGGGTGGGTGTCTCCTCTTCATCCTCAGGTTGTAACTCCACCTTCCAGCTCGCTTTGTTGTTGAGGTCATTGTGGGCTGCATCGGGGATGACAATGAACTATTTCTTTGTGATAAAAACCTTGAACTTTCTGGTTCTATCAGCATGCCTTGATATTAGGACACAAGATATAAGATAGTTGATATCTACAAGGGTTTTCCCCGGTGCAGGTTCTAAAATAGCCACATCCAACCCTAGCTGCACTGCTAGTATAGTGATCAGCCCACCACACATGATATCCCCTACCTCTCGTTGCTTCTTCTTCTTGGTTTCTAGAAGTTTGTTTACAATGTAGTAACCAGAATTGATTTGTTCATTTTTGACCATACACCACAAGAAGAAAAGGTCATTTTTTCCGACGACCCCTTCAATTTCATTTTGGCAAAGGGACCTGTGCTTAGAAGGCGATGCACAACTCTGAAAATCGGATTATGGAGTGATGAAGTTAGGGCATTCCTAGCCTTGTGTACCAGTTCACTGGTAATTTCAGACCAAAAAGTATCACTATGGAAGGCGAGCTGAAAATCAATATAGCCTCCATAGTTGCACCCAAGAAAAGCATAAAACCGGTAGAGATCAATAGAAAAGCATTTGTTTAGAAGACAAAAACTGATCTTCGGATAGGTGTCACTGCAGTTTTGGGAGTCGTCTTCCGCCTTAAAGGTGGTCAAAAATTCATATACGAGGCGGGGGTAGGTCTTTGTGACTCTAGTGCAGAGTAGATGGAGGCCTAAAGACTGAAGATACCCCATTACCTCAGTCTTGAAGCCCAACTTGTCAAGTGTTTCTTCGCAAATGTAGTAGGAAGGTAAGACCCACCTAGTGATGAGGAACTGGTAGTCCGCATATTCCTCATGGGTGACTCTAATTTGAGTGGAGGGCACAAATGCAGCTGCTTTAGAAGGTGTCATGGAAGATGAAGCTCCACCATGGCGTCTACCTGAGCTCCTCTTGATCGGTGACATGTCTTTCTAAAGGAGTGCATGGTGTGCAGAATACGGTCACGGCGTGTTGCTGGAAGGTGTTATTTCTTCCCTGAAACTTGGACACACGACGTGCAACACAGGGGAATGTCGTGCACCTGTAGATATTCTGTAATCTACAAAGGCACCACAGGTGGAAAAAGGAGGTTGAAGAACGGGATTTTGGCAATGGAAAATAGATGGTGGTGCTGTGTGGTGTCGCTGCTGCTCTTGTGAGAGGTGGAAGGTGTCGATTAGGCACCGACTTGTCAGCAGAGCCGGTGGTGTTGTTGGAGATTGGGTGGCGTCGTAGATAATGGAGGGTTGGCGGCTTCATCGGAACTACTGTCGGCTGCTAGGGCTATGGCTAGGCAGCTGCTTAGGGTGGTGGCTAGGTGTGAAGCTGCAGGTGACAGTGTGCAGTTGTCTGTAGAACTGGAGCAAGAAGAGGTCAAGATGGTAGCGGTCAGTGGATCTACGAGCTGGTGGCGTGCAGATGTGCACGACTTGCGGGAGGAGGAGACGGCGTGCATATGTGCACGAAATGAGTGGGGAGGAAGGCGGTGGCACTGCTGAGGGTACGACTACTAGGGTTCTCTTCGCATGGCTGATTTCTCAATGTTGGCTATTTAGGCTAATGAGTTTCAATCCAAATAAAGGATAGTTTACCCAACTTAACCAATCTCTGCAAGTATACAGAGGTAGTATAGTTGAGGTCAAACACAAGGAGCTTAACTAATTTAATTGAGTGCAATAGCACTAAAGTTCAACAATCTAGATCCGTTTTAAGGAAATGAAAACGTTTATCTAAATGCAGAGAATTCAGATTCTAACAGCAGAAAATTTAGATTTTAACTAGCAAGCAAGAACTACTAAAAGAAGTTTGATTTTAGAAATATTGGGAATCTTGGACAGTAGGATTTTGTTCACACATCATAGCAATCAAAGGAACACAATAATTTAAACATACATAAGTTCTTATTTCAAGGAAGGTTTGTGTTACATTTTACCTCCTGGTGTAAATGCAATGATCACAATTTAAAACAACACTCTCGTGTGTGAATTTCACTTTTGATCACAACTGTTCCTCAACTCATTCCTCTCTACTCTCGTAGAAGAGGAAGAGTTGCCAAGAAGAGCACCTCCATATGTTCCTACTTATCTTCTCAGATCAAGCAAGAAAGTAGAAAACATGCACATAAAGTGGCCAGCAATACATGCAAGAAAAGGGTAAACCGGTACTTTCATGGTTAAGAAACAAGAAACATAGTATTTAGTACGAAATTACTTGTTCCATACATGATATGACATGGGAGATACTCTCCCATGCCTAAGAAAAGAAAAATTACTCATCCATAACCATGTCTTGCAGATTTGTTACAGAGATTTCAGTTCTAAACATGATTTAGAAGGGAAAAACAAAGAGAACTAAAGATGTAACCACACGAAGGAAGAATTCTGGCTTGAGGATGAAATTCTCCTTCTTTAGCTGCTCCAAGACGGACTAGCTCCTTTCCCAAGAAGCTGCTCGAAGTTGGGGAAGCTTGGCTACACCTTGGAGAAGACAATGGAGAAGTAGAGAAGAAGAAATGGTCTCCTTATGCAAGAAACCACCTTAGATCTCTCCAAAATCACCCTCCTCTGGTCTCCTCTATCTTTGGGATGAGAAAAAACTCCTCAAATGACCCAACATAGCCACCCTTATGTTCCCTCCTTTTAAAATCAAATTCTCAATTTTTGGATTTCTGAAACTGCCAGGTGCACGCCGTACATCTCGGGTGCACACCATGCACAAGTAGTGCAGTTTGGATCAGGCTGAACTGCACACGGCGTGCACTG
This sequence comes from Alisma plantago-aquatica, assembly GCA_963693085.1. Classification (NCBI taxonomy): domain Eukaryota; kingdom Viridiplantae; phylum Streptophyta; class Magnoliopsida; order Alismatales; family Alismataceae; genus Alisma; species Alisma plantago-aquatica. The sequence continues at coordinate 1,658,506,585 of OY856409.1, forward strand.
AGGATATACAAATCATGTGACTTTCCAGAACTTTCTTTGGCTGTTTACGTTCCAGGTGCACGCCGTGCATCAGTATGCACGACGTGTATTTTCCTTTCTGTGCACTTCTGGAAACTCGCACGCCGTGCGTTTTTTCCGTGCACGCCGTGCATTCTCCTGGATGGGCAAACAAAGCTTTCTCTGGAAAGGTGCATGTCGTGCATTTTTCCTGCACGCCGTGCATTCTGCTGTTTCAGCATAATTAAACTCTGAATTCAACTCTTTTTGGGGCAAATTAGCAATGCAAGTTATGAAATAAGTAGAATAACAAAAAGATGGCAAAAGTAATATGAAAAGAGACTGAATTATATAAGAATGAACCAAATTTGTGTGTGATAGCATGTGAAAAGATGATATATAAATCACACAACAAATCCCCCTAAGCTTGAACTATTTCTTGTCCTCAAGCAAAAAGGAACAATGCTATTTTCAAGGAGAAAAAAGAAGATATACAATCGACTCAGTCAACTATGTACTTTGTGCTTGTATTCATTGTTATCATCTCAAAATTTTCAGCATCCAAGATAGATAAATTAAGTTCAGCATGATTGGTTTCAAATTAAATGAAAATCTCAACTAGACAACACTAAATAGAATTTGGATATTCAAGCCAAACAGTCAGTGCATGTACATTACTAGTATGGATATAAGATGATCAAACTGATGTTAACATTAACAAAACTTAGTTGCACTCTTTTTCATAAGGATATGATAATGAAATTTTTGGGTTTCTGACATTCGGCTGCTAATTTAGGCTTATGCTCACGAGGAATGCTGGTTGGGGTGTTGTTTTTACCCTCTTTTGATTTTCATATCACCTAACCATCGTTGCCAGATCGGACTCACACTAGGCTAGCATAATATGTGGGCCATATGCCACCTTTTATTGGGTAAAGATAAACTATTGATGGTGCAACACCAAAGAGTCAATAAGAATGTTAAAGTTAGCAAGATTTAGATCATTCTTTTGAAAAAATTTCACTAAAAAATTGATTGCAAATGGACTAAAATTTTGGCAAGAGTATCCCGTATTCTAAAGAGTGTTGTAAGTTAATTAATCCACAAAATTTGAAACCGTTACATGTATTGAGTAGTCCAAGATGTAAAAATTGAGATATCAAACCACAAACACAAATCACATCAATGTACATGGGAATTTTCAACTTCCATTTCATTCAAACATGTTCTTAATTTTTCTCTCTTGAATATAGCCAAAACACATAGAGGACAGAAAATTTCAACATGCTAGAGGGGGTTCATTCTTAATAAGATAGTCTCAAATCATATAAATTTTTCCATCATGGAATAGAAAATGGAATAAAATGGAAAAATGAAAAAACAACTGACACAACCGACTTGAAAAAGGAAATGCTGAATGAAAATTACAACTACTAGCCGGTTGTGCCCCCCTAAGCTTGAAATAAGTAGTATCCTCACTGCCTCAATCGAACTTACGGAGTTCACAACCGGATACCTGTCATGAATGGAATCAGAAAAATGATCCGCCGCTCCCCTGTTCAGGGAAGAACTGACTGACGATATCAAGGATGTCCATCGGCTGGGAAGATGAGTCGAGCTGCTGCTCCTGGCACTGATGTGGCTGGTGCTCTGCAAACTGTGGTTGGAGCTGGGAAAAATCATGCTGTGGAACTTTGGTCTACTGCTGAGGAGGAGTCTGGAAAGTCTATGGGGCAGGGAAGTGGCCCTGAGAGATGTGCCACACATCCATCCTGTTGATCATGTCGTACATGGCAGTGTACTACACACTCAAGTGGTCAAACCGGGTGTCATATTGTTCTCTCATCTGGTCAAGGCGGGTGTCGATGTGGTCAAATCTCTACTGCACGTAGCTGTAAAGGTGATGCACGTCTGGCATCGTCCAACTGTACTCTATCTGAGTACTAGTGGATGATGGAAGTGGAGTAGGGGTTGCTGGTGTAGGCGCTGGTGTAGAGTTGCTGGCACCTCGAGTGGGTGTCTCCTCATCTGCCTCTGGCTGTAACTCCACCTTCCAGGTGGCCTTGTTCTTGATGTTGTTTCGAGCTGCATCAGGAATGATTATGAACTGCTTCTTGGCGATAAAAACCTTGAATTTAGATGTGCTATTTCCATGTCTTGAGATCAGACCACAAGAAATGAGATAGTTGAGATCTACAAGGTTCTTCCCCAGTGCAGGTTCTAAATCACCCACATCTAATCCCAACCACATTGCAAGAATACTTATCAGCCCCCTACACATAATGTCACCAACCTCCCTTTGCTTCTTCTTTTTTGTGTCTAGAAGCTTATTAACAATGTAGTAGCCAGTACTGATTTTCTCATTATTCACCAAACACCATAAGAAAAAGAGACCAGTCTTTCCTACTACACCTTGAGTTTCATTTTTAGCAAAAGGCCCTGTGCTAAGAAGACGATGCACAACTCTAAAAACTGGATTATGGATTGATGAAGCCCGAGCATTCCTTGCTTTATGCATCGTTTCACAAGTAATTTTAGACCAAAAAGAGTCACTATGGAAGGCGGGAGGATAATCTGTGTGGTCGCCATAATTGCATTTAAGCAAAACACAAAACCGCTTAAGATCCATAGAAAATGATTTGTCTAAAAGTTGAAAACTAATTTTTGGATAAGGTGCACTGCGGTTTTGTGGGTCATTCTCGGCTTTGAAAGTTGTGAGAAACTCATAAACTAGGCGGGGATAAGATTTAGCAACTCTGGTGAAAATGTAGTACATACCCAACAACTTTAAATGGTCTACTACCTCATTCTTGAAACCCAATTTGTTAAGGGTTTCCTCGCACATGTAGCGGGAGGGAAGAACATGCCTGGTGATGAGGAACTGGTAGTCGGCATTCTCCTCAGATCTGACCCTGAACTGTGTAGAGGGTAAAAATGTTGCAGGTGCTTCCGCGGAAGGTGTTGCATTAGCAGCGGGAGGTGCGGAAGATGAAGAAGCTACTCCATGGCGTCGGCATGCCCTTTGCTTAATTGGTTCCATTAGATTAGCAGCTAGTGCACGACGTGTATCTGACATTCATGGCGTGCAAGTTACACTGGTCTTCTTCTTCAGACTGGCTGTCGCATAGTGTGCAAAACTGGTGCACAACGTGCACTGCAAATCTACGGTAGATCCAAATATGCACCGACGGCTGTGATTTTGGGGGTGATAGGGGGGGCACGAACACTAGGTGATGTGTCACTGCTGTCGCACGTTGCTGGCATGCTGGTGAAGAGCACTGACTACTTGGGAAGCTTGATTATGGAGGGCAGAGGCTTGGGATGCTGCTGGGCGGCTGGCCGTTGGACCAACTGGGTTTTCCACGAGAGGAATTAGAAGAAGCTAGCGGCGAGGTGCACGGCTGGAGTAGCTGCTGCGGTGAGGTGCACGGAGTTTAGGGTGAGCAGCGGTGTCGGAGCTACTGCATGATGAAGAAGAAGAACTAGCGATGGCGGCTATGAGGGGGCTGCTGCTGCGGACGTGATCCATGACAAGGGTGTTGTTGGGAAGAGGAAGAAGAGGGCGGGTGAGGTGCACGACCGTCTGAGTGACAGAATGGCATGCAATGGCTCTGGCTCTGGTGGATGGTAGCTCACACGACTACTAGGGTTGGAGTGCACAGCTGGTGTGTGGGGAGAAATTAGGTCATGCACCCCTTTTGTCTAAACTTTATGAGAAAGTGCACGGCGTGCACTTGGAGTGCACGTCGTGTACTTCTCCAAATTTTCATTTTTTGAATACTCCTTTTATGACCAGGTGCACGACGTGCGTTGTTGAAGGCACGACGTGTGAGTTTCCAGAACCTTTACTGCAACTTTCAAATACCAGGTACATGACGTGCAATTGTGGAATGCACGCCGTGCAAGTTTCCAGAAAGTTTCTGAAATCTCCAGTTCCCAGGTGCACGGTGTGCATATAGATAGCGCACGCCGTGTCGGTTTCCAGAACATCTTATGTTGCAATTTTTACTGAGGTGCACACCGTGTCTTTAAAAGACACATCGTGCACTTTGTGATTTCTGTAGAAAATTGCAGTCAGTCAACAGTAAACAAAGACGGATAGGGTGGAAATTGAGTCTATATTATTACATTCATCCATGACATGCTTATTAACGAAATTAAAGAGTGATTTTGACTCGAAAAACTTAAAAGAAATCTATCCTAACGTGGGGTCAACTCCCACAAGGTCCTCCATTTAGAGTCTGGAGTAAGACTCTTCTAATTCTTCAAGCATCTTGGAGGGAGCAAGAGGCTCCTTTCTCCACTTCATTGCCACAAGAGTAGCATTTGCAACGTTGTCCATTTACTTTGAAGGTTTCATCTTTGCCTTGGAGTTCCACAACTCCATATGGAAAAATCTTTAGTACTAGGAACGGGCCAGACCACTTTGATTTCAGCTTTCCTGGAAATAGCTTTAATCTAGAGTTGAATAACAATACTCTATCTCCTTCTTGGAAGTCTTTCCTATGAATTCTTTTATCATGCCAGACCTTTGTCCTTTCTTTGTACAACTTTTCTTTCTCATAAGCATCGAGACGGAGTTATTCAAGCTCCTACAGCTGCAATAGATGTTTTTCTCCTGCCCTCTTCATATCGAAATTCAAGAACTTAATTGCCCAAAAAGCACGATGCTCCAACTCGAGCGGAAGGTGACATGATTTTCCATAGATCGGCTTGAATGGAGTAGTCCTGATGATGGTTTTGTAGGATGTGCGATATGCCCATAGTGCATCATCTATCTTTAATGCCCAATCTTTCCTTAAACCAGAGATAATTTTTTCAAGAATATTCTTTAGTTGCCTATTTGAAGCCTCTACTTGCCCGGATGTTTGGGGGTGATAGGGCGTAGAGATCTTATGAGTCACACCATACTTCGAGAGAATATTGTTGAATTGTTTTTCAGAAAAGTGTGTGCCTCCATAAAAAGTTACAGCACGCGGAATAATCTTTTGAAAAAGCTTAATTACAGATTTGGCGTCTGGTGCTTTGGTTGGAGTGGCTTCAACCCATTTAGACACATATTCACAAGCAAAAAGAATGTATTGATACCCACAAGAAGATGGGAATGGTCCCATGTAGTCCACTCCCCATACATCGAACACCTCAACCTCTAAGATAGAGTTGAGTGGCATGTCGTCACGGCGGGATATGCCTCCTATCCTTTGTCATCTATCACAAGATTTGACAAATAGATTGACATCTTTGAATAATGTGGGCCAATAGAAACCAACTTGAAGTATTTTGGCAACAGTCTTTTCTCTTCTGAAATGTCCTCCATAAGGAGAGGCATGGCATACAACAATGATGTTTGGGACCTCCTCCTCAACAACACACCTCCGGATTAGCCCATCACTTCCATGCTTGAATAGCAATGGGTCATCCCAGTAATAGAATTTTACATCATGAAAGAATTTCTTCTTTTGTTGATACGTCAAGTCCAGTGGGAGTTTTCCAGTAGAAAGAAAATTGACGATGTCTGCAAACCGTGGTGCTTGAGTGGATGACAGTGCGTAGAGCTTTTCAATAGGCAAATTATCCTCAATTGGCAATAGATCTCCAGCCTCTATGGTCAGTCTAGAAAGGTGATCGGCAACACTATTTTCTATACCTTTCTTGTCTCAAATTTCAAGATCAAACTCTTGCAGAAGTAATATCCAGCGAATAAGGCATGGTTTGTCATCTTTTTTGTTCAACAAATACTTTATGGCAGCATGGTCAGTATATACAATCACCCTTGATCCTACCAAATACTGTCAGAACTTGTCAAATGCATATACAATTGCAAGCATTTCTTTCTCCGTGGTTGTATAGTTGATTTGTGCTTCATCGAGAGTTTTACTAGCATAATAGATGGCATGGAGTTTCTTGTCTCTCCGTTGTCCTAAAATAGCTCCCACTGCATAATCGCTTGCATCACACATTAGCTCGAAAGGAGAATCCCAGTCTGGAGGTTGAATAATTGGGGCTGAAATGAGAGCCTCTTTGAGCTTGGAAAAGGCTGCATGGAAATCATCATCAAACACAAATTCCGCATCATTTGCAAGTAGGGAACACATCGAATTTGCAATTTTGGAGAAATCTTTAATGAATATTCTATAAAAACCCGCATGTCCTAAAAAACTGCGGATGTCTTTAACTGAAGATGGAGTAGACATCTTCTCAATTGCTTTGACCTTTGCCCTATCCACTTCAATGCCCTTGTTAGATACAACATGTCCTAGTACTACACCGGATTGTACCATGAAATGGCATTTATCCCAGTTTAGCACTATGTTAACCTTTTTATAGCAGGCTAAGACTAGAGACAGGTTCAATAAACATTGACCAAAAGAGTCACCATACACGCTAAAATCATTCATAAAAATCTTGATTATATTTTCAATAAAATCAGAGAATATGGCCATCATACACCGCTGAAAATTAGCGGGAGCATTGCAAAGACCAAACGACATACAATGATAAGCATATGTTCCATAAGTACAAAGAATCTGAAAAAATCCAGAATACCCATCCAAGTAACAAAAATAAGAGTGCTTGGCAAGACGTTCAAGCATCAAATCAATGAAAGGCAACGGAAAATGATCTTTGCGGGTTGCCTTATTCAAACACCGGTAGTCAATACACATACGCCAGCCGGTAACAATGCGTGTTTGTATTAACTCGTCATTGTTGCCTTTACTGACAGTTGGACCCCCCTTTTTAGGTACCACGTGAATGGCACTAACCCAGGGGCTGTCACTTATGGGATAAATGATTCCAACATCAATTAACTTGAATTTTTTTTCTTTACCACTTCAAGCCTATTTTGATTTAGGAATCTAGGTGGTTCTACTATTGGTTTGGCATCATCTTCCATATTTATTCTATGCATACAAATTGAAGGATGAATGCCTTTTAAATCTTCTATGGAATAACCAATGATGTCTTTATAAAAACACAATTCGGCAAGCAATTTACTTTCTTGGTCATTGGTTAATTCATTATTTATTATAACAGGGGATGTAGAATTTGGGTCAAGAAATGCATACCTTAGCCTGGGTGGAAGGGCTTTTAGTTCTACCTTTTTGACCGCTATACTTTCATCATCTTTATCTTCAACAAGTGGAGCATCTTCATTGATAGATGCTGCTTTAGAAATAGATAGTGCTCCAGAAATTTTAGAATTGTTGAGTTCAGTTACATCATCATCATAAAGATTAATCATCAAATCAAAATCATCTTCATTATCATTCTCAATAAGATCAATAATATCTAGCAAACATATTTCTTCAACACGTGTGGGTGCTTTCATGGATTCATAAACAGAGAATTCCATAGCCTCTTCCCCAACACGTAGAGTGAGCTTTCCTTCCTGAACATCAACAAGTCATCCGACATTCCTCAACAATGGCCTTCCAAAAAGAATAGGGTTGGAAGGAGCTTTTGCCATGTCAAGAACAACAAAATCACAGGGTATATAGAATTTCCCAATTTGTACAAGTACATCTTCCACTATACCTTTTGAGTATTTAATAGAATGATCAGCTAATTCAATAGCCATCCTTGTGGGCTTCATATCCCCAAGATCTAGTTCTTGCCATAAGGTAAATGGAATGAGCCTAATACTGGCACCGAGATCTACTAGACCTTAATCAAAAATGGTATCATTGATCTTGCATGGCAGTGTAAACGCTCCCAAATCATCAAGCTTTTGTGGAAGATGATTTTGAACAATAGAACTCACTCGTTATGAAAGCATTACTGTTTCTACTTGATCAACTTTTCTTCTTTTAGTAAAAATATCTTTAAAGAATTTAGCATAAGAAGGCATCTCAGCAATAACTTCAGCAAAAGGAAGATTGACATGCAATTTGTTGATTATGTCCATAAACTTCCTAAATTTATGGTCTTCCTTCTTATTGGCTAACCTTTTAGGAAAAGGTGCAGTGGCTTTGAAGGAAGGTGGTGCTTTAGCTTTACCTTTCTCCTTGTTGTAATTAGGAGTGTTGGACTCCTCTTCATCAGTTACCTTCATGTTCTTCTCCTTGGATGGAGAAGGTCTTTCAATCTCAGCTCCACTTCTTAGGATAATTGCATGAGCTTGTTGCCTTGAGTTCACTTCGAGTTGGCTTGGAAGAGAACCAGATTGCGGATTCCTTTGTTGGTTTAGAGCTTGTTGTGCTATTTGTTTTTTCTAACATCTTAGTGTGAGTGGAAATTCCATCCACCTTTGTAGAAAGTTGAGCAATAGCATCTTTTAAAAGCTTGTCATTCCCCCAGAGTTCCTCATTCTGTTGCATTTGTGTAGATATGAATTTTTCCATCATAGCTTCTAGAGAAGAACCTTGGGGTTGTTGATAACCCCTGTTGTTGAAACCCGACGGATTTCCTTGACGGTTGGCATGTTGTTGTTGCAGTTGTTGTTGTCCTTACTAGAAGTTTTGAGTGTTGCTTATATTCTGGTAGGAGAAATTAGGATGATCTCTCCATCCCAGATTGTATTGGCTGGAATATGGATTGTATTGCTTATTCCCTGGCATCCCAACAACATTGACCTATTCAAAGTTTCCTTCCATTGCATTAGGGGCAAAACATGAAGAAGAAGTATGTCCTGCATTACCACAAGCTTCACATGTTGCTTCAGTGGATTCAATTGGCAAAGTGGTCATCTTCTTAAATTTTTGTGTAAGCACATCTATCTTGGCAGCAATTAGGTCAATGGCATCAACAGTGTGTTTTCCTCCTTATTTTCTGATTGAAGAACTTGTTGTAGAGGTTGATTTTGTTCCTCTATCTCCTCCCCATTGGCAGTGGTTTAGTGATATATCTTCAATAATATCATAAGCCTCTCTATAAGACTTAGTCATTAATGCACCACCAACTGCGACATCTAAAGTCAACCGGGTATTGTAAAACAGTCCATTATAGAAAGTTTGAAGTAGAAGCCAGTTTGTCAAACCATGGTGTGGGAAAGGGTGTTGAAGATCTTTAAACCATTCCCATGTGTCATATATAGTTTCTCCTTCACTCTGAGAGAAATTGGTGAGCTGGTTCCTCAAATGGGTTGTCTTGTTTGGCGGAAAATACTTTGCAAGGAAAACATTAAGGAGCTGGTCCCAACTTTTAATTGACTTCTTGGGAAGAGACAAAAGCTACGCCTTAGCTCTATCTCTTAAGGTGAAGGGAAATAACATGAGTCTAATTCCATCAATAGACACTCTGTTAATCTTGAAGGTATTCAGATATTCCAAGAACTTGGCAACATGAAGACTTGGGTCTTCATTGGCTGTACCCCCAAAATGATTCTTCTGTATCATTTGCATCATAGAAGGAGCAATTGAGAAGTTGTTTGCTTCTACAGCAGGCAAGTCAATGGCCCCACAGATGTTTGTGGTGACCGGCATTGCAAAATCTTTTAAAGGATGGTCGTCCACCAAGGGTGGATGGCTTGGTGTAGCTTCCTCAAAGGGTAGAGAAGACGGTTTTGGTGATGATGGTGATGGTGGAGTACCCCCTAGCAGCGGATGTGCTACTCTTCTTGTTCTTCATAAACTTGAAAGAGTTTGATCTATTACAAGGTCTAACAAAGCGGATGCTTGAAGACCTCATTGTGAGCAACGCATAAAAACCTGAAAAATAACAAGAGGAATTAAAAACACAACTAAGAGGAATATGGAAATTTGAAAAATATGAGTGATGAACTAGTCTCGAATACTAATTAGTACTTATTATTCCAATTTAATTACCGTAGCTCTCCGGAAATGATGCCAAAAATTTGTTGGCTATTTAGGATAACGAGTTTCAATCCAAACAAAGGATAGTTTACCCAACTTAACTAATCTTCAAAAGTATACGAAGGTAGTATAGTCGAGGTCAAACACAAGGAGATTAACTAATTTAATTGAGTGCAACAGCACTAAAGTTCAACAATCTAGATCGATTTTAAGGAAATGAAAATGTTTGTCTAAATGCAGAAAATTCAGATTCGAATAGCAGAAAATTTAGATTTTAACTAGCAAGCAAGAACTACTAAAAGAAGTTTGATTTCACAAATATTGGAATCTTGGACATTAGGATTTCATTCACACATCATAGCAATCAAAGGAACACAATAATTTAAACATATATAAGTTCTTATTTCAAGGAAGGGTTGTGTTACATTTCACCTCCCGGTGTAAATGCAACGATCACAATTTAAAACAACACTCTCATGTGTGAATTTTGCTTTTGATCACAAACTGTTCCTCAACTCATTCCTCTCTACTCTCGTAGAAGAGGAAGAGTTGCCAAAAAGAGCACCTCCATACGTTCCTACTTATCTTCTCAGATCAAGCAAGAAAGAAGAAAACATGCACATAAAGTGGCCAGCAATACATGCAAGAAAAGGGTAAATCGGTACTTTCATGGTTAAGAAACAAGAAACATAGTATTTAGTACGAAATTACTTGTTCCATACATGCTATGACATGGGAGCTACTCTCCCATGCCCAAGAAAAGAAGAATTACTCATCCAAAACCATGTCTTGCAGATTTATTACAGAGATTTCAGTTTTAAACATGATTTAGAAGGGAAAAAACAAAGAGAACTACAGATGTAACCACAAGAAGGAAGAATTCCGGCTTGAGGATGAAATTCTCCTTCTTTATCTTCTCTAAGACGGACTAGCTCCTTTCCCAAGAAGCTGCTCGAAGTTGGGGAAGCTTGGCTGCACCTTAGAGAAGACAATGGATAAGTAGAGAAGAAGAAATGGTCTCCTTATGCAAGAAACCACCTTGGATCTCTCCAAAATCGCCCTCCTCTGGTCTCCTCTAGCTCTGGGATGAGAGAAAACTCCTCAAATGACCGAACATAACCACCCCTTAAGTTCCCTCCTTTTAAAATCGAATTCTCAATTTTTGGATTTCTAAAACTGCCAGGTGCACGCCGTGCACAAGCAGTGCAGCTTGCATCAGGCTGAATTGCGCACGGTGTGCGCTGAGGATATGCACGTCATGCGATTTTCTAGAACTTTCTTTGGCTATTTACGTTCTAGGTGCACGTCGTGCATCGGTATGCACGATGTGCGTTTGCCTTTCTGTGCACTTATGGAAACTCGCACGCCGTGCATTTTTTCCGTGCATGCCGTGCGTTCTCCTGGATGGGCAAACAAAGCTTTCTCTAGAAAGGTGCACGTCGTGCATTTGTCCTGCACGCCATGCATTCTGCTATTTCAGCAGAATTAAATCTGAATTCAGCTCTTTTTGGGGCAAATCTACAATGAAAGTTATGAAATAAGTAGAATAACAAAAAGATGGCAAAAATAATATGAAAAGAGACTGAATTATATCAGAATGAACCAAATTTGTATGTGATAGCATGTGAAAAGATGATATATAAATCACACAACACTCAAGAAGTGGGAAGTTAAGTCGTGCGCCCCTCTTTTAGTCCAAACTTTATGAAAAAAGACACGACGTGCATATGATATGCATGGTGTGTTCCTCTTCAGTTTCCTCTTTTCAAACTGCCTTTTACGGTCTGATGCATGGCGTGCATTAGTTATGCATGACGTGATTTGATTTGAAATCACTTTATAGACCTGACTTTGTACCCAGATGCACGGCGTGCGTCGGATAAATGTATGGCGTGCGAGTTTACAGAAACTCTTGCTGCTCAGTTGAAAGATAGACGTACGGCTTGCATTGACTAAATACACACAGTGTAAGATTCCAGTAACTTATTGTACATTTGCAGCTCCCAGGTGCACGCCATGCATTTGAAAGTGCATGGCGTGCAACTTTCCAGAAGGTTTATGATCTTCTTCCACTCTCTAGGTGCACGACGTGCATTTAGTAATTGCACGCCGTGTTAGTTTCCAGAAACATAATCATGAATAGAACATGGAGTGATAGCGAAAAACACACCATGTACCTAGAGATATATCCTGATTACAGTAGATTTTCTGATGAGGTGCACACTGTGTCAAATAAAGACACGCCATGCATTTTCAAATTTCTGCAGAAAATAGCAGTCAGTCAGCACGAATTAAAGATAGATATGGCGACAATCAAGTCTAAATTATTACATTCATCCATGACAGGATTATTGATGAAATTAAAGACTATTTTTGACTTGAAGAACATTAAAAGAAATCTATCCTAATGTAGGGTCAACTCCCACAAGATCCTCCATTTAGAGTCTGGAGTGAGACTCTTCAATTCCTTCAAGCATCTTGGAGGGAGCAAGAGGCTCCCTTATCTACTTCATCTCCACAAGAATAAAGCTTGCAACGATGTCCATTCACTTTGAAGGTGCCGTCTTTGCCTTGGAGTTCCACAACTCCATATGGGAAAATCTTAAGCACAAGAAATGGACTGGACCACTTTGATTTCAGCTTCCCTGGAAATAGCTTTAATCTAGAGTTGAATAGCAAGACTTTATCTCCTTCTTGGAAGTCCTTCATGCGGATTCTTTTGTCATGCCAAGCTTTTTTCCTTTCTTTGTACAACCTTGCATTCTCATAAGCATCAAGGCAGAGTTCCTCAAGTTCCTGCAACTATAAAAGGTGCTTCTCTCCTACCTTCTTCATATCAAAGTTTAAGAATTTAATGGCCCATAAAGCACGATGCTCCAACTCTAGCGGAAGGTGACAAGATTTGCCATAGATCATCTTGAACGGAGTAGTCCCTATGATAGTCTTGTAGGTTGTGCGGTACGCCCATAATGCATCATCAATCTTTTAAGCCCACTCTTTTGTTGACTAGAAACAGTCTTTTCAAGGATGCTTTTCAGCTGCCGGTTTGAGTCCTCTACCTGCCCGGAAGTTTGAGGATGATATGGTGTAGAGATCTTATGCGTTACACCATATTTAGAGAGAAGGTTGTTGAATTGTTTTTATGCAAAATGTGTGCCTCCATCTGAAATTACAACACGAGGAACTCCAAACTGACGAAAGATAGTCTTTTGAAAAAGCTTTACTATAGATTTGGCATCCGACGGTTGGGTTGGAATGGCCTCAACCCATTTGAACACATATTCACAAGCAACAAGAATATATTGGTACCCATAAGAGGATGGGAATGGGCCCATGTAATCCACTCCCCATACATCAAACACCTCAACTTCTAAGATAGAGTTGAGGGGCATGTCATCACGAAGGGATATACCTCCTATTCTTTGACATCTATCACAAGATTTTACAAATAGATTGACATCCTTGAATAATGTGGGGCAATAGAAACCAACTTGTAGTTTCTTAGCAGTAGATTTCTCTCCTCCAAAATGGCCTCCATAAGGAGAGGCATGACATTCAGCAATAATGTTTGAGATTTCTTCTTCAACAACACACCGGTGGATTATCCCACCACTTCCATGCTTGAATAACAATGGATCATCCCAATAATAGAATTTCACATCGTGAAAGAATTTCTTCTTTTGTTGATACGTCAAATCAGGTGGGAGTTGTCCGGTAGAAAGAAAGTTAGCAGTATCCACAAAAAATGGTGCTTGAGTAGATGACATCACATATAGCTTTTCAATGGGCAATGGATCTCCAGCCTCTATGGTTAATCTAGAAAGATGATCAACAACATTATTTTCTATACCTTTCTTATCCCAGATCTCAAGATCAAATTCTTGTAGAAGCAAAATCCAGCAAATAAGACGTGGTTTAGCATCTTTCTTATTCAACAAATATTTTATGGCAGCATGATCAGTATATACAATCACCTTAGACCCCACCAAATATTGTCGGAACTTGTCAAAATCATATACAATGGCTAGCATTTCCTTCTCCGTGGTTGTATAGTTGATCTGTTCTTCATCAAGGGTTTTGCTTGCATAATAAATGGCATGGAGTTTCTTGTCCTTCCGCTGTCCTAGAGCAGATCCCACTGCATAATCACTTGCATCATGCATTAACTAAAAAGGAGAATCCCAATCCATAGGTTGAATAATTGGGGCTGAAACGAGGGACTCCTTGAGCTTAGAAAAGGTTGCATGGAAATCATCATCAAATACAAACTCGATGTCGTTTGCAAGTAGGGAACACATTGGATTTGCAATCTTAGAGAAATCTTTAATGAATCTTCTATAAAAACCTACATGGCCAAGAAATTTGTGGATGTCTTTAACTGAAGATGGAGTAGACATCTTCTCAATGGCTTCAACCTTTGTCCCTGTCCACTTCAATACCATTGTTAGAAATGACATGCCCTAATTCTACACCGGATTGTACCATGAAATGGCACTTCTCCCAGTTTAGCACTAGGCTAACCTTTTTACAACGGACTAAGACTAAAGACAGGTTCAATAGACATGGATCAAAGGAATCACCGTATACACTAAAGTCATCCATGAAAATCTCCATTATATTTTCAATAAAATCAGAGAATATGGCCATCATACACCGTTGGAATGTCGCGGGAGCATTGCAAAGACCGAACGGCGTACAGCGATATGCATATGTTCCATAAGTACAAGTGAATGTGGTTTTCTCTTGGTCAGGTGGATAAATAGGAATTTGAAAAAATCTAGAATACCCATCCAAGTAACAAAAGTAAGAATTCTTAGTGAGGCATTCAAGCATCAAATCAATGAAAGGAAACAGAAAGTGATCCTTGTGGGTTGCCTTATTCAAGCGTCGGTAGTCAATACACATATGTCAGCCGATGACCATGCGTGTTTGTATTAACTCATCATTGTCTCCCTTAATGACAGTTGCATCCCCCTTCTTAGTAGGAACCACGTGAATGGCACTAACCCAGGGGCTGTCACTAATGGGATAAATGATTCCAACAGCAATTAATTTGAAAATTTCTTTCTTTAGCACTTCCAGCATATTTTGATTTAGGCGCCTAGGTGGTTCAACTGTTGGTTTGGCATCATCTTCCATATTTATTCTATGCATACAGATTGAAGTTTGAATGCCTTTTAAATCATCTATGGAATAACCAATGACGTCTTTATACAAACACAGTTCAGAAAGTAATTTATTATCTTGGTCATTGGTTAATTAATCATTTATTATAATATGGGATGTAGAATTAGGGTCGAGAAAGGCATACCTCAGCCCGGGTGGAAGGGATTTTAGTTCTACCTTTTTCCTTACTGTATCTTCATCAACTTTGTCATCAAAAAGTGGATCATCTTCATTAATAGCTTGTGCTTTAGAAATAGGAAGTGCTCTTGAAAATTCAGATTTGTTGATTTCAGCCACATCATCATTACAAAGATTAATCATCAAATCAGCAATATCATCATTATCCTCTTCAATTAGATCTATAGTATCTAACAAACAAATTTCTTCAGCATGTGCAGGTGCTTTGATGGCATCATAAATAGAGAATTACATTGCTTCCTCACCAACACGTAGAGTGAGCTTTCCGGCCCGAACATCAACAAGACATCCGACAGTCCTCAAGAATGGTCTTCCAAAAAGAACATGATTGGAAGGGATCTCCACCATATCAAGAATGACAAAATCACATGGTATATAGAACTTTCTGATCTGCACTAGTACATCCTCAACTATACCTTTTGGGTATTTAATAGAATGATCGGCTAATTCAATATCCATCTTTGTTGGCTTCAAATCTCCAAGATCCAGTTCTTTCCATAAGGTAGATGGAGTGAGACTAATACTAGCACCAATATCTACTAGACCTTTGTTAAAAGTGGTTTTGTTGATCTTACATGGCAGTGTAAAAGCTCCCAAATCATCAAGCTTTTGTGGAAGGCGGTTTTGAATAATAGAACTCACACTCTCTAAAAGCATTACTGTTTCAACTTGATCAAACTTTCTTCTTTTAGTTAGGATATCCTTTAGGAACTTAGCATAAGAAGACATGTGGGCAATAACTTCAGCAAAAGGAAGATTGACATGTAGTTTATTGAGAATGTCCATAAATTTACTAAACTTGAGGTCTTCCTTCTTGTTGGAAAGCCTTTGAGGAAAATGTGTAGTGGCCTTGAAAGAAGGTGGTGTTTTGGCCATACATTTCTCCTTGCTACAATTAGGAGTGTTGGACTCCTCTTCATCGGCTACCTCCATGTTCTTCTCTTTGGGTGGAGAAGGTCTCTCAATTTCAGCTCCACTTCTTTGAGTAATTGCATTAGCTTGTTGCCTTGGGTTCACTTCTGGTTGACTTGGAAGAGAACCAGACTGTGGTTTCTTTTGTTGTGCTAGAACTTACTGTGCTATTTGGTTCTCCAACATCTTGGTATGAGTGTAAATACCATCCACTTTTGTAGAAAGTTGAGCAATAACATCTTTCAACAGGTTGTCATTTCCCTGGAGTTCTTCATTCTGCTGCATTTGTGTAGACATAAATTTTTCCATCATGGCTTCTAGAGAAGAACTTTGGGGTTGTTGTGGCTGTTAGTAACCCCTATTATTAAAACCTGGTGGATTCCCTTGTCGGTTGAAATGTTTTTGTTGCTGCGGCTGCTATTGTCCTTGTTGGAAGTTCTGAGCGTTGCTTGTGTTCCAGTAGGAGAAATTAGGATGATCTCTCCATCCTGGATTGTATGTGTTGGAATAGGGATTGTATTGCTTGTTCCCTTACATTCCAATGGAATTGACCTCTTCAAAATTCCCTTCAACCGTATTAAGAGCAAAGCATGAAGAAGAAGTATGCCCTGCATTTCCACAAGCTTCACATATAACTTCCTCTGATTGGATTTGCAAAGTGGTCATCTTCTCAAACTTCTGTGTACGGACATCTAGTTTGGCAGTAATAAGATCAACGACATCTACAGTATGTTTCCCTCCTTGCTTCCCGATTGAAAAACTAGTTGTAGAGGCTGATTTTGCTCCCCTATCTGCTCCCCATTGATAGTGATTTAGCAATATTTCTTCAATGATGTCAAAAGTCTCCCTATAAGACTTAGTCATCAATGCTCCATTGGCTGCAACATCTAGTGTCAACTGGGTGTTGTAAAATAGTATAGAAAGTTTGAAGTAGTAGCCAGTTAGTCAATCCATGATGCAGGCAAAGGCGTTGAAGATCCTAAAACCGTTCCCATGTATCATATAGAGTTTCTCCTTCATTTTGAGAGAATGAGCTGATTTCTTAATTGGGTTGTCTTGCTAGGCGGGAAATACTTTGCAAGGAAAGCATTTAAGAGTTGATCCCAACTTTTGATTGACTTCTTTAGAAGAGACAAAAGCCATGTCTTGGCTCTATCTCTTAGGGTAAAAGGGAATAACATAAGTCTTACTCCTTCGACAAATACCCCATTGATTCGGAAAGTATTCAGATATTCCAAGAACTCGATAACATGAAGACTTGGATCTTCATTAGCTGTACCTCCAAAAGGATTTTGTTGTATCATCTGCATCATAGAAGGAGCAATAGAGAAATTGTTCGCTTCTACTCTAGGCAGGTCAATGGCCCCACAAATGTTTGTGGTGACCGGCATTGCGAAGTCCTTCAAAGGACGGTTGTCCTCCATGATTGAATCACTTGTTGTAGATTCCTCAAGGTGTGAAGAACATGGTGATGGTGATGATGGTGAAGTACCTCCTAGCAGTGGTGGTTCTACTCTCCTTGCTCTTCTTAAGCTTGAAAGGGTATGCTCAATTTCAATGTCTAACAACGTAGATGTTTGAAGACCCCTTTGTGAGCGACACATACAACCTGAAAAATAGTAAGAGGAATTAAGAACACAACTAAGAGGTATATGAAATTTGAAAATGGAAATGGTGATCTAGTCTCAAATACTAATTAGCACTTATTACTCCAATTAAATTACCGTAGCTCCCCGACAACGGCGCCAAAAACTTGTTGGCTATTTAGGCTAACGAGTTTCAATCCTAAAAAGGAAAGTTTACCCAACTTAACCAATCTCTGCAAGTATACAAAGGTAGTGTAGTTGAGGTCGAACACAAGGAGATTAAGTAATTAATTGAGTGTAATAGCACTAAAGTTCAACAATCTAGATCGGTTTAAAAAGGATGGTAATGTTTATCTAATTGTAGAAATTCAGATTTAAACAAGTAATAAAAAGATTATTAGAAGGGTTTAGATTCAGAAATTAATGGATCTTGGACATTAGAATTTCACTCACATATCATAGAACATCATAGGAACACAAAAATCTAAACATACATAAGCACTTGTTTTAAAGGTAAAGTTGTGTTGCACTTCACCTCCCGGTATAAGTGCAACGATCTCAACTCAAAGCCACATTATCATGCATAAATTTCATTTTTTATCACAACATGTTACTCAACTCAATTATCTCCACTCTCATGGTAGAAAAAGAGTTTCCAAGAAGAGCACCTCCATACATTCCTACTTATCTTCTCAGATCAAGAAAGAAAACAGAACACATGCATATAAAGTGGCCAACAATACATGCAAGAGATGATAAATCTGATGTTTTCATGGTAGAAAAACAAGCAACATAGTATTTAGTATGAAATTAACTTGTTCCATACATGCTATGACATGGGAGCTACTCTCCCATGCCCAAGAAAAAGGAATTACTCATCCATAATCATGCTTTGCAGATTTGCTACAGAAAATTCAGGTTTTAACATGATCTAGAGGAGGAAAAACAAGAAGATCCGAAAATGTAACCACAAGAAGGAGGAATTTCGGCTTGGGGATGAAATTATCTTCCTTTAGCTGCTCCAAAATGAACTGGCTCCTCTCCTGAGAAGCTGCACGAATTTGGGGGAGCTTGGCTGCACCTTGGAGAAGACAATGGAGAAGAAAAGAATAAGAAATGGGCTCCTTTGGTAAGAAACCACCTCCTTTCTCCTCAAAATCGCCTTCCTCTGCTCTCCTCTGGCTCTGGGACAAGGGAACTCTCAATTATGACCAGTCATAACCGCCCATTAAGTTCCCTCTTCATTTTAAACAAAAATTCATATTTTTTGAAATGCTGAAACTGCCAGAGACACGACGTGCGTCTAGAGTGCACGCCATGCAAAAGCTACGACAGTTGCTCCAGAATGTACTGCGCACGGCATGTGCAGTATTAATGCATACCGTGCAACTTTCCAGAAAGTTTCAATCTGTTCCAGAATGCATTGTGCACGCACGACGTGCATCGGATAAATGCACGACGTGCAACTTTCCAGAAACTTTCAATATGCTCCAGAATGCACTACACACGGCGTGCGCTAAAGGAATGCACACCGTGTGACTTTCCAAAAGGTTTTTGGTTAGCTTGACGCTCTGGGTGCACAATGTGCATTCAAGTGCACACCGTACATTTGCTTTTCTGCACTTTTCTAGAAATGTGCATGCCGTGCTCAAGGTTTGAACACGCCATGCATTTTGCTGTCTGGGTGAAACAGAAATTCTTCTGAAATCTTATACGTCGTGCGTTCATCCTGCACGCTGTGCATTCTACTGTTTCAGCAGAATTGAACTCTACAATTTAGTCTTATTTGGAGCATATCTCCAATGCAAGTTATGCGATAAGTAAAGTAATAAAAAGATGGAAAAAGTAATATGAAAAGAGGCTAAATAATATCAAAATGAACCAAATGTGTATGTGATAGCATGTGAAAAGATGATGTAGAAATCACACAACAGAAGTCCCTTTTGTTTGGAATGAAAAATGTCAGCATTTTTTTCAGTTGTTGAAAGAAAGGTTGACTAGTGCACCTGTATTGGTTTTACCTAAGCAGGGAAAGGGATACGTTGTTTTCTGTGACGCTTCTAAGAATGGTCTAGAATGTGTGTTGATGCAGAGTGATCATGTAGTTTCTTTTGCTTCCAGACTGTTGGGTTTTAGGGGAGACAGAGAAGGCAGCGGAAACAAAAATTTTCTTCTCCCAAACCCAGAATAAAGGAAACACGACAACGTCTATACAATAGGAAGGATGGTTTGTAGAGGCGTACCTTGTCCCGAGGCTTGCTCGGCGACGTTACCTTGCAGCTTGCGTGGTCTTCACTCTGATCTTGGACAGTGTCTGTGCAACTCCTGGTCTCACCGGGACTGTCAGGATTGACAACTATCCTCCGAGCGGCAGAAGTCTCCCGCCTCTGAAGTAGTCCACATGGACCACCTGGAACTCCGATCTCCTTGTCCCACAAGGAATCGAAAGGAGTCGCACCCTCCTATCAGCGTACTAGTCATCGACACACTCTCCTGCCACCAGTTGCCTTTCTGCAATTGTCTTTCCCTTGTTTTGCCTCCTTTATCAGGTAGCACTTGCTCGGGCTCTCTCTCTCGGTTACCAAAACCAAAGAGAACGACAACTTTGCAGAGCAACTGGTGCAATGAGGTGTTCACCAGAGAAGCCCCTGTTGGTATGTATGCCCTGAGAGCCAATCATGGGATGATTGGTGGGATACATTAAGATTGATTTGATAAACATAAAAGGCGAGCTTCCAATTCTTTCTAGTTCAGTCATATGAGATAGTGATAGAACATATTGAATGTCTACAGAATGACAGTACTCAATGACGTATGCCTTCAGGTTCATGACCTGAACGATGAGATCATACAGATGCTAAGAGTTTGTACATTCTTGTTATGTCCCTAGTCGGATGTCATTGTGGAAGGTAGATAGACAGCAATGACACACAAGACTAGATTGTGGTGTTGGTTGATGACAGAATCTCATTAGTCATGATATAGAGATATCAAACCAAACACATAGGTACTTGTTAGAGAACAAGTATACCGGACAGACCCACCGTGAGTTTGACACATGGAACCATGAGATGGTAGTCACAGTCAGTACTCACAGTGATGGTGGTGAGTGTGATTCTTAGACCTGAAATCACTACACTCAACACATGTCGTTGGGAACACTTTGACATCATCAAACGCAATCCTGAAACATGGGTTGTTATAAAGGTGATGATTGGGTGGCTTTGACACATGGGGCTTTTGAGGGGTGAGTGATAGATATGGGATTTGTCCCTCCTGAGGGAGTATGATATCCATGGCCACTTGATGAGTAGGATTGAGAAAGGCGTGCACGCATGTGTGAATCAGTATATGATACTGATGTCATACATATCTCTTCCAGTCTACTCTGAGATCAAGGAAGTGAATGAACGTTGACAGGATGACTGTTCCATGCCTCGAGTTCATTCGGGATATCAGTGACAAAGGAATTATACATTCGCTGTAACACCATTCACGGATTGTAGGATGAAAGTTGTTCTCCAACTTTCTACTTTCACTTGGGTAGCACTGATGTGTGACTAGGCACCGCTCTTTGCTTGTGAAGTCATAAGTGTTATGGACTTTCACTGCCAACGTGAAATGGACCTGCATGGTCACACACATAGGATTTAACCTGGAAGAGGAGTTTTGTCCACAAAGCAATGTTTAGATTGATTACTAAAGGAGTTTAGTAGTTCAATTAAACACTCAATCAGTCGATGACTCAATATCGTATGGTTCAAGGTGTTGGACGCATTGATTGGAGTATCAGATTGATTGAAATCACAATTGACTGATTTTGCCCAACCTGTGCTCCCAACCGATCGGTTCATGTGATGAACCGGTCGGCTGAGGTTGTTGAACCGGTCGGCTGGAGTGTCCAGGCCGATCGGCTCATGCCCAGGTTGAAACGACCGGTTCAAGGGTTGAACCAATCGGCTCAACTGGTGCAACCGACCAGTTGGGAAAAGTCATGTCGGCAAGAATTTTCCTTTGGTTTCAAATTGCTCAATTCGATTGGGAATAATATTGGTATTCGATACCAATTGGGAAAGAAACAAGGAAAGTCTTTTTGAGCCGGATTAGGACCATGAACCGATCGGTTCAGGGCACCAACCGATCGGTTAGAGTGCCCCAAACGATCGGCTCAGGTCCAACCGATCGGCTCAATGGTCGAACCGATCGGTTCAGTTGTGAACCGATCATTTCAAGTTGCGAACCGGTTGCTTTTTGTGGAAAATTCTCAAACCCTTCTACTCCTACTTTAGTCCCGCATTTCCCAGGATGGAGAACCCTGTCCCATGACTCTCCTATATATAGGGGTATTGGGGGCTTCTCAATGTACAACTCAGTGCAACCAGTTGCTCTGCAAGTTGTCGTTCTCTCTGGTTTTGGTAACCGTGAGAGAGCCCGAGCAAGTGCTTCCCGCAAAAGGGAGGTGCAGCGAGGGAAGGACAACTGCAGTTGCAACAAGAGGCAGGAGAGCGTGTTGGCGACTAGTACGTCAACAGGAGGGTGAGACTCCTTCCACTTCCTTGTGGGACAAGGAGTGTGGAGTTCCAGGTGGTCCGTGTGGACTACTACAGAGGCGGGAGGACACTGCCGCTTAGGAGGACAACTGTCATCCGACAGTCCGGTTCGAGTAGGAGTTGTCAGTCCCGGTGCGACCAGGAGCTGCACAGACACCGTCGAAGTCCGGAGTTGAAGACCACGCATTGCGTGAGGTATTGTCGCCGAGAAAGCCTCGAGACAAGGTATGATTCCACAAACCATCCTTTCCTATTATATAGACGTTGACGCATTTCCTCGGTATGGGTTTGGGGAGAAATTTTTGTTTCCGCTGCCTTCTCTGTCTCCCTTAAAACCCAACAGTGGTATCAGAGCCACGTCAGCTGTTCTATATTTTAGGAATATCGATATGATCGATTTTGGTTTGTCGCCTTTATTTATTGCATGTGATGCGAATAATATCGGCTTTATGCATGTCCAATCCTAAATCCACAAATCCCTAATTACATATATGATATGTATTATCAATGCACTCGATACGCGTCGCCCTTAAACGAGTTTTGTGGTGGATGTGTGTAGCATGATTATGGCCTATAAACCCCTATCTGTGATTGGTTGTTTGTGGTTGCTTGTATCTCGGTCTGCGCACCGATCTTCCCTCTCTTATTCCTGATGTAACTCGAAATAATTTGAGATTCTTTCCTACCTTTACTCCCCCCGAATGTAACTCGGGGTTTCCCCTTTTAAAAGCAATGTAATAAATAGGATAGATTTTTTTATTTCATGTTATGTCAAAGACCGGCGGACATCAAGATGACTGCTCAGACGATCGGTTCAAGGAGTGAACCGATCGGTTGATGACCGGTTCGAGGAGCGAGACGAGCGGGTGGCGGACATGACGAGATGCACGACGACCAGGCGAACCGATCGGTTGGAGGAGCCAACCGATCGGCTGGTGGCACCCAGATGACCGGCTGGAGAGTACAGATCATTCATGTGATGAGTTGATCTACTCGGATGGCAAGGCACAGAGTTCATCTTGTACAGGTTGCATGTGATGTAGACCTAGATGACCGTGATTCCTCTTGGCTCGAGGAATCACATTAGGATGGCCATAATCATCGCTTTTATCGTTTTGTGCATGTTTTCTGTGGGATATAGCATGTATATGATACATACTATGTATTGTGGTGATTGGATATGTATATATATATATAAAACCAAATCCCTCATTACAATATTAAGTTTTAGATGCCTTCCAAATGCGACACACGTGAAAAGCTTGTTCGACCAAGTGTGGGCACGCCCTAGCGTGGTGCACCGTCTACCTCATGGAAGCGTGAAGGATGAATGTGTGGGTCTGCCCTAGCAGGGTGCATGTTCATCATGTTTGCTTTGGGTCAGACTTAACAAGGTGATCTAGATGGGATCTAGTACCTTGAGGCATGGAGATGATCATTGCAAGGAGTTGTAGATGACATCTTATCAAGAGTTGCATATGATGCAATTGGCAAAAGTTGCCTACCTGAGAGATCTATGTTGTGGGTGACAGCCCTAGCTGGTCCATGGCTTAGAGGATTTCATGATCTTGCCCACTAGAAGATTGTACGCTGCAATTTTCCGAATTGATGGTGAGGGCTATCAATTTGAAGTAAAATAGTGGGAGCGATAATTAATTAAAGGCCTAATTATATCGTCAAACTTTCAAATCAATCAAATAAGTCAAAAATGAGTTTTGGACTAAAATTGCATTTTTTCCTTTTTGTAGTTCAAATGGCAACAAACAACAACAACTTTTCTTTGCGATCGGTCCTTGACAAGGACAAGCTAAATGGGACAAACTTCCACGACTGGTATCGGACATTGAGAATTGTTCTCACTCAAGAGCGTAAGCTCTATGTCCTGGATACTCCAATTCCAGAGGAACCCGCTCCTAATGCACCAAGGACAGAAAGGGATGCTTACAAGAAGCATTCTGATGATGCCATTGATGCAAAGTGCTTGATGCTATGTTCAATGAACCATGAGTTGCAGAGGCAACATGAGAACATGGGTGTCATAGAGATGATTCTGCATCTCAGGAACATGTATGAAGATCAGGCACGGCAAGAGAGGTACAATGTTTCTAGGGCGTTGTTCAAGTGCGTCATGACAGAAGGAGATCCAGTTGGTCCTCACACACTCAAGATGATTGGGTATGTGGAGAACCTGCAGAGACTGGGATTTCCACTGAGCCAAGAGTTGGCTACTGACGTGATACTGCAATCGTTGCCAGAATCTTACAGTCAGTTTGTGATGAACTACAACATGAACAACTTTGATAGGCCACTGTCAGAGTTGTTGGGCATGTTGAGGACAGCCGAGTTACAGATGAAGAAGGACAAGCCTAAGTCTGTGATGGTGATCACGAGCAAGAAAGGAAAGTCCAAGCGCAAGGGCAAGGGCAAAGCTAAGAAAGGTTCTAAAGCTAGCCAGGAGTCCAAGCCATCTTCAGCTCTCAAGGCCAAAGGAGGCGTGACCAAGAAAGGAAATTGCCACCATTGTCAAAAGCCAGGACATTGGAAAAGGAATTGTCCTCTCTACCTAGAAGAACAAAAGAAGAAGGAGGCGACTGAAACCTCTACTTAAAGGTGTCATGAAAGTAAACTTGTAACACTTTTGAGATATATGATATCAAGATGTAAAGTGTAAAGCATTCTTACTTGGGGCAAGTGTTGCCTTTATAGATAGGAATACTTTAGTTTATTTTCAGCCAATAAGGCATGTAATACAGTTATGAACTGCTATTTCATACTTGCCAATAGATAGAAACACTTTATTTTGCATATTGTATGACAATGATGGCAATTAATAAAGAGATGTTTCAATTTATAAAGATGTGATCTTTGTGGCAATGCCTTATTTATCTTGTGATATATGATATGCATAAGATAAGACGATACCTAAAAGTTATAGATAACTCAAACAATTTAATTAGCATTAATCATGAGAAATTCATTTCTAGTTTCCATGTGATGGATAAAACTAGACTCTTTTGGTTAGAGAACCAGTAAGGGACATGAATATCTTAGACATGATTGATCAATCTTCACTAATGTAGTAGGAGAGTGATTATCCTATTAGGTATAATACATGTGATGTATTTACATACCTATTGGAATCAATGCTAATACTTCAAATGGTGTTTAGAGAAATACCAATATGAATGTCTTGAAGTGTTCAAGATTATCATAAATGAAGTACAAATTTGGTAAAGTATTGATTCTTGATGGGATCAATGAATGAAATACTTGGACCAAATGTTTGAGATCCTTATGAGTGATTATGATAGTGTATCATAGTGAACTCATGATTAAGGCATGGTGATGTCTGAATCAAGAAGGAATCATACTCTAAGGAGTTAGAGAATGATTATCAAATAACTGAATTCTTCTTAATAAAAGAATACCCCACACTAATAAAAGAAATTAAGAATCACAAGGGTTGTGAGTTCTTATATCTTTAACAGATACACCTCAATTATCTATGTGATGAGTTGTTCATGTGATGAGTCAACTATCAAGATGAATATGAGGAACCGAATCTTGAGTTATGGTTTAAAACCATTACATCCTAAATGACTTCCATGTAAACCATAAGGTATGACCTTGATGGTAGCACTCATTGGATCATATCCATAAGTGCAGATGAGTCTTAAGTGTTAAGACACATGGATAACATTTTGAGAAGGATGATGCTTGTTGATTGCAACTTAATGGCTAAGACATTTGGCATATGGATACTAAAACCGCATTCCTATGAGGAATAAAACCAGGATGTGTACGTGACACAGCCTATGAGGTTTATGAATCCACTAATGCAAATGAAGTCTATAAGTTACAATGGACTAATCAATGTGATTGATTGAGTACAAGCAACTCAAAATTGGATCTTTATTTTGATGATATAGTCAAAGGGTTTGACTGATATGTCAAAGATAAAGAAGGGATCTGTGATTTAGTGGGAGCGTGTTCACATTCCACATATTGATGTGAAATGGAAATGTTCTAGATTGGAAATCCGAATGTGGAAATTATCTTTAAGGAAGATAGAGATGTTTCCTATGTGATAGGAATATAGATCTATAGAGATAGTTCTCAAAAATCTCTTGACCTGGAAAGAGAAAGCATACATTGGCAATCTGTACTGAAGTGTTCAGTATGCACAGATTCAGTGGGAGAAAACTTGTCCATGTTACATGGAGTTAGTATCCCAGGGCCAAGTGTCCAATTCTTATGAAGAATGGGAACACTAAGAATAGATATAGATCTATCATGTATGTAATCATCCCAATATCTTGCATGTATGACATGGCAAGAATAAAATGCATTCATCATCTTGTATGTAGGACATGGCAATATGATGTGCTCATCCTGATAACTCGTATGTGTGACATGACGAGTGGATGTCTGTCTGCTTCCAGTAAGGGTTACTGGAATACCATGAGAACTTGATGAGTGCTTGTGAAGTACTAGTTCTATGGAGATAAGGAAGAGTTCGATGTAAAGAGTTACATTGATGCGAACTTCCGAAAGGACAGAAAATTATTCGCAAAATATACATAAGATGTATAAAAGTGAAAGTTTGTTGATAATTGGAAGTGTTCCAATAAAACCATTTAAAAGGGAAATGTCGAGTATCTATGTGTTAGAGAACAGTAGTAGATACTATATGGATCTGGAAGTTCATAAGATGAACTTATATTCCGCTCATTGATGACAAGTCTGGAATCCTTGATCATGCAATGTGGCTAAAGGTTAGCAATGGAATACTAGATCGCATATTACGGCAACTCCATCTCATATGTGTGACGTACAGCGAAGAGATGAGAGACATGCAATTTATACTAACTTTGGCAAGGTGTTGCCATTTCTCAATATGTTGGCACTAGAGCGCAGTAACATGTGGGACATGTTTGAAGATCACTATGAATATGATTCATGGGTGATTGGCTCGCAGTGCAAGTGGGAGTCTGTTGGTATGTATGCCCTGAGAGCCAATCATGGGATGATTGGTGGGATACATTAAGATTGATTTGATAAACATAAAAGGCGAGCTTCCAATTCTTTCTGGTTCAGTCATATGAGATAGTGATAGAACATATTGAATGTCTAGAGAATGACAGTACTCAATGACATATGCCTTCATGTTCATGACCTGAACGATGAGATCATACGGATGCTAAGAGTTTGTACATTCTTGTTATGTCCCTAGTTGGATGTCATTGTGGAAGGTAGATAGACAGCAATGACACACAAGACTAGATTGTGGTGTTGGTTGATGACAGAATCTCATTAGTCATGATATAGAGATATCAAACCAAACACATAGGTACTTGTTAGAGAACAAGTATACCGGACAGACCCACCGTGAGTTTGACACATGGAACCATGAGATGGTAGTCACAGTCAGTACTCACAGTGATGGTGGTGAGTGTGATTCTTAGACCTAAAATCACTACACTCAACACATGTCGTTGGGCACACTTTGACATCATCAAACGCAGTCCTAAAACATGGGTTGTTATAAAGGTGATGATTGGGTGGCTTTGACACATGGGGCTTTTGAGGGGTGAGTGATAGATATGGGATTTGTCCCTCCTGAGGGAGTATGATATCCATGGCCACTTGATGAGTAGGATTGAGAAAGGCGTGCACGCATGTGTGAATCAGTATATGATACTGATGTCATACATATCTCTTCTAGTCTACTCTGAGATCAAGGAAGTAAATGAACGTTGACAGGATGACTGTTCCATGCCTCGAGTTCATTCGGGATATCAGTGACAAAGGAATTATACATTCGCTGTAACACCATTCACGGATTGTAGGATGAAAGTTGTTCTCCAACTTTCTACTTTCACTTGGGTAGCACTGATGTGTGACTAGGCACCGCTCTTTTCTTGTGAAGTCATAAGTGTTATGGACTTTCACTGCCAACGTGAAATGGACCTGCAGGGTCACACACATAGGATTTAACCTGGAAGAGGAGTTTTGTCCACAAAGCAATGTTTAGATTGATTACTAAAGGAGTTTAGTAGTTCAATTAAACACTCAATCAGTCGATGACTCAATATCGTATGGTTCAAGGTGTTGGACGCATTGATTGGAGTATCAGATTGATTGAAATCGCAATTGACTAATTTTGCCCAACCTGTGCTCCCAACCGATCGGTTCATGTGATGAACCGGTCGGCTGAGGTTGTTGAACCGGTCGGCTGGAGTGTCCAGGCCGATCGGCTCATGCCCAGGTTGAAACGACCGGTTCAAGGGTTGAACCGATCGGCTCAACTGGTGCAACCGACCAGTTGGGAAAAGTCATGTCGGCAAGAATTTTCCTTTGGTTTCAAATTGCTCAATTCGATTGGGAATAATATTGGTATTCGATACCAATTGGGAAAGAAACAAGGAAATTCTTTTTGAGTCAGATTAGGACCATGAACCGATCGGTTCAGGGCACCAACCGATCGGTTCAGGGCACCAACCGATCGGTTGGAGTGCCCCAAACGATCGGCTCAGGTCCAACCGATCGGCTCAATGGCCGAACCGATCGGTTCAGTTGTGAACCGATCATTTCAAGTTGCGAATCGGTTGCTTTTTGTGGAAAATTCTCGAACCCTTCTACTCCTGCTTTAGTCCCGCATTGCCCGGGATAGAGAACCCTGTCCCATGACTCTACTATATATATAGGGGTATTGGGGGCTTCTCAATGTACAGCTCAGTGCAACCAGTTGCTCTGCAAGTTGTCGTTCTCTCTAGTTTTGGTAACCGTGAGAGAGCCCGAGCAAGTGCTTCCCGCAAAAGGGAGGTGCAGTGAGGGAAGGACAACTGCAGTTGCAACAGGAGGCAGGAGAGCGTGTTGGCGACTAGTACGTCAACAGGAGGGTGAGACTCCTTCCACTTCCTTGTGGGACAAGGAGTGTGGAGTTCCAGGTGGTCCGTGTGGACTACTACAGAGGCGGGAGGACACTGCCGCTTAGGAGGACAACTGTCATACGACAGTCCGGTTCGAGTAGGAGTTGTCAGTCCCGGTGCGACCAGGAGCTGCACAGACACCGTCGAAGTCCGGAGTTGAAGACCGCGCATTGCGCGAGGTATTGTCGCCGAGCAAGCCTCGGGACAAGGTATGATTCCACAAACCATCCTTTCCTATTATATAGACGTTGACGCATTTCCTCGGTATGGGTTTGGGGAGAAATTTTTATTTCCGCTGCCTTCTCTGTCTCCCTTAAAACCCAACAGCCCCCACTACCCCTATATATAGGAGGGTCATGGGATAGGGTTCTCTACCCCAGGCAATGCAAGATTAATGCAGGAGTAGAAGGGTTCGAGATTTTCCACAAAACAACCAACTGCGCCACCTAAACCGATCGTTTCATGCATGAACCGGTCAGTTGGGGAGTTGAGCTGATCGATTCACACATCAACTGATCGGTTGGGGCACCTAAGCTGATCGGTTCACTTCTGAGCCAATCGGTTCGTGGTCCTGATCCAACTCAAATTGACTTCCAAATTTGTTTCCGATTAATCAAATATTAATCCTTGTCCAAATCGAATTTGTACAAGTGAAACAAATTGTATTTGCAAAATAGTCTTCTCACTTTCCAAAGGATCTCAGTTAGACTAGTTAAGCCGATCGGTTCAACCCTTGAACCGGTCGTCTCAGCCTGTCTTGAGCCGATCGGTTCATTACATGAGCCGATTGGTTCACCAACATGAATCGATTGGTTCAACTCTTGAGCCGATCGGTTGGAGCAGCAGACTATGTAAATCAGTCAATTACAGTTTCAATCAATCTAATACTCTAATCAATCGGTCCAACACCTTGAACACTATGATATTGAGTTATCAATTAATTGAATGTTTAATTGAACTACTAAACTCCTTTAGTAATCAATCTAAACATCATTTGTGGATAAACTCCTCTTCTAGGTTAAATCCTAAGTGTGTGACCCTACAGATCCATTTCACATTGGCAGTGAAAGTCCATAACACTTATGACTTCCCAAGCAAAGAGCGGTGCCTAGTCGCACATCAGTGCTACCCAAGTGAAAAGGAAAGTTGGAGAACAACTTTCAATCCTACAATCTGTGAATGGTGTTACAATGAATGTATAATTCCTTTGTCACTAATATCCCGAATGAACTCAAGGCATGGAACGGTCATCATATCAACGTTCATTCACTTTCTTGATCTCAGAGTAGATTGGAGGAGATATGTATGACATTAATATCATATACTGATTCACACATGCATGCACACGCCTATCTCAATCCCACTCATCAGGTGGCCATGGATATCAAACTTCCTTAGGAGGGAAAAATCCCATATCTATCACTCACCCCTCAAAAGCCCCATGTGTCAAAGCCACCCAATCATCACCTTTATAACAACCCATGTTTCAAGACTGCGTTTGATGATGTCAAAGTGTACCCAATGACATGTGTTGAGTGTAGTGATTTTAGGTCATTGAATCACACTCACCACCATCACTGTGAGAACTGACTATGACTACCATGTCATGGTTCTATGTGTCAAACTCACGGTGGGTCTGTCTGGTACACTTGTTCCCTAACAAGTACCTATGTGTTTGGTTTGATATCTCCATATCATGACTAACGAGATTCTATCATCAACCAACATCATAATCTAGTCTTGTGTGTCATTTTTGTCTATCTACCTTCCACAATGACATCCGACTAGGGACATAATAAGAATGCACAAACTCTTAGCATTCGTATGATCTCATCGTTCAGGTCCTCAACCTAAAAACATACGTCATTGAGTATTGTCATTCTCTAGACATTCAATCTGTTCTATCATTATCTCATATGATCGAACCAGAAAGAATTGGAAGCTTGTCTTTGTTCTTTATCAAATCAATCTTATTGTATACCACCAATCATCCCATGATTGGCTCTCAGGGAATACAAACCAACAGTCTCCCACTTGCACTGCGAGCCAATCACCCTTGAATCATATTCATAGTGATCTTCAAACATGTCCCACATGTTACCGTGCTCTAGTGCTAAGATAGTGAGTTATGGCAACACCTTGCCAAAGTCAGTATTAACTACATGTCTCTCATCTCCTCACTGTACGTCACACGTATGATATGGAGTTGCCGTAATATGCAATCTAGTATTGCTTTGTTAACTTTTAGCCACATTGTATGACCAAGTACTCCTAACTTGTCATCAATGATCGTAATAGTTATAAGTTAATCTCATAAACTTCCAGATCCATATAGTATCCACTGCTGTTCTCTAACACACAGATACTCGACCTTTCATTTTAAATTTCTTTATTGGAACGTTTTCAATTATCAACAAGCATTCACTTTTATATATCCCATATATATATTACGATTAATTTTCTGTCCCTTTTGGAAGTTAGCATCAGTGTAACTCTTTATAGTGAACTCTTCCTTATTTCCATAGAACTAGTACTTATCAAGTTCTTATGGTATTACAATAACCCATACTGGAACTAGACAGACATCCACTCGTCATGTCCCACATACGAGTTATCAGGATGAGCACATCATATTGTCATGTCATACATACAAGATGATGAATGCACTTTATTTTTCTATGTCTATACATGCAAGATAATGGGATGATCACATACATGATAGATCCATATCTGTTCTTAGTGTTCCCATTCTTCATAAGAATTGGACACTTGGCCTTGGGATACCAACTCCATGTAACATGGACAAGTTTTCTCCCACTGAATCTATGCACACTGAACCCTTCAGTATAGATTGCCAATGTATGCTCTCTCTTTTTAGGTCAAGAGGTTTTTGAGAATTATCTCTGTAGATATCTATTCCTATCACATAGGAAATGTCTCTATCTTCTTTAAAGATAATTTCCACTTTGGATTTCCATTCTAGAACATTTCCATTTCACATCAACATGTGGAATGTGAATATGCTCCCACTAAATCACAGATCTCTCTTTATCTTTGTCATATCAGTCAAATCCTTTGACTATATCATAAAAGTAAAGATCACAGTTCTGAGTTACTTGTACTTAATCGATCATATTGATTAATCCATTATAACTTATAGACTTCATTTGCATTAATGGATTCATAAACCTTATAGGTTGTGTCACGTACACATCCTTGTTTTATTCCTCATAGGAATGAGGTTTTAGTATCCATATGCCAAATCTCTTAGTCATTAAGTTGCAATCAACAAGCATCATCCTTCTCAAAATGTTATCCATGTGTCTTTACACTTAAGACTCATTCGCACTTATGGATTTCATCCCAATGGGTACAACCATCAAGGTCATATGTTATGGTTCACATGGAAGTCATTTAGGATGTAATGGTCATAAACCATAACTCAAAATCTGGTTCCTCATATTCATCTAGATAGTTGACTCATCACATGACCAACTTATCACATAGATAATTGAGGTGTATCTGTCAAGGATATAAGAACTCACAACTCCTTGTGATTCTTAATGTCCGTTATTAGTGTGGGGTATTCTTTATTTAAGAAGAAATTAGTTATTTTATAATCATCCTCTAAGTCCTTAGAATATGACTCCCTTTGATTTAGACATCACCATGCTTTAATCATGAGTTCACTATGATACACTATCATAATCACTCACAAGGTTATCAAACATTTGGTCTAAGTATTTTATTCATTGATCTCATCAAGAATTAACACTTTACCAAATTCGTACTTCATCTATGATATTCTTGAACACTTCAAGATATCCGTATTGGTATTTCTATAAACACCGTTTGAAGTATCAACATTAACTCCAATAGGTATGTAAATACATCACATGTATAATACCTAATAGGATAATCATTCTCCCACTACCACTAGTGAAGATCGATTAATCATGTCTAAGATATTCATGTCTCTTACTGGTTCTCTAACCAAATGAGTCTAGATTTATCCATCATATGGAAACTAGAAATGAACTTCTCATGATTTATGCTAATTTGATTGTTTGAGTTATCAATAACTTTTAGGTATCATTTTATATTATGCATACCAAGTACCACAAGATAAACCAAGCATTGCCACAAAGATTGAAACATCAACTTTATTAATTTCTATCATTGTCATACAATATGCAAAAATAATATGTTTCTATCCATTGGCAAATATGAAATAGCAATTCATAACTCTATTACATGCCTTCAAGGCTGAAAATAAACTAAAGTACTATCTATGGCGGCAACACTTGCCCAATTTATTGAGTGCTTTACATTTTATATCTTGGTATCATATACCTCAAAAATGTTACAACTTTATTTCATGACACCTTCAGGTGGAGACATCTGTCGCCTCCTTCTTTAGTTCTTCCAAATAGAGTGGACAATTCCTTTTCCAATGTCCTGGCTTTTGACAATGGTGGCAATTGCCTCTCTTGGTCACACCTCCCTTGGCCTTGAGAGCTGAAGAAACCTTGGGCTCCTGGCTAGCATTAGAACCTTTCTTAGCCTTTCCCTTTCCCTTGTGCTTGGACTTGCCTTTCTTGCTACTGATCATCATCACAGACTTAGGCTTGTCCTTCTTCATTTGTGTCTCGGTTGTCCTCAACATGCCCAACAACTGTGTCAACGGCTTGTCAAAGTTGTTCATGTTGTAGTTCATCACAAACTGACTATAGGATTATGGAAACAATTGCAGTATCATGTCAGTAGCCAACTCTTGGCTCAGGGGAAAACCCAGTCTCCTCAGGTTCTCCACATACCCAACCATCTTGAGCGTGTGAGGACCAACTGGATCTCCTTCTATCATGACGCACTTGAACAGCGCCCTTGAGACATCATATCTCTCTTGCCGTGCTTGATCTTCATACATCTTCTTGAGATGCTGAATCATCTCAATGACACCCATGTTCTCATGTTGTCTCTGCAACTCGTGGTTCATGGAGCACAACATCAAACACTTTGCATCAATGGCATCATCATAATGCTTCTTATAAGCATCCCTTTCTGCCTTTGGTGCGATAGGAGCTGGTTCCTCTAGAACTGGAGTATCCAGGACATAGAGCTTTCACTCTTGAGTGAGAACAATTCTCAATGTCCTAAACCAATTGTGGAAGTTAGTCCCATTCAGATTGTCCTTCTCAAGGACCGATCGCAATGAAAAGTGATTGTTGTTTGTTGTCATTTGTACTATAAAAGGAAATATATGCAATTAAGTCCAAAATTCAATTTTGACTTATTTGATTGATTTGAAAGGTTGACGATATAATTAGGACTTTAATTATTTATCGCTCCCACTATTTTTATTCAAATTGATAGCCCTCACTATCAATTCAGAAGATTGCAGTGTACAATCTTCTAGTGGGTCAAGATCCTAAAATCCTCTGAGTCATGGACCAGCTAGGGTTGTCACCCACAACTTAGATCTTCCAGGTAGGCAACTTTTGCCAATTGCATCATATGAAACTCTTGAAAGATGTCATATGCAACTCCTTGCCATGATCACCTCCATGCCTCAAGGTGCTAGATCCTATCTAGGTCACCTTGTTAAGTCCGACCCAAAGCCAACACGATGAATATGCACCCTGCTAGGGCAGACCAACATATCCATCCTTCACGCTTCCACGAGATAGACGGTGCACCATGCTAGGGCGTGCCCACACTTGGCCGATCAAACTTTTCACGTGTGTCGCATTTGGAAGGCATCTAAAACTTTAGTATTTAATGAGGTATTTGGTTTTGTTAGGTACATATACATATCCAATCACCATAATACATAGTATGTATCATATACATTCTATATCCCATAGAAAACATGTGAAACGATAAAAGCGATGATTATGTCCATCCTAATGTGATTCCTCGAGCCAAGAGGAATCATGGTCATCTAGGTCTATATCACATGCAACCTGTACAAGATAAACTTTGTGCTTTGCCTTTACTGGGTTTGATCAACTCATCTCCATGATTGATCGGCTCGCCATCAGGCCGGTCAGTTGGGTGCCACCAACCGATTGGTTGGCTCCTCCAACCGATCAGTTCGCCTGGTCATTGTGCATTTCCTCATGGCCGCCACCCGATCGTCTTACTTCTTGAACCGGTCGTCTGGATCACCAACCGATCGATTCACGCCTTGAACCGATCGTCTCAGTTGCATCAGGTTATCCTCCATTCTTTGACATAATAGGAAATAAAAGATCTATGCTATTTTACATTTTAAAAGGGAAACCCCGAGTTACATTTGGGGGGAGCAAAGGTAGGAAAGAAATCTCGTGTTATCTTGAGTTACATCAGGAATAGGAGATAGGGAATCAGTGTGCAGACCGAGATGCAAGCAACCACATTCAACCAAGCACACATACATAGGGTTTTTAGGGCATAATCATGTTATACATCCACCATAAAACTCATTTAAGGGTGACACATATCGAGTGCATTGATATTACATATCATATATGTATATTGGGATTTTGTGGATTTAGGATTGGACATGCAGAAAGCCAATTTTATTCGCATCGTATGCAATAAATAAAGGCGACAAACCAAAATCGATCATATCGATAATCCTAAAGTATAGAGTAGTTGACGTGGCTCTGATACCACTGTTGGGTTTTAGGGGAGACAGAGAAGGCAGAAGAAACAAAAAATGTCTTCTCCCAAACCTAGAACAAAGGAAACACGTCAACGTCTATACAATAGGAAGGATGGTTTGTAGAGGCGTACCTTGTCTCGAGGCTTGCTCGGTGACGTTACCTAGCGGCTTGCACGGTCTTCACCTCCGATCTTGGATGGTGTCTGTGCAGCTCCTGGTCTCACCGGGACTTTTGAGATTTATAGCTGTCCTCTGAGCGGAAGAAGTCTCCCGCCTCTGAAGTAGTCCACACAGACCACGTGGAACTCTGATCTCCTTGTCCCACAAGGAATCAGAAGGAGTCACACCCTCCTATCAGTGTACTAGTCACCGACTCACTCTCCTGCCACCAGTTGCCTTTCTACAGTTGTCTTTCCCTTGTTGTGCCTCCCTTATCGGGTAGCACTTGCTCGGGCTCTCTATCGGTTACCAAAACTAGAGAGAATGACAACTTTGCAGAGCAATTGGTGCACTGAGTTGTTCACTAGAGAATCCCCCACTACCCCTATATATATAGGAGGGTCATGGGATAGGGTTCTCTACCCCAGGCAATGTGGGATTAATGCAGGAGTAGAAGGGTTCGGGATTTTCCACAAAACAACCAACTGCGCCACCTGAACCGATCATTTCATGCATGAAACGGTCAGTTGGGGAGTTGAGCCGATCAGTTCGCACATCAACCGATCAGTTGGGGCACCTGAGTCGATCGGTTCACTTCTGAGCCGATCGGTTCGTGGTCCTGATCCAACTCAAATTTACTTCCAAATTTGTTTCCGATTAATCAAATATTAATCCTTGTCCAAATTGAATTTATACAAGTGAAACAAATTGTATTTGCAAAATAGTCTTCTCACTTTCCAAACGATCTCGGTTAGACCAGTTGAGCCGATCGGTTCAACCCTTGAACCGGCCATGCCAGCCTGTCTTGAGCCGATCAGTTCATCACATGAGCCGATCGGTTCACCAACATGAGCTGATCGGTTCAACTCTTGAGCCGATCGGTTGGAGCAGCAGACTGTGCAAATCAATCAATTGTTGTTTCAATCAATCCAATACTCTAATCAATCGGTCCAACACCTTGAACACTATGAT
Source organism: Alisma plantago-aquatica (assembly GCA_963693085.1). Lineage (NCBI taxonomy): Eukaryota > Viridiplantae > Streptophyta > Magnoliopsida > Alismatales > Alismataceae > Alisma > Alisma plantago-aquatica. The sequence continues at coordinate 1,658,543,455 of OY856409.1, forward strand.
ATTGAGCTATCAATTAATTGAATGTTTAATTGAACTACTAAACTCCTTTAGTAATCAATCTAAACATCGTTTATGGATAAACTCCTCTTCCAGGTTAAATCCTATGTGTGTGACCCTGCAGGTCCATTTCACATTGGCAGTGAAAGTCCATAACACTTATCACTTCACAAGAAAAGAGTGGTGCCTAGTCACACATCAGTGCTACCCAAGTGAAAAAGAAAGTTGGAGAACAACTTTCAATCCTACAATTCGTGAATGGTGTTACAGCGAATGTATAATTCCTTTGTCACTGATATCCCGAATGAACTCAAGGCATGGAACAATCATCCTGTCAATGTTCATTCACTTTCTTGATCTCAGAGTAGATTGGAGGAGATATGTATGACATCAATATCATATATTGATTCACACATGCGTGCGCACACCTATCTCAATCCCACTCATCAAGTGGCCATGGATATCAAACTCCCTCAGGAGGGACAAATCCCATATATATCACTCACCCCTCAAAAGCTCCATGTGTTAAAGCCACCCAATCATCACCTTTATAACAACCCATGTTTCAGGACTGCGTTTGATGATGTCAAAGTGTGCCCAACAACATGTGTTGAGTGTAGTGATTTCAGGTCTAAGAATCACACTCACCACCATCACTATGAGAACTGACTGTGACTACCATGTCATGGTTCCATGTGTCAAACTCATGGTGGGTCTGTCTGGTACACTTGTTCTCTAATAAGTACCTATGTGTTTGGTTTGATATCTCCATATCATGACTAATGAGATTTTGTCATCAACCAACACCACAATCTAGTCTTGTGTGTCATTGTTGTCTATCTACCTTCCACAATGACATCCGACTAGGGACATAATAAGAATGCACAAACTCTTAGCATCCGTATGATCTCATCATTCAGGTCCTCAACCTAAAAGCATATGTCATTGAGTATTGTCATTCTCTAGACATTCAATATGTTTTATCATTATCTCATATGACTGAACCAAAAAGAATTGGAAGCTTGCCTTTGTTCTTTATCAAATAAATCTTACTGTATCCCACCAATCATCCCATGATTGGCTCTCAGGGCATACATACCAACACCGACAACTTAAGAAACACGAGGAGAATTATCTGACACATGATCTAGAACTAGCTGCAGTGGTTCACACGTTAAAAATCTGGAGCCATTATCTCTATGGAGAAACATGTCAGATTTTCAAAAATCATAAAAACTTAAAATACATTTTCTCACAACACGAGCTAAACATGAGACAACATCACTGGATGGAATTAATCAAGGACTATGATTGTATAATTGATTATCATCCAGGGAAAGCCAATGTAGTGGCAGATGCACTAGTAGAAAATCTTCATATCCACCTCCGGATAAAGCACAATTGAATTCTTTAGTGTGCTATAAGTGTGATATATTTGTCTCTTTGAGACAAATGAATGTGCAGTTAGAAGTATCTTTGTTAGCATGTTTTTTAGTTGAGATGCATGTGAAACATGCTCTGAAAGAATAGATCAAAGAGGCACAACATGCTGATATTGTGATTCAACAGATTAGGTCAGAGTTGGGCAGTGAGAAAAGGGACGGTTTCCATGAATCAGAAGACAGGATAGTTTGTTACCATGGTAGGATGGTAGTTCCTGATGTCAATAATTTAAAAAAGTTAGTTATGGAAGAAGCTCACTCATCCATGTATGCAATGCATCCAGGGAGCACTAAAATGTATCATAACTTAAAAGATATGTATTGGTGGCCCAGTTTAAAGAAAGATGTAGCTAAGTTCATTATGCAGTGTTCAGTATGTTAACATGTTGAAGCAGAACACCAGAAGCTTGCAGGAATGTTACAACCCTTACATATACCTCAGTGGAAATGGGATCATGTGACGATGGACTTTGTGGTTGGTCTACCCAGAACAACCAAAAGTCATGATTCCATTTGGGTGATAGTTGATAGGTTGACAAAGACATCACATTTTCTTCCTGTCAAAACAACCTATACTGTTGAGAAACTTGCACATATCTATATAGATGAGATAGTGTGGTTGCATAGAGTTCCAGCTACGATTGTGTTTGATAGAGGTCCTCAGTTTATGAGTCATTTTTGGGAATTCCTAAATAAAGCTTTGGGTACTCAGTTGAAGTTTAGTATAGATTTTCACCCTCAGATGGATGGACAGTCTGAAAGGACTATACATACTTTGGAAGACTTGCTTAGAGCATGTGTTCTTTAGTTTGTAGGAAGTTGGGACTTACATTTGAGCTTGATAGAGTTTGCCTATAACAATAGTTATCAGGCTAGTATTGATATGGCACCATATGAAGCATTATACAGTAGACGTTGTAGATCTCCGTTATGCTGGTTTGAGACATGAGAATACCAACTTCTGGGTCCTGAGTTAGTGCAACAAACAACTAAAAAGATTAAAGTGATACAACAAAGTTGAAAGCTGCACAAGATAGACAGAAATCTTATGCCGATAAGCACTGTAGACCTTTAGAATTCCAAGTTGAAGATAGAGTGTATCTCAAGGTCTCTCCTTGGAAAGGTGTTCTTAGATTTGGGAAGAAGGGTAAGTTAGTTCCTACATTTATGGGACCTTACATAGTGACAACACAGATCGGAAAAGTAGCTTATAGGTTGGAATTGCCGCCTGAGCTACATAGACAACATTCAGTGTTTCATGTAGCTATGCTGAGAAAGTGTCATCCTGATACAGAGTTGGTGTTGCAACCTATAGAGGTTGAATTGAATGAATATATATCCTATGTGGAAGGTCCTATGATGATTCTTGACAGAAAGGTCAAGAAGTTGAAGAAGAAAGACATAGTTCTTGTGAAAGTTCTCTGACATCACTGTGGCATTGCAGAAGCCACATGGGAGCTAGCGGAAGAGATGAGGAGGAAGTACCCTTCTCATTTCTCTTGAGATTTTGGGGACAAAATTCTTTTTAGGGGTTGATAATTATAACATCCCTGACCTGGGTTATGGCTTAGCCCTAGAAGTTTTTCTTAAGTAAGTTACTTACAAACTTGTTCTAATCTTTTGAAAAGTAATTAAGACTCTTTGTGAAGTTTATTTTCAAGTTTAAGCTTATTTGCAAACTATTTGTGATTATATGATAGTCTGAGTGTAAAGTGAAAATTTCCCATGATAAGGGGTTATGTTGAAAAATGTCACATGTTTTATGTACCCTAAGTTGTGAGAACCCATTACACTAAATGAGATTACTCAAAACATAAAACACAATCAATCACTAATTAATCACATACCCAAAATATGGGTAAATTAAAACCGATTTCAACATCAACACCCACTCAAAAACATTTGCGTAAGAGCCCAACATCTTTCTTGTATCCATACTATGCCAAGAATTTGATACAAATAGTTCTATCATCTTAGTCACAACATATATATATATATAGGAGAACAATAATTGTATATGCCACACAAACAACCATTAATATGCTAACAAAAGTCTGATTTATTTGAAACACCATATACAAACTTTTCCTGCCCGGACCTAAGAGTACAAGGACGACTCTAGGACACACTAGACATCTAATCAACTTTATCAAAGATTCATTACTATATCTCCTCTTTGTTGCCACATGTTTGTTTTATTCACTTCTGATTACCTAAAAAATGTGGTGAACCACAAGGGTGAGACCCATGTTCCAGCAAGAGATATAACCTCCAACAACGCTTATTGATTACAACATTTTAGGTAATGAGATAGTTTAAGCAGTTTAATCATATATAACAAACAGGCTCAGCAACACTGATGATTAACAAAATACATAAAGGAGCTGACAATTATCATCATCAAGCTGACTATCATCATTTTCATTATTAAACATATAAGAGATTCAATAGCATATGCATAACTAGCATAATCAAGTCTAATAACATATTATCTCTATTAACATGTATATGTCTAGCATCATAAGCATATCTAACAACATTAGCATGTCTAACAGTTTGAACAGATCAATATCATAAGCAGAGCTATCAACATAAGCACGAGTATTTGCATAAGCATGATTAGCAGTATATGCATTTCTAATTATAGAGGCATGACTAGCATGCAAAACATAACTAACAACATGATATAGCTAGCATCCTAATTATAATTAGTAGCAGCACTATAGATATCAACATAAGCATGACCACTGTATGTACACATTTACAATCTTATGCATATCCACAACATAAGTATAATTACTATCTCTTAAGTGCACTAAGCATCATCTTTATATAAAGAGAACAAAAAAGGGTTATCATCCAATGTGAAGCATCATGTATAACCCTAAATAGATATGCTATACGACTGTATTACATCTTTTATTATGCCCTGAGGAAATTGAGGATACCACTCAAAATCCAACTGACCACTGCTAAGTCGAAATCAGTGCCATACAATATCTAGGAAGAGTCAGACTCCTAAGATATTCTCCGCCCCCGATCAGTACGGGTCCGCCACAGTGACACATAAGGTCAAGCTGCTAATAGCCTAGTCCGTCCTTAGTATAGGTCATGACACTAGTGCAAGGAGGTGGGTACGCATACCCTACCATCCGAGGTACAACCACAGTTGTCCTCCAATCTTGTCACATATATAATCACCGAGACATGACCGTAGTCGTTCTCAATCACATCAGATGTATGAGGCATGGTAATAGCCAACCTCCACAATCTACATTGTGAATGATAAGGATATATCCTCAACTTACCACCCCCACATACTCAATAGTATGTGCTCCAATTTTCCCTTAGGAATACTTGTTTTACCATCTGGCAAATTCTGACACTTAGATGTTCTATGGCACATGGATCTACATGATTAGAGTTTCACTTGATTAGTTATGCCAATTGGGTGAATTAAGGCTGCAACAAACAAGTGAAAATATAAACCCTTATTCACTTCTAACAAGCACATAAATATCACAACTTCAAAAGATATAAAATGTGAGAAACAAAATTTCTCATCTCATCATCGCATGGTACTATTCACTTTCCATTCATGAGACCACATTAGTCATCATACTATCAGTATCACAAGATATAAATCCTTTTCACAATATCACAGGGTATAGAGGATTACACCTCATTCAGGGATCAACCATACCCAAAGGTCAATAAGACCACCATACTATCACATGATATAAAATCATTTTTATAATATCATAAGGTATCAACCCTTATTAACAAAAGAGAATTACACCTCATTTAGGGCTCAACCATGCCCAAAGGTCATTAAGACCATCATACTATTCCCTATAAGATCATATTTATCTTTGCATGCCTTATAAGAAGGCTTAACAACATCACTTACATATAATACACCAGATCAGCACAATATTGCATTAATGAGCTAGGAGATATTCATGAACAATCATAGCAGGGTTATATTAACATTAAGAACATTCCTTTATTACATCAACATGCAAGGAATCTAGATATGATTAACACTCATCATATTCATAATGCACATGTTTAGCATAAGAAAGTATCAACCATGTGGCTATGATGACCACCAATTAACACATTAAGGTTATGATCATGTTAAGGCGGTTATTTCACCATCATGCCATCATATAAGAATGTTAAACATGAATACTCATCTTTATCTATTTGCATTAGAGCTAGGTTCAACAAGATAAATTATATTAATGTTACTAATCAGCACTTATACCCAAACCCTAACTCACAACATCCCCATTAGACAATAGATGCATAAGGTGAAGCATCACCATAGCATTCCATACTATTCTCAAGTATGAAACCACACATAAATCAAGGTGTAACCATCATGTTATATCATACTAGGGCTTCAACAACAGTAACAGAGTATTCCATGATTGTATTAGTCATTCAAGGACTATTCATACCCAATTACCATCATTTAGTTATATTAAAGCTAGGTCAACAAGCTATACCTCATTAGGGTTACATATCAACACAATATGATTATCATCCCTTCTATTAATACAAGTGAATATATAATACTACCTTATTAAGGGTAACCCTCCCTTTTGTTTCATCATCATTCAACCCATATCACCATACCACAATGTCACCCAAAACCATTGGATGTTTAAAAGGAAAGACCACTGGTTGTTTACATAAGTAAACACCTTGGATAAACCACCTATGAAGTCCTTGATTTGTGCTTTATAAAGAGTCACCATCTAACCCTAGACATACCTTGATTAACAACACAAAAAGTTCCACTGAGAGTAGGGTAAAACCCACAATCGACTGTTCATTTAAAACAAGACATCCATTGTCAACAAGTAAGCTCCTTAAGTTGATCATATAAAGGAAACCATCTAAATCACAATATTAGGAACAACATACTACATTAGCCATCATTCCACTTTATTTGAGGCATAAATATTAAATCTTGACCATTGGATCAAGTTCATATATTAAAACCATCAATTACAGTATAAGTTCGACCATTGCATCATGTTACCCAAGAAAACATTGGTCTAAGACTTAATTGATGATACAACTATATAATTAACTCACCATAGGTTTTGGAGACCTGATACATCATCATTAGTGACCATTAATTCACCATAGGTTGTTAGATCAACACTATATTCATTAGTCAACATCAAATATTAAGCTAATGTCATCATTGATTGATAACATCAGTAGGGTACTTAATGATTGATCATTAAACTTCTAATTGATAAAAAACCTGACCTAGGGGGGTGACCATAGGCTGTCACCATAATTTTACACCATTGATAACGACCATCAGTTGTCATGAAGACAACACCATAGGTTTGTTGCAATGGTAACATCATCGGGCCATGGATTTATAGAAGAAATCAGCTTAAAACCCTAAAATTGACCATTGGTTGATAGGTGCTTAGCACCATAGGTTGTCAAACAAACCTGATCCAAGTCATATTATACCTTAGGAATAACGTACACATGATCACATGTTCATATATAACTAAAATCAGAACAGGGAACATTATAAAAATCGAAATCCAAATCAAACATAGCTTTTTAGTGCATGGATCATCATTTTCAAGCAAGAACATGATCTAGAAAGCTTATGATAAGAAATAAACATAGATAAAGTTATAAAACTTGTCTCTAATGAGAATATGAAACCCCAAATAGAAGAAATCTTGAGCAGGTAGGGTAGAAAATTCAAGCATAAGCTATGAACTCGTCCATCTAGCACCTTTCTTCATCAAATGAGCAAACCCTAAGCATAAGGAGCAAGAAAGGTAGGATTTTAGAGCTTTAGAGAAAATTCTACCATGGAACAGCAAGGTTCCGACCTGGAGGAAGGTCTAAGGAAGGAGAATAGAAAGAGAAATGGAGAAGTAAGGAATAAAATAACTTGCCTTGGTCGAAATCCTTAGAAGATGACCTTGGAAACCCTAGGTAGGGCTAAATGGAGCTCTAGGAGACCTTCTTCTCCAAAAAGAGGTTGTATTCTACCTTAGAGCACTTGGTTTCATAGAAAAATAGAGTGGAGTCGTTTCTCTAGGTTATAGGAAAGATAAAGAAAGCATAGTTTCGTACTTGGGCAAGGAAGAGGTAAATATAGCCCATGGATATGGATGGGAGCAAGCATGAGGTGTAAAAGTAGCTTCCCCATGTTTCTATGGCCTTAAACTATTAAGAATATACAAGCACACACACAATAAGCTCCCCCACCATCCTTATAGACCTGCTTAGCTTTCTTTTTTCGAATTTCCCAGTCAATCACGTAATTCATTAGTTGATAGCTACTAAAGGTAGCTCATCCGTGAAGGGGTAAACCCTAAAATACCCTTAGAGAAAACACCTTCAAACCAAGGATTAAATAGGCATACCATGGCTCAAAAAGCTCAAGAATTATGAGAGGATATACAAGGAACATAATTCAAGTGATAAATTGCAAATAAAACCTCTCAATTGGGTAAATTGTAGAAAGTCCAAAATGTGCATAAAATTGCATAACTTGCTCAAACAATGTCCAAATTGGATCAAATTTGAAACTTAAGCTTGTATTATGATTTAAAAGCATATCAAAAGGTTATATTAGTGTTATAATAATTCAATTATGATAATTAAGCTTATTCAACTCATTAAGAAAGTTTAGGGGCCTTACAACTATAAACTCCTAATAGGGATTTCACCCCCGAAATCCAAGGTAAACAAAGATGGGTACTTCCTTTGCACCTCATCCTATTACATCCACATGGTTACTTTCATATCATGGTTATGTCACATCATTCATACATATATACTCTTGGGTCAGTACAAAAATCCTGACCTAAGAAGACATTCTCAATATGGAATGTAGAAACTTGTTGTGTCATATGTACAACTCTAGTAGTAATGTTCAACTTTTAATTCTAGCTATCATCCTAAAATTATATCTATTGTATCAACACATTACTCAAAAGTCATAATTTCTAGCTTTTTACCGATCATGCCATGTGTCCCATACCATTCCTTGAAGCATAAAAAAAGGCAATGTATCCTTCCTTCTTTTTTTTAATACACTGACACTAGAACTCTTGTCAGTTCTTTTTTAGCATCAAAAGAAATATTGACACTGGAAGCTATCATTCCAAACAAGGAAACATCATTCCTTGTCAACCTTGTTAGGGGTGAAACAACAACACCATCTTCACCTTATTAGGATTTACACAACCTACTTAGAAGACATATCATGATCCCATAAATAAATTTAATCAATCCCATCTCACTCTTGTTCAACTTGTTCTCGTAGCTATTGCTGCTCTGGCAACCCTAAGGTTTTTGAAAAAATATTGGTCATATTTTTGACCATATTTGAAATACTTTGACATGTCATCATTTAAATCTTGATATAACTTGTATGACATGACTGGAACGCTCCATTCCTGCTATTCATAAATTCTATTTGTACATTGGTTAGTCTATAGGACATAACTCTAAACTCATCATGGTCATGTTAATTATGTCATCCAATCTAAATCTTATGCATTGATATTTGATTATAGGTTTATCTTAAAGGAACATGATATCACATATCTATTAATCAACAAACCATCTATCCTTGATAGTGGTCTTATCCATCTATCACTGAACCATACACACTATTATAGAATCACTTTTCTTTTTAAACAACATTTAGAGGGTCATCATCAACTCTCTCTCTAAGGGAGAGGAATACTTGGAATGTTCATTTAATAAACATCTTCAACCTTCACATACTTCCCATACTATTGACACATCTTGGATACTAGGATTCATTACCTTGGTATCCACCTCATGTGCTATAAGGAACTCACATCCTTATCTCATCTACTTTTACCAACATAACAAATCTCAAGACATATAAGAGGAGTCTTATTAATTATTGTACGGCTTAAAAGAAAACTCATCACAAACATTATGATCTTGGAACCATAGTCCAAGCAACCTTATGCTATAATAAGCTATCCACCCTCATGTTTGCAGAAAATCCACACATACCAAGTGGCAATGATCCACTTGAAAGTTGAGCCCTGGAAAGAAAAGACACAAAGGGAAACACACTTCCCACATCATAGCAACATTGTTCAAGGTCACTAGCAAAAAGGTAACCAATTCTATTTTCATTATGCAAGTTACAAATTCTTATGTATCATTTTACCTTTTTCATTTTGGATTCCTTGCCATTAGCATAGGAATGATCATAATTAACATATCTCATTACTCCTTCTTTGATGACTATTTATCACACTTGGGTATGTTGTCTTATTTTATTATGTTTTTCAACCACTTATCAACAAGTAAATCATCATATTCCACATTTTCTTCATTAAACATGGATAATCTCCCTTAATTTCTTTCACATGCCATTCAAGTTTTGATAGATAATGATGCAATTCTCATCTTCTTTAAGGTAGGATTGAGATATTCACACCATGATTTCTTATTCATTATGCTCTTTATATTGTCTCAAAATGACTACTTGATCAGAGTAATCAGAAAGATAACAATCTAAGAGTTCCATACTTACCTTTCTTCAATAATTGAATACTTGGCCAGGGCATCCAAGTACTGAGATTAGGCAGTATGCACCATGTTTTTGTGTCACATTCCTAACTTAGACATCATCCTAGTCTTAAGTCCTAGTGTTCCTGTAGACTTAGTGAACCTAAAGCTCTAATACCAACTTGTGAGAACCTGTTACACTAAAAGAGATTACTCAAAACATAAAACACAATCAATCACTAATTAATCACATACCAAAAAATATGGGTAAACTAAAACCAATTTCAACATCAACACCCACTCAAAAACATTTGCATAAGAGCCCAGCATCTTTCTTGTATCCATACTATGACAAGAATTTGACACAAATTGTTCTATCATCTTAGCCACAACATATATATATATAGGAGAACAATAATCATATATGCCACACAAACAAGAATTAATATGCTAACAAAAGTCTGATTTATTTGAAACACCATATACAAACTTTTCCTGTCTGGACCTGAGAGTACAAGGATGACTCTAGGACACACTAGACATCTAATCAACTTTATCAAAGATTCATTACTATAGCTCCTCTTTGCTGCCACATGTTTGTTTTTGTCACTTCCGATTACCTAAGAAATGTGGCGAACCACAAGCGTGAGACCTATGTCCCATCAAGAGATATAACCTCCAACAACACTTATTGATTACAAAATTTTAGGTAATGAGACAATTTAAGAAGTTTAATCATATATAACAGATAGGCTAAGCAACATTGATGATTAACAAAATACATAAAGGAGTTGATAACAATTATCATCATCAAGCTAACTATCATCATTTTCCTTATTAACCGTATAAGAGATTCAATAGCATATGAATAACTAGCATAAGCAAGTATAGTAGCATATTATCTCTATTAACATGAATAAGTCTAGCATCATAAGCATATCTAACAACATTAGCATGTCTAACAGTTTGAACATATCAATATCATAAGCAAATCTATCAACATAAGCATGAGTATTTGCATAAGCATGATTAGCAATATATGCATTTCTAATTATAGAGGCATGGCTAGCATGCTAAACATAACTAACAACATGATATAGCTAGCATCCTAATTATAATCAGTAGTAGCAGTATAGATATCAACATAAGCATGACCACTGTATGTACACATTTACAATCTTATGCATATCCACAACATAAGTATAATTACTATCTCTTAATTACACTAAGCATCATCTTTATGTAAAGAGAACAAACAAGGGTTATCATCCAATGTGAAGCATTGTGTATAACCCTAAATAGATATACTATATGGATGTATTACATCTTTTATTATGCCATGAGGAAATTGAGGATACCACTCAAAATCCAACTGACCACTGCTAAGTCGAAAATAGTGCCATACAAGATCTAGGAAGAGCCAGACTCCTAAGATCTTCTCTGCCCCCGGTCAGTATGGGTATGCCACAACGACACATATGGTCAAGCTGCTAATAACATAGTCCGTCCTTGGTATAAGTCATGACACTAGTGAAAGGAGGTGGGTACACATACCCTACCATCCGAGGTACAACCACAGTTGTCCACCAATCTTGTAATCACTGAGACACGACCGCAATCGTTCTCAATCACATTAGATGTATGAGGCATGATCATAGACAACCTCCACAATATGCATTGTGGATGACAAGGATATATCCTCAACTTGCCACCCCCACATACTCAACAGTATGCACTCCGAGTTTCCCGTAGGAATACTCATTTTACCATATGGAAAATTCTGACACTCAGATGGATCTATGGCACATGGCAATACATGATTAGAGTTTCACTTGATTAGTTATGCCAATTTGGTGAATTAAGACTGCATCAAACAAGTGGACATACAAACACTAATTCACTTCTAACAAGCACATAAATATCACAACTTCGAAAGATATAAAATGTGTGAAACATAATTTCTCATCTCATCATCACATGGTACTATTCATTTTCCATTCATGAGACCACACTAGTCATCATAATATCAGTATCAAAAGATATAATTCCTTTTCACAATATCACAGGGTATCAACCCTTATCAACATAAGAGGATTACACCTCATTCAGTGCTCAACCATGCCCAAAGGTCATTAAGACCATCATACTATCACAGGATATAAAATCCTTTTTTACAATATCACCGGGTATCAACCCTTATCAACACAAGAGGATTACACCTCATTTAGGGCTCAACCATGCCCAAAGGTCATTAAGACCATCATACTATTCCTTGCTAGATCATCATTATCTTTGCATGCCTTATAACAAGGATCAACAACATCACTTACATATAATACAACAGATCAGCACAATATTGCATTAATGAGCTAGGAGATATTCATAAACAATCATAGCAGGGTTATATTAACATTAAGAACATTCCTTTATTACATCAACATGCAAGGAATCTAGATATGATTAACACTCATGATATTCATAATGCACATGTTTATCATAAGAAAGTATCAACCATGTGGCTATGATGACCACCAATTAACACATTAAGGTTATGATCATGTTAAGGAGGTTATTTCACCATCATGCCATCATATAAGAATGTTAAACATGAATACTCATCTTTATCTATTTGCATTAGAGTTATGTTCAACAAGATAAATTATATTAATGTTACTAATCAACACATACCCAAACCCTAACTCACGTCATCCCCATTTGATCATGGATGCATAAGGTGAAGCATCACCATCACATTCCATACTATTATAAAGTATGAACACACACATAAATCAAGGTGTAACCATCAGGTTATAGCATACTAGGGCTTCAACAACAGTCCAGAGTATTCAATGATTGTATTAGTCACTCAAGGACTATTCATACCCAATTACCATCATTTAGTTATATTAAAGCTAGGTCAACAAGCTATACCTCATTAGGGTTACATATCAACACAATATGATTATCATCCCTTCTATTAATATGAGTGAATAGATAATACTACCTTATTAAGGGCAACCCTACCTTTTGTTTCGTCATCATTCAACCCATATCACCATACCACAATGTCACCAAAAACCATTGGATGTTTAAAAGGTAAGACCACTGGTTGTTTACATAAGTAAACACTTTGGATAAACCACCTATGAAGTCCTATATTTGTTCCCTAGAATGAGTCACCATCTAACCCTAGACATCCCTTGATTAACAACACAAAAAGTTCCACTGAGAGTAGGGTAAAACCCACAATCGACTGCTCATTTAAAACAAGACATCCATTGTCAACAAGTAAGCTCCTTAAGTTGATCATATAAAGGAAACCATATAAATCACATTATTAAGACCAACATATTACATTAGCCATAATTACACTTTATTGGAGGAATAAACATTAAATCTTGACCATTGTGTCAAGTTCATATATTAAAACCATCAATTACAGTATAGGTCCGACCATTGCATCAAGTTACCCAAGAAATCATTAGTATATGGCTTAATTGATGATACAACTATTTAATTAACTCACCATAGGTTTTGGAGACCTGATCCACCATTATTAGTGACCATTAAATCACCATAGGTTGTTAGATCAACACTATATTCATTAGTCAACATCAAATATTAAGCTAATGTCATCATTGATTGATAACATCAGTAGGGTACTTAATGATTGATCATTAAACTTCTAATTGATCCAAAACATGACCTAAGGGGTGATCATAGGCTGTCACCATCATTTGACACCTTTGATCATGACCATCAGTCGTCATGAAGACAACACCATAGGGTTGTTACAATGGTAATATCATCGGGCCATGGATTTATAGAAGAAATCAGCTTAAAACCCTTCAATTGACCATTGGTTGATAGGTGCTTAGCACCATAGGTTGTCAAACAAACCTGATCCAAGTCATATTATACCTTAGGAATAATGTGCACATGATCAAAGGTTCATATATAACTGAAATCAGAATAGGGAACATTATAAAAATCAAAATCCAAGTCAAGCATAGCTTTTTAGTGCATGGATCGTCATTTTCAAGCAAGAACATGATCTAGAAAGCTTATGGTAAGAAATAAACGTGGAGCAAGTTATAAAACTTGCCTCTAATGAGAATATGAAACCCCACACAGAATAAATATTGAGTATGTAGGGCAGAAAATCCAAGAATAAGCTATGAACTCGTCCATCTAGCACCTTTCTTCATCAAATGAGCAAACCCTAAGCATAAGGAGCGAGAAAGGTAGGGTTTTTGAGCTTTAGAGAAAATTCTACCATGGAAAAGAAAGGTTCCAACCTGGAGGAAGGTCTAAAGAAGGAGAAGAGAAAGAGAAATGGATAATTAAGGACGAAAATAACTTGCCTTGGTCGAAATCCCTAGAAGATGACCTTGGAAACCCTAGGTAGGGATAAATGGAGCTCTAGGAGACCTACTTCTCTAAAAAGAGGTTGTCTTCAACCTTAGAGCACTTGTTTCTGCAGAAATATAGAGTGGAGTAATTTCTCCAGGTTAGAGGAAAGAGAAAGCAAGCATAGTTTCGTACTTGGGCAAGGAAGAGGTAAATATAGCCCATGGATAAGGATGGGAGCAAGCATGAGGTGTAAAAGTAGCTTCCCCATGTTTCTGTGGCCTTAAACTATTAAGAATATACAAGAACACACACAAGAAGCTCCCCCACCATCCTTATAAACCTTATTAGATTTACTTTGTCTAATTTCCCAGCCAATCACATAATTCATTAGTTGATAGCTACTAAAGGTAGCTCATCCGTGAAGGGGTAAACCCTAAAATACCCTTAGAGAAAACACCTTCAAACCAAGGATTAAATAGGCACATCATGGCTCAAAAATCTCAAGAATGATGATAGAATATCCAAGGAACATAATGAAAGTGATAAATTGCAAAGAAAACCTCTAAATTGGGTAAATTGTAGAAAAGTCCAAAATGTGCATAAAATTGCATAACTTGCTCAAACAATGTCCAAATTGGACCAAATTTGAAACTTAAGCTTGTCTTATGATTTCAAAGCATATCATAAGGTTATATTAGGGTTATAAGAATTAAATTATGATAATTAAGCTTATTCAAATCATTAAGCAAGTTTAGGGACCTTACATAAGTGTTCTAACATCATAAGAGAGAAAATGATGCTATGTGGTGGCTTGTAGAAAGCCTAAATTCTAAGTGAGAACTTGTGTGAATAATGCTAAGTGCTTTGTGCATCAATTGTGGTACAAATTGTAAATTATCTAAAATGTAGGTTTGATGTGTAAATTACCTCTTATAGAGTGTTCTTACTCCTTCCTAGTATCATCTAGAGGAGAGAGAAATAAGGAGACACTATGTTTGAATCATCTTGGAGAGATAGCATTCTTGGTGATGAAAAGACTAAGTTAAAGCTTTATATGAGTCATATCAAGTTGAAGACTTGAAATGGGAGTCCCTATCGGCCATGAAGCCATAGAGGAAGTCTCTTATCAGTTTTTTGACTCTTGGCTTTGCCCATGATGGGCTAAGCACCTCAAGGAACTCATATGTATCAGCTTGCAACTTTTCTTTGGAAAAGGTTGTATTGAATATAATAATAATGTGAGTGGAAGTAACTTGCCCTAGAAGATAACCAAAGGAACGACCCTTATCCTTTGCATTATCCTTGAGCTTTTATTTTTGCATGGCAAGATAAAGATGGGATGCATGAAAATACATGTGTCAATCCATGCATGGCTAGGTGGAACTTAGTAGCTTAAGCTAATGACACCTCTTACACTCTTTTTCATGAAACACAAGTATAAATACCCTTCCCTTCACCTCTTAGTAGAATTTTTGGATCTTGTTATCACCCTTCTCTTAGGTACCGTGCATATCACTCTAGTATCATGCATAGTGAAGGAGAGTTGAGTTGTAGAGCTTGATATTGGCCAAGTAGGGGATATCAACCTAGTAAGATGATATCGGCCACAAGGAGGGAAGATATTGTGCAAGTACTAAGGAGATCAAGTCTTGGATCTTGTAGAAGCTCATTTTCAACTTTGGGAACATGAAGAATTAGATATTGAAGCTTGGAAGTTGTTTTAGAGGTGGGTTATATAACTTAAACCCAACTATGTTATCATGCACTTTCAATATTGTTGAACTTGTTGATTACCTTTAATTTTGAATTCCTTTGATCAATTGATGATTCTTTTGAATTCCAATAAGTTGTTAAGACTATTGTCCATGAATTAGAATAGCAAGATAAAGGTCTTGAGGTTAATGATGATGACATCATCATGGTACAACCCGATATGGGGTTGAAGTACCTTAAAATCTGATATGGAACCCAAGATGGTGGTTAACCCGATATAGAAGTGGGTAATACCCTCATACACGGTATGAGGCATGTCTTATGAATGATATGGAAGGTACCTACTTGCACCTTATACATGATACAAGGTTAAGGTTATACCTTTCACACGATATGGTACACTCTACCCGATATGGTTAAAACCCTAGATGAAGAAGTGAAACCCGACATGAATTGCCTTTGAAACCGGATATATCCCTATCCTTTTGTAAAAAGAGTTGTTGAGAAGGAGTTCAACCTGATATCAAGTGTGTCATTCAAATATATAAAAGAAATTATTCGTGAAGGCTTAAAGGAAATGAGCATAATAGTCTACCTAACTTGGTAACCCGATATGATAGCCAATATAGTAAACCTATATGACAATCCAACATGGAAACCCAACATGGTATTATATATATACCACTTAAATGATACATGATGAGGCAATATATTCTATTCCCGATATGGTGCACCCTTGTGCATTATATAGGAACCAAATATATCCATATGCCTGATATGAGGTCAAGGATCTAACCCATACACGATATGAGGTTGACTAGAGATGATAAGAACTAAGTGATAGCTAATCCAAGATGGATACACGTTATGGTGTTGGGGGATATATCCTAAACATGATATGAGGATGTGGATACACTGCATGACCGATATGGGTACACGATAGGATGTGAAGGTTGTATCTCAAACACAATATGATAGCATATATACACCATGATGCCCGATATGGTAGGTATGCTTCAATCCAATGTATTTAAATGAGTGATATATGTTGTGTGTTGTATTAAATGCAACATTAAGATGCAATGAGATTAATGCAATTTGATAATGGTGAACTAATGTACCTTACAAAGAGAATTGAGTCAACCTAGTAAAAGTATGGTGCATTCAACATCCTAGTAAGGATGAGTGAGAAACTTATAATAACAATATGATAAGTATATATTGATATTCCTAAGAGGAACATAGTATGAATTAGGACTTAATATTTTGTGATGTAATATTGAAACCCTAATTGATTAGTAAAGGTAAATCATAACCCTAATAATGGGTGATGAGATGGTTTGAAACCCTAATCAGTTGATGAAGGGGAACTCTAACCCTAATTAATGAGAAGAATGTGTTTCTTTTGCATTATAGGGTTAAGACAGGTATTTGATATTGTTGTTAGCATGATATACTAACCATGCATGTATCATAAGTTAATGAGAATAGCTAAGTAAGAGCTATTATGTTTATATGATACAATTTTACTATGCTTTGTGAACTATGTGGATTAATACCTTGGTCTAATGACCTAGAGGTAATGATTACCTACTAAGTGGTGACAAGTACTCAGTGATGAATTAAGGGTTTGGATACCCAAGTATGATGACAATAAGATATTGAGATCCTAAGTGATGTATGTGTTCCAAAGTTCATGAATGTACTTGATAAACATATTCATACCTTTCTTTGTAGCACCTGATATAATTCTTGCTTGCAACTTAATTGATGCTAAAAGATACTGTAATGTACTTAATTAAGCAAGATAAATGTTATCATGTAGTGGCCTAGACCATAGATCCATTCAGTGTCAAGATTTGCTGAATGGCGAAATGAGTTTTACTCGATATACATATTTTTGAATATGTAATCATTATACCGGGGTGCTCAGTGGACTCCCCAACTACACCAGGTTGCTTAGTGGACTTCCTGATGAAACTAAACCAGGATCGCTTAGTGGTCTTCCTGATGACAAATAATTCGGAAAAACTCAGTGGTCTTCTCCCGAAGAGAGTACATGCTACGGTTGTAACTCTATAGTGAAGATGTCGCTATACCTTGGCATAGCTAATTACAGTTTACACAAGATGTCCTTCCAATTATCTCATACTGACTGAGACAGGTGAGGTCTTGACAACTGGCTCTACCACTGACCTTGTATGGTACCGATTTTGACTTACTAGTGGTCGGTTGGAGTATGAGTGGTATACCTCATCTCCTCTGGGCATAAGTGTGAATGTGAACCTATAATCAGCAGTGTAGCGTATTTGTTTAAGGATCGAATATAGAAAACATTGGTTGATGCCTTATTACTTTTATACATCTTAGTAGATATATGTTATACATGTTCTTTATATTCCTCATAAAGCAAATAGATGATTTGTAACTCTGTTATCAATTTTTATGCTTTGTACTGAAAATATACATGATAATTTCATAAAAATATCCTGTGCTCAGTTTATACTATTTCCTGTGATAATAATATTGTTGGCAAAGAGTTATATCTCTTTCTAGGACAATAGTCTCACCCCGTGGGATCCACAATTTTTTGGTGGACACAGACAAGGGAATAGAAATCAAATTGCATAGGAAGGACCACATTAGCAGGGACAACAGTAGTAGCTCAGGTTGAATACACTGTCTGTCGTGTCTTAGGAGTCCAATGTGTCTTCTCTGTACTCTCAGGTCCTTGGGAGATAGTTATTAGTGGTTGTTATGAACGACTTGAGATTTTGGTTTGTTTACCTCAAGGTGTTATGTTGTTGTTGTATATGTTAAAGTAAAGAAACTGATACTTGTTACCCTCGAAAAGAGATGGTACTTTGTATGTACGATATGAACCTCATGTATATAAAAGTTTTGGTTCTTTTAGTATGATTTTCCTGGAAAAGGATCTATGTGCAAAATGGTTTTAATTCTTAGTGATTTTTGTTAATTCTGCTGCTTATGATTATTCCGCGATTATTACTGGTGATGGCTTGATTTGTAATCGGGTCGTCACACTATATATCTACTTCGACCATGTATTAAAGTTGTAGGGGTCCTTGAAGTTTTTAGGTTATAAATTTAAAGTCTGACTCTCCTTTGGGATCTCGCCTGTACTTTCTAGACATGTGCTCAGGCCCGATGACTCACTAATGCCCCTACTATCTTCATGGACCTAAAGAATCACATCTTCTATCAATATATGGATTCTTTTATTATTGTTTTCATAGATGATATTTTCATCTATTCTGATAATGACCAATTTCATGAGGAACGTCTTCACATCACCTTTGAGACACTTTGACAACATCAGGTTTACGAGAAGTTGTCTAAATGGGAGTTCTAGCTTCGTGAAGTTATGTTTCTTGGGCATATAATTTATGATGGTCATATCTCTATTATTCCAACAAAGGTTGAGTTAGTTATGAACTGGGATACCCCTACCAATCCGTCAGATATTATAAGCTTTTTGGGGTTAGTTGATTATTATAGGCATTTTATTCATGACTTTTGTATTATAGCAAAGCCCTTGACTGCACTCATATCAAAAGAAGCAAAGTTTGTGTTGAGTGAGAAGTGTGAGTAGAGTTTCCTGACCTTGAAGAGGAGACTAACTTCAACACATGTGCTCGTACTTCCTTCGAGCAATTATGGTTTCATCATATTCAATGTTGCTTCAAAGTTAGGTTTGGGTTGTGTTTTTCAATAGATTCACAAAGTTATAGCTTATGCATCCATGCATCTCAAACCACATGAGGAAAACTACCACACTCATAATTTAAAGTTGGTAGCTATCGTGTATGCGTTGAAGATCCAGATGCATTACCTATACGCCATGCAGTTTGAGATTTTCTATGATCATAAGAGTCTCAAGTATATTATGAGTCAGAAAGATCTAAATATGAAGCAACGCCGGTGGATTGAGTTCTTGAAGGACTACAACTTCACAATCTCTTATCATCTTGGCAAGGCCAATGTGGTGGTTGATGCCTTGAGTAGGAAGAAGGAAGTAATCAATGCAACATCTAATATTGATGAATAGAAAATGATGCAAAACTTGGCAGAATGGAGACCACATCTTAGAGAAGTAGAATTAAAGATGGTACATCTCACAATTCTGTCGGACTAGACTTCTGCAATTCTACAAGCCCAACAAGATAGAGTCTTGATCTTCTGTGTATGCTAGGACAACTACACAAGAATGATGCCAATCTGTCTAAAGGAAAAAATGGTGCGATCTTAATGAAGAATAGGTTATGGGTACCTGCATTTGAGTTATAATAGAAGATTTTGTTAGAAGCACACAAGACAAAGTAACACTATTCATACAGGTTCTACAAAGATTTACCAGGGCCTGAAGAGAGCCTTCTGGTGGGAGGGAATATAGAGGGACATAGCAGAGTTTGAGTCTAAGTGCTTCACCTATCACCAGGTGAAAGCAGAGCATCAGATACCCAGAGGTTTGCTGCAACCATTAGACATTCCTGAATGGAAATGTGACAAGCTAACCATGGACTTCATCACAGATCTGCCAAAGGCTTGGAAGGGGTATAATGCAGTGTGGGTGGTCATGGATAGATTGACCAAGAGTGCTCATTTCCTGGCTTTCAAAACTACTGCTACAGTTTCAGACTTGGTCAAGCTTTATATTCATGAGATTGTACGTCTGCATGGAGTTCCTACCCCCATAGTTTCCGACAGAGATCCAAAGTTCACTTCAAAATTTTGGAAATAAGTCCAAGAAGAGTTGGGTACCAAGATTCACTTTAGAACTACCTATCATCCTCAGACTGATGGTTAGTTTGAGAGTACCATTCAGACCCTTGAGGACATGATCAAAGATTGCATTCTAGACTGGGGTGGTGCATGGTCAAAATATCTTTCTCTTGATGAATTTTCCTATAATAATAGTTATCATGCAACTATAGGCATGGCACCATATGAGGACCTATATGGAAGGCCATGCAAGTCACCATTGCTCTAGCATGAGCCTAGTGAGAGAAGCTTAATAAGGAATGAAGAGCTACAACTTTATACAGATCAAGTAGCACTCATCAGGAAGAGAATGTAGGTAACTTAGGATACACAAAAGAAGTATGTAGATGCACATAGATTGGGTAGAGAGTTTCTTATAGTGGATCACGTGTTCCAAATAGTCAAGCCTATAAGGTCTACTACTAGATTTAAAGTAAAAGCAAAACTCAGTCCCAGATATCTCGATCCTTTTGAGATTCTTGATAGAGTAGGTGAGGGTGCCTACAGATTAGTTTTGCCACCTTCTTATGAGCAAATTCATAATGTCTTTCACACATCAATGCTAAGGAAGTATGTCTAAGACAGTTCCCACATTCTCTCTCATAAACCCATTGAAATCAAGAAAGATTTATCTTATGAAGAGATTCCATTGAGGATCCTTGATACCGAATCAAAGCAATTGTATAAGAAGGACATTGTCCTAGTTAAATTCATGTGGAAAAATCACAACCTAGAAGAAGCTACGTGGGAACTTAGAGATGAGATGTTAAAGAAGTACCCAAAGCACTTTAACCCTTGAAATTTCTAGGATGAAATTTTCTTAAGGGGGGAGAACATTGTAACATCCTCATTTTTAGGTATTGATTTGCAATTTTCCTAATATAATATCCTTTATGGTCACATATTATAAATGGGTCAACTTTAAATATTTGTGTTTATTATCATGCAATGAAAAATTTAACACTAAAAGGAAACATGTAAATAAGATGACACCCAAAACATCAAGATCTAATTCTTTTTAGATAATTAGTTATGTAATATTTAAGGTTTACCTCACTTAGATCATATTAGTTATTTTAGTCACCTAATTAGGAAATAGTCTCCACTAGAATGTTCTAGAATTTTTCATGATCATGTGGTTAAAATTTGAGACCTAATGGAGTTTGTTTGTATAGGGTAATAAAACCAGGAAGATATTGGCCCAAAAAAAGTAAAAATAGCTAATTAGTAAGTTTTCCTTTTTCGACCTTTTCTCCTAGTTGCCGGATCTAATTCCAGCCACCTGTTTATCTCCTTCTACCTCTCACTTCCCAAGAATAGTAAGAGTCCTAATCGATCGTGGCTAACTCACGATATAGTCCTCTTAGAAACCAACTTCTTTACCGACCTCAGGATACAATTCCACACCCATCAACCTCTTACTCATGGCATGTTTGGTTTCCTGAATTTTTCCGTATTGGATTGTATTTTGGCATCCGTCTACAGAAAATTTATGTTTGTTTTACAGGATTCGAGAAACGAGACTAGTCCTGGGATTTTCAGACATAATAGGAATCCCACATTTTGGTTTCCATCGAAATTCTCCCGGACGCCAAAATCTAGCTGTGACGGGCTCGTAGACAAAAAAAATAAATCATGTTTTTTACAAATCTGGTAAACCAAACATAAACTTTGTGTTTGCTGAATTTTGACAATGTAATATTTTACAAATGCTGGATGGTGTTGAAAATCCAACAAATCAAAGGTGCCCTCAAATCCTAGAGTTCAATATGAAGGCCTGCGCTGATTTGTGAGATAATAATATGCCTCAGTTTTAGAGTTTTTTTGAAGAATCTGTTGTTTCTCTCAAGCTAGAGATTCCAACTAATGATGATGAAGATATCATTTTTGTGTAGGAGTTGTAGCGTCTGTTTGGTGAAACCTTTAATGGAAAGGTTGCTAATGAGAGATCAAGCTAGTAATGTCGCATAAAGTGTGAGAAGATACTTAGTGAAAATTTACATTTAAAGCAAATGTGGTCCACCGAGTCTATGTCATTGTGGCAGAGAGAACATCTAGATGGGCCTATGAAACCTCTCTTGGTGAGGTTTTGTTCAGTAAGCAACTTGTTGTGAAGGAGCAGCCAAAGAAAAAATTTATATTTTTGTTGTCATTTTTATTTCCATATTTTTGTGGTAGGGGGGGAGTCCTCTGTAGGAGAGGTAAGTGTATGTTTTTTTCACTGAGTAAGTGTTTCCCCGTCTCCAGGTGATATTGTTTGAGGCATTATTTTCAAGTATCTGATTCATAGCAGAGAGGTCATCTGGTTTGAGATGCATGTGAATGCATCTTTTGAGAGCGTTTGATCTGTTGCTGGTCAAAAGGCCAAGGGCCTTGCCGGTGTTGATCTTGATGAGGTTGTTTGGAATGGACCAATTTGTGTGCAGGTTTAGAAAAATGTTATTTTTGTGCCATGGGTCGTTCCAGAAGGATATTTTTTTATGAGAGTGTGGTGGAGTGTTGATGAGTTGGGTTATTTTTTGGATGTTCTTATTTATGTATTTCCAAAGGGGTGAGGCAGATTTATTGGGAACTTTGTGCCAAGGAGGGAATTTTTGATATTATTTGCAGTTTATGAGACTAGTCCAAATTTTTGTCTTATTTTTAACCAGACTATTGATTATTTTGATTATAAGACAAAAAGCATGGGTGCCAATGTTTAGTATACCCCAACCACCTTGGTCTATTGGAGCTGCAATAGTGTCCTAATTTACTAGATGGTAGTGGTTTCCAGATTTTGTGGAGGGATGATGGTTGTTCCAAAGGAACTTTCTGCGAGTTTTATCGATGAGTTTTATTGTTTTGGTTGGAAGGGGGATACAGCTAAGGTAGTGAGTGGTAATTGGAGTGATGACACTGTTTAGAAGAATAAGTTGTCATGAGAGATTTAGAAAGTTGTTTGTCCAAGTTGAGAGTTTTTTATTTATTTTGTCGAGGATGGGTGTCCAGGTTGCATTTGTGATGTTGTGGGGGGTAATGGGGAGTTCTAGGTATTGAATGGGGAAGTCTTCTATCTTGCATCGAAGAAGATCCTTGAATCTTGTCATAATAGAGTGATCGAGGTGGACCCAAAAAATGGACGACTTTTGAAGGTTAATTTTAAGTCCAGAAATATAGGAGAATAAGCCTATAATTCTGATGGTGTTGAGGATAGAGGTGTTCCTCTAGGGAGGAAAGGATGATGGTATCATCAGCAAATTGTATTATGTTCTCTTTGCATTCCTATGGTGATTGAATAAGTCTGCTAATTTTGCCTAGTTGTATCATGCGTGAGAGAATGGTTGTGATTAAGGTAAAAAGGTAAGGGGAGAGAGGGTCCCCTTGTCTATGACCATTGGTATTTTTGAAATATCCAAAAGGTACACCATTTATGATTGTGGAGAAGTGGTTTTTGCAGATGCAAGCACAGATCCAGCGGACCCATTTGTTTGGAAAACCAAAGCCTATGAGAGTTTTGGTTAAACAATTCCAATTGAAAAAGTCAAAAGCTTTCTCAAAATCCAATTTGATGGCTAGCAAAGGTGTTCTATTTTTATGACAAAGATGTATAGTTTCATTTACCATCAGGTAAGCATCTTGAATGCTTCTACCTTTGAGAAAAGCATTTTGATTGAGAGGGATGATTTTGTTAATGTGAGGTTTTATTCTGTTTGCTAATGTTTTGGCTATGATTTTGTAATGTGTTGATTAGGCTGATGGGTCTGAACTGGGAAATAAAGTCAAGTTGATTGTTTTTTTTAATAAGAGTGATGAATGTTTGGTAAGGTGTTTGATGATGTTGTGGGTATTTTCACTTTCGTAGAAAGCCTTAAGTAAAGCCAGGAAGTCTACTTTGTAGTGGTTCCAATTTGCAAGGTAGAATTCCATATTTAGTCCATCAGGTCCAGGTGATTTATTTAATCCTAAAGTTGTTATGGCCATGTCCAATTCCTCCGGGGAGAAAGGCTTTATTAGGTCAAGAGGATTTTCAAGTTTTGTAGGACAAATCATAGGCCAATCCAATTCATTTAGGTAGGAGGGATTGTGGTTGTTGTTGAAAATGTTTTTGAAGTGGTCTGTAATGTGGTTGGTGATAGTTGATTTATGGGTTGTGATCTTATTATTGATCTGAAGGTATGTGATGGAGTTCTTTCGGTAGTTTTTGTTGCAAATTTTGTGAAAGAACTTAGTGTTTTTGTCCCCTTCTTTATCCCATGTGATTTTTGCTCTTTGTCTCCATCTTGACTCGATACAATTTTTGGTGAAGTCAAGGTCAGCTTTGATTGAAAGAATAAGACCTGGTTCAGCTGTAGGGTCCTTGTCCACAAAGTGGAATTGTTGCTCAAGGTCTTTGAGGGTTTCTGAGAGCTTGTTTGGGTTGAGGAGTTTCCAATTTTTGATGTGTGCTTTGATTATTTTTGTGTTTTGGAGAATGTAGAGACCAAGGTTTGTGGTCTGAGAGTCGGCCAATTTCCATTTCTCTACACAGTTGAGAGCAAAGTTATTTATGGAGAGCCAGTAATTGTCAAATTGAAAAAGTCATTTACCCCATGATTCAGTAGAGGTATCGAGAATAAGAGGAAAATGATCAGAGATGCTCTGTGTGAAATGTGAGCTGTGGAGAGTGGGTGTTGGTCTTCCCACAAGGTGGATCAGATGAAATGGTCAAGCCTAGCGAATGTTTGATTTCTTGACCATGTAAAGGAAGCATTTGATGGCTTTAGTTCTATTAAAGCATGTTTTGTGAGGAGTTGGCTAAAAAGTTTGTCTGCGGCGGTCATGGGTTGTGCTGAATTTGTAGGGTTGACTCTATCAGATTTTTGGGTCATCAAATTGAAGTCCCCACCAATTACCCAGGGCGTCTTATAGAAAGAAGTCATAATCGATTCTAGTTTTGATAAGAAAGCAGTTTTATTATGTCCAGGTTCTCCATAAACCCTTGTGAAATTCCAACAAAAATCATCTGATGTATTTTTAAAAGCGATGGTTATGGAGAAGTCTAGTGTGGAGGAGTTTATGGAGGAGAAGGTAAGATTGTTGTATCCCACTATGAGTCCTCCTTTGAATCTAGAGGGGAAGATTTGGATCTAGTCTGTAATTCTATTTCCACCAATGGTTTTGAGAGCAAATGGGGAA
The DNA here is from genome assembly GCA_963693085.1 of Alisma plantago-aquatica. Taxonomy (NCBI): domain Eukaryota; kingdom Viridiplantae; phylum Streptophyta; class Magnoliopsida; order Alismatales; family Alismataceae; genus Alisma; species Alisma plantago-aquatica. The sequence goes on from OY856409.1 coordinate 1,658,569,455, forward strand.
AGACTAGTTTTTGTCTCCTGTATAGTGATCAGGTCTATTTTATTTTTGTAGATGTGTGAACGGATTTCCTTACGTCTATTAAGGTTTGCAGCCCCACAGACGTTCCAGGAAGAAAATCTCATACTTGGTGGCCTAGTTTTACGGAGAAAAGGAAGGTCAGTTGCAGTCTATTTAATAGTAAGTAGGTCAAAATTGGCTTTGGTGGATTCCAAATCCCTCATGTTGGTCCATCCCATAAAAAGTTCTATGTCATCTAAAGCCTTATTAGCCTTGTCCTCATCTTAAAAGTGTATGCCTATTTTTCTAGCAAAATTTGTGAAACTTGAAATGTTTGACCAAGATGAAAGATCTTCTATGTTATCAATATCACAATTTATAAGCTTTGTAAATGGTGGGGAAGAGGCATCCAAAATAGAAGATTTTGTTGGGGAACGCTACCCTATTTCCAACACATTGTCTGGAAAGGAGCTTTACCTGCTCCTTTCCAATCCCAGATCATGCCCAAGGGATCCCAGGCTCGGCCAGGCACACCAAGGCCCATCAGGTGAACCCTGGGAGCATTAGTTTCTCATGACCTGAAATCTAAGTCTGCAATTGTTGTTTTGGATTGGTTTTCGGCACATCTTTCTTATCAATTTGTGAAGTCATACCTGCCTCCACAAGTGGACTACTAGGGCCACTACTACCAGCATCCTCCACCATAGGGAGGTCCATATTCATGATCCACCACCACCGACACTACCCTGTCATACTTCAACTTTAGTTTCATGTTGTGGAAATCATGATTCAAAAGTTTGGGATGCTACTGCGGTATCTTTTTTTCTCTCATCTTGTTTTAATTATGCATGTTTCACCCTATTGCACCGATTTTGAATAACTTATGTTGGCACCATGCTATCTAGATTAGATTTCTATTTGATTTGCATACATACATATCATGTAGTTCATTTTCTAGCATTTTTGCATAATTTTTGTCTCTTCATGCCAAGCATTGCATCTCGTGCATATTTTTTTAAAAAATTTGTGCATTTTGAGCTAGAATTTGCTTGTTGTTTCATAATGTAGGCTCACATGTGATTGAAGGCAAATTGGCACCATTTTGGCCAAATTTGCTAAAATTTGGAACTTCTTGCCTAAAGCATGTTTTAACCCGTTCTCTACTTATGAAATTCAAATTTTGACCTTTGATAAATGCATGCTACATTCTCATGTTTATTGCTAAATGGTCTCAATACTTGACTTTTTACATGTAAATCACCTCTTACATGCTTGCGAAGCACTTGGTTGATTTGTGATCTAAGCAAGCCAGAAAATGTTTAGGGTTTTCTGAATCTCATTATAAAAATGTGGCTTTCATATTGCTTGTTCATGTGGTGTGTCATTGCTTGATGAATTTGTTGGAGTAATTTTCATGTAGGAGATCTCATGTTGAATCCCACACTAGTTACCCCTCTTTGACTCACTTTTCTTTCACCATTTCCTACCTCTTGGCCTCATGAAAAGATGCCAAAGATCACATATCAGCCTAGGCCACAATGAAAAAGTTTGGGGTGGCCATATGTATATCCCTATGATTCACTCTTACCACCATGTGCCCTACCTACACCAAAGGAAAAGAAAAAGAAAAAGAAAATACAAAAAAAGATGCTCCTATGTAATAACATCAATAAAAGAATGATTGCTCCTATGTAATAGTACTCCAACCTCTTACCGCACCCCTTTTTTTGTTTGTGCATGCTCATTGAGCTAGGAAACATCAAACCTTGCCCACTTCATCGTTTTGTGCAGCCATGCGGGATTATTAGTGTGGTTTGACACATGAGATTCAATGTATGAATATAAAACAACAATCCTAGTCATGTTTTATTGTCACCACCATAAAATGGTCTACCCAGAGCTATATGATAGCGATGTGGATTTATTGTGTATTCTATGCTATTTGACATTTGCATGCTCAATGCTTTAATCATGACTGGTTTGTGAAAGAGGAGAGGAAAGAGGTGAAATACATGTACTTAGTCATCATTTGAGCTCATTTAGTCAATATACATATGTTGCAATACATTTGTCATTTCTTATTGGTTGAAAAATTGAAGAAAGAATGAGTTGGAGCATACTTGAGGACACATATACTTTAAGTTTCGGGGTGGTAATGCAGCCCTGTTTAGGGCTTCATCTTGTGTCCTTTTGCACTCCAGTCACATCTAAACTTATTAGAGTGTGTGGCATTTCCTTTGATATTCATATTACTATCAAATGCACTTATGAACATTATTTGCATATTTTTAGGTACTTGAACCACACTTGGATGGATGGGAGAGAGAGAATGATCCTAGTGTTTCTATACCCCTATAAAAGTCTAAAAAGAGTTCAAAATCTTCCCCAACCTATCCCTAGTGGACAAGGGTCAAGTCAAGCAAGGAAGTCCATAGAAATCCAAAATTGAAGAGAAAAGTGCATTTTAAGACTCCAACATGGCAGTGTGCTAAGGAACGACAGTGACATCAACGTTAGAAATCACAGAGTCAAGAAGATCAACCATTAAAGAAAATCTCAATAGAATGATCGTGCAATCTTCCAGGACCGTGCCTCGAAGGACCCAACACAGCCGTGTAGCATGCCACACCTATAGTGTTGAGACCCCAACATGCCTGTGTTTCAAAAAATGGCCAACACTTCCTCCCCTCCATAACGGTCATCTTGCCTTACATGGATGTGTCATTAACTTACTAGCACGAATGTGGTGCTCACCACGATCATGCCACTAAGAGACTAAACCCCATTTCACAACCTGACATTCCACCCACTTCACACCATGCTCATTCCACCCCAACATGGCCATTCTACACCATAGCTAGCATGGTTGTGGTGTCCAGAACAACCATGGTGGTTCGTGATGTAGCCCTATTTTAGGGCTCCATCCTGTGCCATTTTGTACTTAAATCACATCTAAACATGATAGATTACAAGTTTTTGCCCCTAATGTGTTTATCATTTCCAAATGCACTTATGATGTTCTTTGCACTATTTTCAGGTACTTGGACCATGCCTTAGATGGAAGAGAGAGAAAGAAGGATTTCTAGGGCTCCTCCACTCACGGGGAGGTCCAAAGGAGGCCCCAAAATATCCCTCAACCTACCTCCAATGGCCAAGAGTCGTCACCAAGCAAAGACATCTAAGAATGATGAAGTTTGAAGGATAATCAAGTGGTGCATGCCTCACCACGGCCGTGGGCACAACCCCACGGTCATGTCTTTTTTTGGCAAAGAAGTGCCAAACTCAACAGGGTTTTCCTCAGAATCCCACGGTCGTGGCCATCTGTCACGACCGTGTCCATTGAAGACACCACGCCAGTGGCCATCCGCACGGTCGTGGTCAGAAGAATGGAAAACAGTTGTGGCACCTCCCACGGTCGTGCAAATTTATGACCAAGAACCAACATTTCAATAGGGTTTTTCCCCAAGTCACCACGACCGTGGCCATCTGCCACGACCGTGGCCAATGAAGAACAAAACGACTGACGTGTATTTTACTGCGCGCTAAAACGCAAGTATACGCGTCGAGTAATATAGGCCTTGTGAGGCCCGAGTCGAACTCAGGGATACGTGAATTATTGGAGACTTCTACTAACTAATCGCAATCAGCTAGACCGATTAACAAAGTAGGGTTTTGTGTTCAAATTAAAAAGAAAATAAAAATCAAACAAAGAAAATAATCGATTAAAGGTTAATTTAATCAATTCAAAGGGATATCTTTAGGATGGCGGTTTCACCGCGGGTCAACATTGTATTAGGTTTTATATAATTCCTCACACATCTCTCTCTATCCGGGTAGTGGCCTGAAAACAGAATTACCCACTGTCGTGGTGTAATTCACTACTTAGATTTAGGTTGATTCCACCGTCATAGTAATCATTCCCCTAAACTAAGTGCATTATAAACGGTCTCTCAGTTCCCACCATTAATTTTACAACTCCTTTGTCAAGGGTTTTATTGATTAATGTAGAATTCGTCTCTTTTCAACCGTTAATCCTTCTGTCGAAGTGATTAAGGGTGTTAAATTATTATTATGGTGATCAAGCATAACAATAGAAATGGAGAAAACGAATCTATACCACAGATTTGAGAGAAAAATATGAATTATTGATATAAAAATGTCATACAATGCATTCCCGGGCTACTCCCGGTCCTAAAGATTGAGGGTTTTAGCCTCTCATGTTCATCTCACACGAATACATGGTAGAAATTGGGGAATTCATAAGAAAAACGGGAAATAAATGGGAAAACCCCTGAACGGAGAAGAACCGGTGGATCCTTGGCGTAGAACACGAGCTTCCCCCGCCTGTCGGTGGTGGAAATCGTCTTCGGCAGCGTCCGAATCACCCGGGATGAGCTTCTCGGCCTCTGTTCTCCTTTCTCTCCTCCTCGGCACTCGTGCAATCCAAAATGAGATGATCCTCTCGTCTGGGCGGCCGTCATTAGGTATAAGTCCCTAATTAGGTCGTCAAATAACAACAGCCGTCCGATTGAGATCAAAACAAATCCAACGCATATCTGCTGGCGTCGATACCATCGACGCGGGTCGATGGTATTGACCCGGCGGATTAGCGGAAGCTTTCCTTTCTTTTATTCTGAGCGCCTGTGGTGATCTCGATACCATCGACTTGTGTGTCGATGGTATCGACTCCTTTAGCGTCGGTTGTTGTCGTTTAGCGACGCAGTAGCTCCCCTTGTGTCGATGGCATCGACTTGGGTAGATGGTATCGACAGTTTCCTTGCCAGAAACTTGAAGGGATCTTGATACCATCGAATTAAGTGTCGATGGTATCGACTCTGTATTGCTCTTCTCGGCTGACAACCTGTGGCTTGGTCGATGGTATCGACTTCCGTCGATGGTATCGACGGAAGCAGATACTTGTTTTTCCTGAAATTTCACAACAAGACCAAGTAAATCCACACAATTTATAATAAGATGATAAATAATGCTCAAAATAGTAAAACAAAGGGGATTTGATATAATATGATAGCAAAGACCAAATAAAGTGAATTATGCAATAATATCCATAAAAATGAGTAATTAAGGCACAAAACACATATGAAATAGGTCTCTAAATGCGACTCAAAATCATCGCATCAAACTCCCCTAAGCTTAAACATTTCTCACCCTCGAGCAACTAATCCTTAGAATAGAATTGCAGATGTCAACTAACAATCAATACATCACCCCACATTCCACATGACTCCCACTGAACGTTCTCAAACCGGCCTTTCCTAATCACAGAACAGTAATTACCCTACAAGCGACAATAATCATCAATAAAAGAATTTATCCTTCAAACCGATGAACACTATCACATAAGGCAGTTAACATAATAAAATTTGCCGATTCAGCATTAGTGCATCTTGTGATCGCCTACACTACGTTGCTCGCCCTAACTACCATCTACATGGAAGCAGTTCTCCTGATAAACATGAGTGAGGAGAAAATCACGGTGGCCTACCAATCCGAGCAACGGGTGGATGGAATGGGTGGTTCATGGAAGAATTTGGAAGTATTACACAGTTTCAAAATGCATACAACAAAATGCCCTAAATGATGCAAATGCACATTGAAAATGCCCTAATGCTTAAAATTGGGTGGAATGATGCATGCACTAACCTTCCACCTCAAAAAGAGATAGAAATCTAATTAAGCCACATCATGTACTCAGTTTCCTTGTTATGTAAGTGATATCATGTTCCTTTCTCCCTCTTATTCCATTTCCTTCTAAATTCTCTTTTTTTTTTCTTTCTTTCAAATTTCAGATTTTTTTTTATTTTCCTCTTAGCCCACATATCCATAATTGCTTAGAGATACATGTGTTAGGCTATTTTCTTCATGATTGGAAATCTTTGTACTATTTCGAGGGTATGGGACAATTTAGATCAATTTTCAAGACAAACTGAGGTACATGGTGTACTTATGCATGAAAATCATGAAAGTTATGAGTGCAACTACATGACATGCACCTAAAGGTAATGTGCATGAATCACTATATTTTTTTCATTTTATGCAAAAATATGAAAATAACAATGCAAATCCTATCTACATGCTATGCACGCAAGAAGGAATTAAAACTGTACTTTACTTCCAATTCTTTGGTAGATTATGGAAAAATATGAAGTGGAATGATCACAAGATTAAGTTACTGAACCTTAGAAAAAAAATCATGTGTCCCTCCTTACTGACATGTGTGGTAGTTCAAAGGGTTCTTTCTCGTATATCCAATCAAGGTCTCATTACCATTTGATTAGGTTAGGCTCAAACAACCGTTACTATCCACTTTTCATGAGTCAATGGGGGTGTAGGTGTGACATATTGCTTCAAAGTTGACATAATCAATCATTTTCATAGGACAAGTTTCCCAAGGACAACCAAGTTAAGCTATCCAAAAGACACAAAAAATTTTAAAATCCCTTAAATTTCCCATGAAAATAGCGAGATGACAATTTTTAAGACATCCACAATTACACTAGATAGATGTGGATCCTAAACAAAAACTAAAATTGCAAGAACAAATAACAAAGCAAAAACTAAAAACAACAAAAGAAAAAGATAGAGCTGTTCCAGCTACCCCCCTAAGTTTGAATTCGACTATGGCCTCATAGTCAAAAACCAACTTAAAGGTGGAACAGAGATACCATGATCATTCTTGTGGAGGCGGAGGTGGGTACTTCCAGGGTCGTGGGGTCCGGATTTGCTCTGGATGATGTGACTTCATTTGACCAATAACCCCATCTTGAATAGCTGACACTGACACTGCTGTGTGCCCGTCGATACCATCAACGGAAGTCGATGGTATCGACTCACTGATTAGGGCAACTGCCTCGCGAGTCCGGCTGCCGCCTTTATCACTTAAAAATGTCGATACCATCGACACACCCATCGATGGTATCGACTTCACTGAGTCAATTTCTTCTGAAAATCTCCAGAGATCTCGATGGTATCGACTGGCATGTCGATACCATCGACCGTTATTGCGCAGCCTGCCTGTAGGTATGTCGATACCATCGACGGGCCGTTGATAGTATCGACTCAGTGCGATTTTTGCAGCTGTCAACCTGAACCCATGTCGATACCATCGACCAGTGTGTCGATGGTATCGACCCTGCCTGTGCCTGCACATCGAACAAACGGATCAAGGTATCTTCTTTACACTAAAATTTAAATGAAATAAAAGCAATCTACGACTATAACTAAACTATCCTAATGTACCAATGGTTGGGTTGCCTCCCAACAAGCGCCCTTCTTTAGCGTCTTAGGCTAGACGGTGTGACAATCATCATCTTTTCACCTTGGGAACTGGGCTTAGAGGATCATTCGGTAATTTGAATTCGACTCGATCTCCTCCAATACCCAAGGACAAAGTCCCTCTCCCTAAGGCAGTTACGACGTCCGCTGTTGCTTGAAACGGCCTTCCTAGAAGAATTTCACAGCTTTGGAGTGGTGGCATATCCATGACGACAAAGTCCACCGGAAATATGAATCTGTCCACTTTGACTAAAACATCTTCACATACTCCATAGGGTCTCACAGTAGACCCATCCGCCAATTCAATTGTTGCGGCTGACCTCTTTATCTCTTTTAACCCCAGCTTTTGAAATGTCGCCAAAGGCATGAGATTTATGCTAGCGCCAGAATCACATTGTGCTTTTTGAAAATGTTGACCACCTATTGAGCACGGTATGTAAAAACCTCCTGGGTCCTTTCTCTTCTTTGGTGAACTCCCATGAATCATAGAGCTCACTGTCTCATTCATCCAATAAATTTCATCGTCTTTTATCCGCCTCTTCTTATTAATGATTTCCTTGATGAATCTCCCATAGGCGGGTACTTTCTCGATCATCTCCACTAATGGAATATTGATGTGGAGTTTTCGGAATATCTCCAGGAATTTTTTAAAGTGACGATGCTCTTTCCTTGACTTCGGATTTACCGGATCTAAAACATCAGCTGCATCAACACGCCTGTGAGGTGGCACATAAGTGCTTTTCGGGGGTACCTCCCCTAAGCTTGCTTCAATCATTCCCTCGGACGTGGGCTTTGGCGAGACATCCTCAATAGTAGCAGCTTGTTGTGGTTCCTCTCTCGCCTTGGTTGTCTCCGCATGTGCACAAACAACCTGCACTTGTTCTTTTTGCCTAGATGGAGATACAATATTCATAACTCTCTGATTTTCTGAAGAAATGGTTTCCGCCCGGCAATCTATAGTAAGTGCATGGATATGGTATTGCTGGTGTTGCATTCACATTGAAAGTCATTTTTCTTTCTTCTGCAGCTTCTTGCACCTGAGATTCCTCCTCATTGCTCACCACAGACATGTACTTGACCTGATGGTGTGCTTGGGCCACGTTCGCACTCTCAGTCGGTTTCTATTGATTGGCGTGCTTAATGGTCGCCACTTCACTCGAAATCTGTGCCACGGTGGTTTCCAATGCCCGCATTTGTGCTCCATGGCTTTGCAACGTCTGCCCAAACTTGGTTAGAATATCACCTTGAGATTGCAATTGTTTTCCAAACATGGCCATCATCTCTTGGTTTTGCTGGACCATTTGAGTTAGTAATTCAGTGTTCTTGTCCTCGGCTTTCTGCTGTGGTTTGGCATCCGGATCCTGCAGAAAATTATTCGGATCCTTCCATGAAAACTTCTTATCCTTCCTCCATGCATAATCATTGTTCCTATATCCCTGCTGTTGCATGAATTTAACTTGGGCCTCCCCATCATCAGATGCATCCTCCTTAGTTAGCACCTTCTTGGCTAGAAGATCTAACTTGGCATTCAGCTCCCTCACTATTCTGGATTCACCAGCAGCCTTGACATGTTCCACTGCACCTCTGTCGCCCCATGACTGTTTCCTAGCCATGTTTTTCAGTATCTCCCAACATCTGGTATCCGTATTATTCAGAAAAAATCCGGATCCGGCTGAATCAAGATTACTTCTATCGTGCTCGGAGAGAGCAAAATAGAAGATTTTCACTTGTGTCTCCTTGTCCAATCCATGGTGTGGACATCTCCTCAACATGACTTGGAATCGTTCCCAAGTCTCGGAATAAGTTTCACCCGCCTGTTGGGTGAAATTGTGGATCTTCCGGATCATATCATTGGTCTTCTCAGGAGGGAAGAACCTTTCGAAGAAAACCTCCACCATGTGATCCCATGATTCAACAAACTCGTCGTCGAGGTTATGAAGCCACTCTCTTTCCACTCCAGCCAAGGAACTCAGGAATAACTTGAGGTAGAGCACATCCTGTGGAAATCGATCTATCTTCACCATATCGCAATTTTCAACAAACTGACTAATGTGTGCCACTGGATCTTCATTTTTCAGCCCGTGAAATGTGTTGGATTTGACCAAGTTGATCAGCGTCGGATCGATCTTGTATGTTGGTATGTCGATCCCTTTTTTCTTTATAGGCCCCTTTGAAGCTGATGAAGAAGACGCTTTGATCTTCTCCCATATCGTCTGTGGTTCGGCCATTTCTTCTGCTTGCTCTTGCTCAAATTCAGAATCTATGTCGCTGTGGTGTTCCTCCTCGTAGTAGTCCTCATCCTCTGGTCCCGCAGATGGAACCTCAGGTGTGCGAATCACGTAGTCTCGACTACGTGTGTGCACCATGCAAAGTACCTGAAATATGGAAATAGGGGTTCAGTACAATGCTTTGAACGAGTCAACACAATTATAGAGAAATAAAGGAATTTTTGAAATTGTTTTAAAATAAATAAAAAATGTGGCCTAGAATGGCCGCTCTTAGCACTCAAAGTGCCAATAATTCGCCGTATCCCCGGAAACGGCGCCAAAAACTTGACGTGTATTTTACTACGTGCTAAAACGCAAGTATACGCGTCGAGTAATATAGGCCTTGTGAGGCCCGAGTCGAACTCAGGGATACGTGAATTATTGGAGACTTCTACTAACTAATCGCAATCAGCTAGACCGATTAACAAAGTAGGGTTTTGTGTTCAAATTAAAAAGAAAATAAAAATCAAACAAAGAAAACAATCGATTAAAGGTTAATTTAATCAATTCAAAGGGATATCTTTAGGATGGCGGTTTCACCGCGGGTCAACATTGTATTAGGTTTTATATAATTCCTCACACATCTCTCTCTATCCGGGTAGTGGCCTGAAAACAGAATTACCCACTGTCGTGGTGTAATTCACTACTTAGATTTAGGTTGATTCCACCGTCATGGTAATCATTCCCCTAAACTAAGTGCATTATAAACGGTCTCTCAGTTCCCACCATTAATTTTACAACTCCTTTGTCAAGGGTTTTATTGATTAATGTAGAATTCGTCTCTTTTCAACCGTTAATCCTTCTTTCGAAGTGATTAAGGGTGTTAAATTATTATTATGGTGATCAAGCATAACAATAGAAATGGAGAAAACGAATCTATACCACAGATTTGAGAGAAAAATATGAATTATTGATATAAAAATGTCATACAATGCATTTCCGGGCTACTCCCGGTCCTAAAGATTGAGGGTTTTAGCCTCTCATGTTCATCTCACACGAATACATGGTAGAAATTGGGGAATTCATAAGAAAAACGAGAAATAAATGGGAAAATCCCTGAACGGAGAAGAACCGGTGGATCCTTGGCGTAGAACACGAGCTTCCCCCGCCTGTCGGTGGTGGAAATCGTCTTCGGCAGTGTCCGAATCACCCGGGATGAGCTTCTCAGCCTCCGTTCTCCTTTCTCTCCTCCTCGGCACTCGTGCAATCCAAAATGAGATGATCCTCTCGTCTGGGCGGCCGTCATTAGGTATAAGTCCCTAATTAGGTTGTCAAATAACAACAGCCGTCCGATCGAGATCAAAACAAATCCAACGCATATCTGCCGGCGTCGATACCATCGACGCGGGTCGATGGTATCGACCCGGCGGATTAGCGGCAGCTTTCCTTTCTTTTATTCTGAGCGCCTGTGGTGATCTCGATACCATCGACTTGTGTGTCGATGGTATCGACTCCTTTAGCGTCGGTTGTTGTCGTTTAGCGACGCTGTAGCTCCCCTTGTGTCGATGGCATCGACTTGGGTCGATGGTATCGACAGTTTCCTCGCCAGCAACTTGAAGGGATCTCGATACCATCGACTTAAGTGTCGATGGTATCGACTCTGTATTGCTCTTCTCGGCTGACAACCTGTGGCTTGGTCGATGGTATCGACTTCCGTCGATGGTATCGACGGAAGCAGATACTTGTTTTTCCTGAAATTTCACAACAAGACCAAGTAAATCCACACAATTTATAATAAGATGATAAATAATGCTCAAAATAGTAAAACAAAGGGGATTTGATATAATATGATAGCAAAGACCAAATAAAGTGAATTATGCAATAATATCCATAAAAAATGAGTAATTAAGGCACAAAACACATATGAAATAGGTCTCTAAATGCGACTCAAAATCATCGCATCAACGACCGTGATGCTACTCCACGACCACATCCCCTCCTCCAAAATGGTCATGTTACCCAACACGGCCATGGTGCCACTCACCCCCCACGCCTGTGGCACTCTACCACGGTCGTGGCCACCACCATAGCATATCACCACCAGCCCCATACCATGACCATATTCTTACCCCATGACCGTCTTATACTACTCTCACCACGGCCGTGACACCGTGGTGACCCGCCAACCCTAGTAAACTTTTACACTATTTTCCTAAACTACCCCTACTTACCCTAGTGTCTCCCCACCACCTATATATACATAGGTGAATGTTGGGGCATGAAGGTTAGCTACCTTCTACCCCTTCCTAGCTTCCCAAATCACCATCCACACCATTCCACTCCATTTCACCATTTCCACCACATAACCCCCCATATCTAAGCCTTCCATCCACTTCCCTCCATCATTCCACACCATTTCATCCAAGGAGAAGGAGGACGCCCCTAAAGCATCTGGAGAGATGAGATCCCTCATCTACACTGAGCTCCATGGCCACTTCTACCTCTTTATCCTTTCTTTTTGTATTTTACATGTCTATGAGTAGCTAGTCCCCTTGGGTGGGCTGCTTGGGGGAGATTATGTTACTTTGATACCATGTTGGGGGAAAATGACATGTAAACTTTGTAATTCCATTTTTTAATGATTATATTCTATTTGTATCTCATTCTCCATGAATTTCTTGTTGGTTTGTGTGTGAAATCACCTAGGAATTTAGGCAAATTGCTAATATGTGTGAATTTTGGGATTTGTCCCTAGGTCCAATTCTTGGATCCCTAGGTTGCCTCCCATCTTCCTACATCCTAATAAATCTCCCTAAACCTAAGTGAGAGATCTAAGTAGCTAGATTGGATAATTCTGGTGCAATTAGCATGGAGCCTTCTCAAGGCTAGAATGTGGGGGAATTGGGGTCTAAAACCCTAATTTCACCTCCCCATTACTACCCTCGGCCCCTAATTGCCCTAGGATTGCCTAATCTAGAAATCTATACTTGATTAGACTCTAATTGAATTGAACCTAACCCCTAACCCAATTGAGCCTCGTACGGGTAGTAGGAGGTGTTAGGAACTAGTTCCCCTATACACAACCTAGCATATCCATGGCCAGTTAGTAGCTTAGGTTAATTCATTAGACTCCAACTTATTGTTTGGTTTGGATAATCTAAATGAAATCATAATGTTCATATGTTACCCCCCAACTTAAGTGATAAGTTCATACCCCTAAACAACCCATACCTCTCTTTATTACTTAAAATCCTAGATTTGTGCTCGCTCAGCTTAATTAGTTCTTTTCTCACTTATTTAGCTTCTTGCTTTGTTCTTGCCTTGTTCATGTTAGTTTAGCTCTTTAATTTCTCTTTTGCTTCTCCCTTGCTTGCTTTAGTGTAATTTTCCTTTTCATACCTAGCTTAATCCTTCGTTTCTTATTTAGCCTTACTCTAGCCTAGGGTTAACTTAGATTTCATTCTTTCCATTAATTGCTCATTTGTCTATAATAGTTTAACAATCAAAATCACCTTTAAACCCTTAACCCTAGTCTCCGTAGTAGGAACCTAGCCAATAGTGCCCCCTATTTTCCCTATGGATTGATCCTATACTTGCCACCTTCCTATACTACGACACGACCCCATGCGCTTGCGGGTGTATCTATTTTAGTAGAAGTAGGTGTGTCAGTTTAGGTTTTATAAATTTTGAAAGTGAACCCTTCCGTCTGTTCCAATCTTGTGGGGCGCATCTAGTCGAGTCAAATCAGCTAGTGTGTAGCACCTCTAGCGGACGCACCAAACTTTCTGGCATCTTTGTCGGGGTTTAGAGGTGCTCGACCTAGCTAGTTAGTTTTGCTTTGACTTTTCCTATAGCCCTCATCATTGCTATTCTTTATTCATTATTCTTTGAATTCTTTGTGTATATTGGTTTACTAACTTGTTCTCTTTTGTTTGGTTGTACTTTGTGCATGTGACAAGACATTCGGGAGGAAACAAGATGGAAGGCCAAAATGCACTTCACAAGCCACTTCAAGACTACTTTATGCCTAGCAACTACAAATCACCAATTGCTAGCAGGGTTGATCAGATGCCAGGGGAGAAATTCTCCATCCCTCCAGGTCTTCTTGGGCTCTTCCCATCTTCTATGGCTCAGAGAGTGAGAATCCCTACAAGCACTTGGACTCCTTTCTTGAAGTATGCTCCACCTTCAGGACGTCGACAGCAAGTGATGATACAATCTGGCTAACTTTGTTATCCTTCTCCCTCAAAGACAAAGCCAAAGAGTGGTATGATTCAAGAAAGAACATCATGAGTTGGGGAGAGATGAAAAATTCTTTCTTGAGGAAATTCTGAAAAACCACTAGAGGGGGGTGAATAGGGTTTTAAAGTTAATTTAACAATTATTTAACTCAAACAACCACAAATGAAAGAATAAGAAGGAGACAAGGGATTTAGAGTGGTTCCTACCTTAGCAAATACTAAGGCAATCATTCCACTACCCGGTTGCTTACCCAACCAGGATTTTGAAAGTATTAATTTTATTACCTTCACAAGGAATTACACAAAATACAATACTTTCTTACACCCCTTTGAACAGCCTTCACTTTGAAGTAGATGCACCAACTCGAGGTAGCCTTCTTGAAGTAACTCCAAGCTCTCCCTTGAAGTAGCCTTCCTCTTTGAAGTAACCTCCCGTTGCACCAGCCTTCTTGAAGTAGTTCAAAGTCTCCTTCTTCACCAAGAAGATCACGACCCTCTCCAATCCGAAGCCTCCAACCTAGGAGTAGCAAGGAGAGTACAAGCAATGAAAGTGAACAAGAAAGGAAAATGGAAATTACAACTTATCCTTTGAAGCACAAGGCTTGATTTGCCTATATCAAGCGTGTAGATCTCCTAACCAATATATATATGGAAGTGTGATTGTTGTGGATAGGAGATACTAGCCTATAGGACACGAATTTAGAACAAGGTGAAGAGTAGCCAATTGCAAGTATTGCTTAATTGCTCAAAAACAGGTTGCTAATGTAAGTGTATGCTCAAAGATTGCTCAAGTGTAGAATGAGTAAGTTTATGTGTCCTAAGGCATGTCCTATTTATAGGAATGACCTACAAGTGCTTAAGGACATTCTAGACACTTTCTAGGGGTTTCTAAGTGCTTAACTAGCCGTTAGGTATAAGTTAGTTGCATTAGCAACGACTAGTTAATTAATTCTGCAGTTGCTGTCAGAGTCCATCTCGGTCGAGAAATTGTCGACCGAGATACCTACTCGATCGAGGTTTTGTCGACCGATAGGCTCTCTGGATCAAGTGTTTGCAACATTCATCTCCAACTGCCAACTACCTTGTCAGCTGTGTCTAACGGCTACCTGGGTCTTTCTCGGTCGAGAAGCTTGTCGAACGAGAGTGTCCCGGTCGAGGATTTTGTCGACCGAGATTGACCCTATTTTAATGTTTCAATTAAAGTACTAAGTGTGTATGTAAGTGTGCATATGTGACACTATTGAAGGGGATGACCTGTTTAAGTGTAGTGTTTAGTTAGGAAAGATCTAATGCTTGATTTACATGATGTCTAAGTACTTGTACATTATATATTTGTACAAGATTTACAATTGATTACATTCATGAAATTTAAAACAATCTAGCATATAGATCTTCCATAATATTTGTCATCCACCTTATTCCTGCAACACTCAAGTAGCACGTTAGATCAACAAGAATGAAATGTTTGTCATCATCAAAACAAAAGGGATTATACGAATGTCCAATTTAGCCAACAATCTCCCCCGTTTTGAAGATGACAAACATTTCCTAAATATAAAATAAGGAAATATAAAACATGTGAGTTTCATACCTGAAGATTACCTTTGTAGCAATTTTTGTTGTGCAAGTGAGTGCTGGTCGAGGTGTTATGAAACTCATTTTAAAATTTTATGTTTTTGATTTTATATTCTTTCTCCCTCGTTGTCATTTCAAAAAGATATCCAAGATAAATATTTGTGTGTCTTTTAGTCATAAGTAATTACTCAATCACTTGCAAAGGTTGTGAATCCTTGAAAGTGATATGAGAATCCTTTTAAGCTTTAGAGTGTATGAAAAATATTTCTAACCAAAAGCACGGGATGTTAGGCCCTGATTTGTTTAGAAAATTCCATTAAGAATCCTTATGCATTGAGAACTTTGATTAAGGCAAAACTTTGTCTTTGCAGATTTAAATGAATTGTATACTTTCAAGTTAGAAGTTTTAGATACTTGAATTAATTTGTTAACTCATCATGTTAAGTTGAGATAGACATAGAAATATGCAACTGGGGTCCTTGGTCATATCTCAACTTATTTTTGCTCATTTAGTTTGGGGGTTTTGGAACCCAAACTAACTCGACATCCTTTTTCTTGTAAGGACATGAAAATGAATAGTGTCCAAGGCGCAAACAGTAATGACAACATATAGAATCAACCTCATATCTCTTTCTATGATTTTGTTTTAGGTTGTTCGTGGGTACATATGTATTTGTGCCTTTAGATACATACATAGATTGACTCGTTGGCACTTGTGTTCTTCTCCAACTAGGTTTTTGATAAGATTTTCCTTTAGGCTTGTAACCTAGTCCTCTCCTTCCAACTTGATGGTAAGAATCATATAAGATTTTATCAAGAATATCATTGTTACTCAAACTATTAACTTTTTGTTGCAGCTTAACAATCTCATCCATTCTTTTATTTATGCCTAACTTTGCTTGATCTAGATTAGATAACAAGGAATCTCTTTCTTTCACTATAGTATCATAATCTAGATGTGTACACAGAACAGGTTGTTTTTGAAGATCATTTACTTGAGTTTGCAAATTTAACTTTTCTAGAGAAAGAAGATTGCAATTTGCTTCTACAGATTTTAGCTTAATATCATGATCTTCAATAACCTTTTTGAGATCTTCATTTTCAGATGTAAGAGCAAGAAGCTTAGCATGTAACTCATCATTTGCTTTATTAGATTTCTTTAATTTCTTCTTGCATTCAATATATTTATTATGTGTCTCTTTAAGACTAGCAACTAGCTCTTCTTTAGATAAATAAAAAAGGCTTACCTCTTCTTCTTCTTCTTCACTTATTGTAGCAATAAGGCATTCTTTATGCGTATCTTCCTTCTTTGACCTCCATGGGCAACCAAGTGTTGTGTGGCTTGTTCCTAAGCACCAACTGCAACTTGTTGAAGATTGATCCATACTTTTCCTTTGTTTGCGGTTGTAGACACCACCACCCTTCATACTTCAAGACTCGATTAGAGCTCCTTGAAGCCTGCTTTGATACCAATTGAAAAACCACTAGAGGGGGGTGAATAGGGTTTTAAAGTTAATTTAACAATTATTTAACTCAAACAACCACAAATGAAAGAATAAGAAGGAGACAAGGGATTTAGAGTGGTTCCTACCTTAGGAAATACTAAGGAAGTCAATCCACTACCTGGTTGCTTACCCAACTGGGATTTTGAAAGTATTAATTTTATTACCTTCACAAGGAATTACACAAAATACAATACTTTCTTACACCCCTTTGAACAACCTTCACTTTGAAGTAGATGCACCAACTCGAGGTAGCCTTCTTGAAGTAACTCCAAGCTCCCCCTTGAAGTAGCCTTCCTCTTTGAAGTAACCTCCCGTTGCACCAGCCTTCTTGAAGTAGTTCAAAGTCTCCTTCTTCACCAAGAAGATCATGACCCTCTCCAATCCGCAGCCTCCAACCTAGGAGTAGCAAGGAGAGTACAAGCAATGAAAGTGAACAAGAAAGGAAAATGGAAATTACAACTTATCCTTTGAAGCACAAGGCTTCATTTGCCTATATCAAGTGTGTAGATCTCCTAACCAATGTATATGGAAGTGTGATTGTTGTGGATAGGAGATACTAGCCTATAGGACACGAATTTAGAGCAAGGTGAAGAGTAGCCAAATGCAAGTATTGCTTAATTGCTCAAAAATAGGTTGCTAATGCAAGTGTATGCTCAAAGATTGCTCAAGTGTAGAATGAGTAAGTTTAGGTGTCCTAAGGCATGTCCTATTTATAGGAATGACCTACAAGTGCTTAAGTATGTTCTAGACACTTTCTAGGGGTTTCTAAGTGCTTAACTAGCTGTTAGGTATAAGTTAGTTGCATTAGCAACGGCTAGTTAATTAATTCTACAGTTGCTGTCAGAGTCCATCTCGGTCGAGAAATTGTCGACCGAGATACCTACTCGGTCAAGGTTTTGTCGACCGATAGGCTCTCTGGATCAAGTGTTTGCAACGTTCATCTCCAACTGCCAACTACCTTGTCAGCTGTGTCTAACGGCTACCTGGGTCTTTCTCGGTCGAGAAGCTTGTCGACAGAGAGTGTCTCGGTCGAGGATTTTGTCGACCGAGATTGACCCTATTTTAATGTTTCAATTAAAGTACTAAGTGTGTATGTGAGTGTGCATATGTGACACTATTGAAGGGGATGACCTGTCTAAGTGTAGTGTTTAGTTAGGAAAGATCTAACGCTTGATTTACATGATGTCTAAGTACTTGTACATTATATATTTGTACAAGATTTACAATTGATTACATTCATGAAATTTAAAACAATCTAGCATATAGATATTCCATAATATTTGTCATCCACCTCATTCCTGCAACACTCAAGTAGCACGTTAGATCAACAAGAATGAAATGTTTGTCATCATCAAAACAAAAGGGATTATACGAATGTCCAATTTAGCCAACAAATTCTACTCTATAGAAAAGCTAACACAAATGTAGTGTGCCATAGCAAGTTTCAGTCAAATAGATAATGAGCGATTCCAGGAGGCTTGGGAGAGATTTCAAAAGATGTTGAGAGAATGTCCACATCACGAGATCCCTTTGTGGCATCTAGTTCAGTCCTTCTACTCTGGTCTATCTCATGCAAGTCAAGCTATAATGGATTCTTCTTGTGGGGGAGTTTTTATGGCTAAACCACCTGAAGAGACATGTCCCTTGTTTGAGAGTTTGGCAGAAAGTTCAAGGATGAAAGCTTCTAGTGTGGTTAGTGGTAGTGACCTATCTTTTGGTGTGACATCTCCAACTCACGATGATTCAAGCCCACAATTGATGAAAATGTTTGGTGAAATGGTGAGCTTCATGAGAAACCAAGTGACCAAACCTCCTTGTCATTCAGTTAATGATATTGAGTTCTATGCGGAAGAAAAGAGGGCACCTCACTCCTATAACTACCAGGAACCACAAAGTCCCACATATAGCTCAAGGTTTGAGGAAGAGGTTTTCTCTAGATTGAAAGTATTTGATGATGTTCAAAGAGATGTTGCAAGGTTAGAAGAGAGAGTAGAGCTGCTATCTTCCATAATCGTTCTCCAAGAAGAAAAATTGTCTTCAAAAGCCATCATGAGCCACCGTGAAGCAAGTGGACCTATGCCTTATTCCCAAGTTTTCTATAGTCCACCCCCATGCAAGTACATCCCATTCACTCTTTCCAAGTCTATTACAATCCTTACACTCCTCCACCACCTCCCTCACCTCAAATTTCTCAAAACTTCACTTTCTAACCCCAATTCTCCCCTCCTCAATTCTCTTCTCCACCTCAATTTCAACCCCAAGTGTCATCTCCACCTCCTCCACAGCCACAACATGCTCCCCCTCTCCACCATGAGCAAGGTAGTGTTGTGATAGTTCTAAGGAGTGGAAGTCCCTTGAGCAGTCTACAAGTCAAAGAAAGGTTGATAAAGCGAAGCAAAGGAAGCCAAGTGGTGATACTGTGATTGATATTGCTGAAGATGATGTTGTGATACCGCATGTTGAGTTTGGGATTCCAAGTGATCCACCACATATCCCCTTTACAGATCCTACAATCCCTATTGTTTTGCCTCATGTTCATGCAAGTGCGGAAAAAATTAGTGATCCTCCATTCGTAGAAGCACTAGATGAGCCACCAGAATTGAAAAGGAGGCAAAAGCACAATGTTGATATTCTTGAGGTTTTTCGCCAAGTGAAGGTGAACATTCCACTTTTGGATGCTATCAAGCAAATCCCATCATACGCCAAGTTCCTCAAGAACCTATGCACTGTGAAAAGAAGATCAACGGGGAGGATTCCAAAGAAGGTGAGATTAACTGAACAAGTGAGCTCCATCATACAACATTCCCTTCCCGTGAAGAGAAAAGACCCAGGAGCCCCACTTATACCTAGTTACATAGGGGGACATCACATAGACAAGTCCTTACTTGATTTGGGATCTAGTGTGAATTTGATGCCATACAATGTCTACGTTGAGCTGGGCTTAGGCAAGTTGAAGCCAGCACATTGCACTCTCCAGTTGGCAGATAGATCCATAAAAGTGCCTAGGGGTAGAGTGGATGATGTCTTGGTGATGATAGACAAAGAGAAAGGCGCAGTATTACCGGCAAATTTCATTGTACTTGATATGGAGCCAGAAGATAGGAAGATTCCCATCATCTTGGGAAGGTCGTTCTTGTCTACAGCTGATGCCGACATTCATGTGCGCAGTGGCACTATGAAAGTCTCATTTATGGACATGAAGATCAACATCAACATGTACAAGACCTCAACCCGGTGAGTCCGAGATAGGGATATTGGACATGATCACTTCACAAGTCCAAATGGGCATTTGAGAGGATGCCAAGGTGAAGAAATTGGTAATGATTATTGTGATGAAAGGGATTGGAAAATAGATTGAGTGCAAATGAGGGATGCATGTTTTGTAAGAATGGACACATGAGAATTCCAAACGGGTGAATGAATGAAGAATCACCAAGAAGCCTAGCTGAAGGCAAGAAACTCAGTTCTTGTGGGAGGCAACCCACCTAGGTTTGGGAATTTTTGACCCAACCTTACATTTTTGATACTTTTGCTTTGTTTTTAAAATTTTCCAAGAAAACACACACACACACTTGTATTTGATAGTTTTTGTGCAGCTTTGATGATGTGGCAGGTGCTAAACACTAGAGAGAGAATGGATAGAAGTTGAGTCATAGTCATTAAGGCAGATTTGTGGCCAAATGACAAATAAAAATGAAGTTTATGTTTTTGAATTGAGAAAACTGAAGGAGTACCCCAAAACGGCCGTGGAGCTCTAGCACGGATGTGGCAAAAGTGTCCAAGAACGACCGTGGCCATCTGCCACGGTCGTGGGTATCATTGCTTCAGAAGCTGTCAGGTTGTTTTGGTAAGAATGGCCACGACCGTGGGGAGTTGCCATGGCCGTGTTGAAGTTGATTGACCACGACTGTGGTTACCTACCATGATCGTGGTGAGGTCAGACTGGGGCATTCTTCATCAACAACACGACCGTGGCACCCACCATGGCCGTGCCACCAAGCCCTGGCCACGACCGTGGCCGATCCCAGTTCAGCAAAAAAATATAACTTTTAAACGTCCAAACCTGACCCCCCTCTTCATTTCTTCATCTTCCACCTCTAGAAAACAATTGTGGCGGCGACAACCACCCTCGTGCTCCCCCATTTTCCATATCTGACCCCCAAAAAACACCTCCATTTGGCCTCCAATCAATCCCAAATCAATCCTAAACCACCCCTCTACCATTTCCACCACCTATTCTCTCTCGATCACCCCTCCATCTCCACATCCATCTCCAACCTGCCCAACAGCCCCCCTCCACAAAATCTCCACATAGACCCTTCATTTTTCACCGAAATCCACAACAAACCTCATTTCCACCATCCAAACATCCTTCTCCTTCCATTCCATACACAAATCCACATCCATATCAACCCCTCCACCAAAATCCGAATTTCACCTTCACCTCCATAACCCACCATGAAGAAGATTGGAAAAGCCATCACCAAGGGGATGAATATGCTCACCGGAGGGAAGAGGCATTCCAAAAATGCCTCCTCCAATGTGTCCATGCCCTCCCATACCCCTTCATCAACCACCTCTTCCTACCAATCCCTTCGTCGCTCACAATCTGTGAGTGGATCCCACTCCCACTAGTCCGACAATCATCATATCACCGACGCCACATACGAGGGGGAAGAAGAAGAAGAAGAAGAGGAGTCTGTGGGAGTCAATTTGGACAACCTAATCGATGAGATCGAGCCGGTGGCTGCAAAACAAAATCAAAGATCTAAGGCAACACCGTCCTCATCCAAGCTGCCGTTGAAGCCCACACCAGCCCACCACTCAACGTCTCATGTGGCGGCAGGGCGTGGTATGCAGTCGTAACCTTCGTGGAAATTGCATCAAGGTGAAGAGCAATCCGCTCACTGGTACAACCTCGACACAAGTTTGGGATCTCAATCGTACAGGATGGAGGAAGACGAAGGTGAAAGCGAGGAGGAAGAGATGGAGATTGTGCCCAAGGGAGATGATGTGATGGAACAAGTGGAGGCAGATAGAGTAAATACTTTAGGCAAGGCACCGACAGGCGTGTCCTATGGTCAAGGACACATGCAGAGAAAAGTCAAACTCACATACCCTGAATGCATGACAAGGTGAGTCGTCGCCACTAAGTATGGTTATGAGAAGATGATTAATGATCTAGGGATCAAGGAAGCGGTGGAAGAAGGCTTGAAGACAATGGGGTTGTGGAATGTCCTTTTCACACCCCAAGCAGCTTACCCCGCTTTGGCAAGGGAATTCTTTGCCACGATTGAGAGAACAAAAGTGAGAGGTTGTGATGCAATCAAATTTGCCATGATGGGCAATGTGCACACCCTCACATCTACTGAGTTGAATGCTATTTTTGCTGAAAGCCCTGAAGAAGCCGTGAAGATGGATGATGGCCTGTTGGAGAGGGAGGTAGATTTTGACTATGCACATTTTTGGAAGACAATAACAGGCAGTGGTGATTACAATGTAGGTAGATCAAAAACCACTGCTATAAGAAACCCCTCATTCCGCTATATACAGAAGGTCTTGGCCAATACAATTGTGGGAAGATATGATAACCAAGGCTCCATTTCCCAAAAGGATTTGTTTGTCTTAATAATAATGAACCTTAAAAGGCATATAGACCTTGGAGTGTTGTTGATTGACCATATGAAGTCCATACCCTACAAGAGCACAAAAGCATTTGTTATGGGGGTTTTTGACTTTAATTGCACTCGCTTTAGGATATGATCTCTCTGGGTTTCAAGATGCAATTGAGGAAGAATTTGTTGACCTCAACAACCTGATGCGCTCACACACTATTAAGATGAAGAACAAAAGAATGATCTATCTCACAAGTAGTGTGCCGGATATTGAACTCGATCTGCCATACCATGCAGTTCCACTACTATCCGTGTTGGGGGTTCTTTACAGATTGAAGGAGAAATTATTGAAATGGCAGCAAGAACACCCGAGGGAGACATATACAACGGCAGCCACTGCCGCACATGAAGACATAGCTGAATCCAATGTGTAAGGGCAGGGACAAGAAGATGAAGAACAAAGGCAGCCCCGTAGGATAAGAAGGAGGGATGAAGGGACATCCCAACTACAGCAGCTCTCAGGGAACGCCAATGACATGACAACCATCTAGGCACATCTTGAGAGCATTTAGAAGACGCAGAGTGATATGCAGCTTATCCAATAATACATGTAGCAAGACCAACAACAAATGCACCAACAAGTCAACCACTTGTATCACTACCACCATGCCCAAGCAGCAAGAAACCCCGAACGGGGTGGAAATTTTTGGGGTGGCATAGCTGGATATCCAGAGACATACCCTCCACCCTAGGATGACTATTGGGGGCATTACTACCAGCATCCTCTGACATACTCAACTCCTCCTCCAGATCCTCCACACATGTTAGACCAGCCGCCACAGCAGTCGTGACAGTTCCCTTATCTACCCTAAGATATAGTTTTATGCTGAGGACAGCATGATTCTAAAGTTTGGGGTGGGTAGGGCGGTATGCACCACCCTATCTTTCTCTTAGTCATTTTGTTCCACCTTTGCCATTTAGTTTAGTTTTCTTATTACTGCTCTTTTTATTGCAATGTTGCATAGCATGTAGTTAGTTTCATGTAATTTTTGCTTAATTTTCAAAAAATTTACTCTTTTTGCTCTTCCATACCATGCATTGCATCTTCATGTAATTTTTGTAGTTTCTTATGCATTTTGATTAGGATTTGCTGCTTTATGTTTTGAAATTCCCTAAAGTAGGTTTAGATGTGATTTAGTGCAAATTGGCACCATTTTGGCTAATTTTGCCCAAACTTGAATGTTCTTTCTCTAAAAGTATGTTTTGACCTAATCTCCACTATTTGAAATGAAATGTTTTAATCCTCTTACAAATGCATGCTACTTTCTTAGATCTTATTGCTATATGGTCTTGTTTGTTGACTTTTTACATGTGCACCACATCTCTTAAGTGTGTGAATGTTTTGGTTGAATCATGAATCGAGCAAGCTACAAGTGCTTAAAGACTATGGAATCACTTGGTAGAAATATGAATTTTATGTTGATTCTATCATGTGGTGTGATATCATTTGGTGAAGTGTTGAATTAGCTTTCATGCATGAAATCTTATGTTGGAAACTACACTGATGACCCCTCTTTGATCTGACTATTCTTTCACCACCTTCATACCTCTCCGCCTCATGAAAAGATGCCAAAAGTGCACATATCATCCGTGGCCACCGACAAAAGTTTGGGGTGGCCACATCTCAACCTCCCCGCTTCACTCCATCCACTATATTCCCTATATACACCAAGGGCAAAGAACAAAAATAAAAATAAAATAAAATAAAAGGACGCTCTTATTTCAAAGCATTCAAATAAAGAAAAGACGACTGTGTAAAAGCACTCCAAATCTTACTGCAATCCTTTCTTCCATTTTTATACCCATTGAGCTAGAAAACATCAAATCTAGCTCACTTTACCCTTTCTATAGCCCAGTGGGTCATCTAGTGTGATTTGAAGCATAAGAGTAAATGCATGAAAGTGAAACAACACTCCTAGTCACCTTTGATTAACACCAACATGAAACGGTTTACCCGGAATGACATGAAGGACATATGGACAACTTGTGTTTCTATTCTTTATATTTAGAAGTTTGTATGATCAGTGCTCAGCTCATGAATGGTTTGTGAAAGAGGAGAGGAGAGATGTGAAACACATGCACTTAGTCACTCTCAAGACCATGTACTCAATAATTATATGTTGCTTTGCATTTGTCATTTGTTGTTGATTGAAAAGAATCTGAAAAGAGAGATTGAGTTGGAGCATACTTGAGGACAAGTATGTTTTAAGTTTGGGGTGGTGATGTAGCCCTATTTTAGGGCTCCATCCTGTGCCATTTTGTACTTAAATCACATCTAAGCATGTTAGATTACAAGCTTTTGCCCCTAATGTGTTTATCATTTCCAAATGCACTTATGATGTTCTTTGCACTATTTTCAGGTACTTGGACCATGCCTTAGATGGAAGAGAGAGAAAGAAGGAGTTCTAGGGCTCCTCCACTCATGGGGAGGTCCAAAGGAAGCCCCAAAATATCCCTCAACCTACCTCCAATGGCCAAGAATCGTCACCAAGCAAAGACATCCAAGAATGATGAAGTTTGAAGGATAATCAAGTGGTGCAAGCCTCACCACGGCCGTGGGAACAACCCCACAGTCGTGTCTTTTTTTGGCAAAGAAGTGCCACACTCAATAGGGTTTTTCCTCAAAATCCCACAAACGTGGCCATTGAAGACACCACGGCCGTGGCCATCCGCACGATTGTGGTCAGAAGAATGGAAAATAGCCGTGGGCACCTCCCACGGTCCTGCGAATTTATGACCAAGAACCAGCATTTCAACAGGGTTTTTCCCCAAGTCGCCATGACCGTGGCCATCTGCCATGATCGTGGCCAATGAATAACAAAATGGTCGTGATGCTGCTCCACGACCACATCCCCTCCTCCAAAACGGTCATGTTACCCAACACGGCCGTGGTGCCACTCACCCACCACGACCGTGGCACGCATATCACCACTAGCCCCATACCACGACCGTATGCTTACCCCATGACTATCTTATACTACCCTCACCACGGCCGTGGCACCCCAACACGACTGTGGTGACCTGCCAACCCTAGTAAACTTTTACACTATTTTCCTAAACTACCCCTACTTACCCTAGTGCCTCCCCACCACCTATATATACATAGGTGGTGGCTGGGGCACGAAGGTTAGCTACCTTCTACCCCCTCCTAGCTCCCCAAATCACCATCCACATCATTCCACTCCATATCCACCTCAAATCCACTCCATTTCACCATTTCCACCACATAACCCCCCATATCTAAGCCTTCCATCCACTTCCCTCCATCATTCCACACCATTTCATCCAAGGAGAAGGAGGATGCCCCTGTAGCAGCTGGAGAGAGGAGATCCCTCATCTACACCAAGCTCCATGGCTACTTCTACCTCTTTCTCCTTTCTTTTTGTATTTTCCATGTCTATGAGTAGCTAGTCCCCTTGGGTGGGCTGTTTGGGGGAGATTATGTTACTTTGATACCATGTTGGGGGAAAATGACATGCAAACTTTGTAATTCTATTTGTTAATGATTATATTCTATTTGCATCTCATTCTCCATGAATTGCTTGTTGGTTTGTGTGTGAAATTACCTAGGAATTTAGGCAAATTGCTTATATGTGTGAATTTTGGGATTTGTCCCTAGGTCCAATTCTTGGATCCCTAGGTTGCCTCCCATCTTCCTACATCCTAATCAATCTCCCTAAACCTAAGTGAGAGATATAAGTAACTAGATTGGATAATTCTGGTGCAATTAGCATGGAGCCTTCTCAAGGCTAGAATGTGGGGGAATTGGGGTCTAAAACCTTAATTTCACCTCCCCATTACTATCCTCGGCCCTTAATTGCCCTAGGATTGCCTAATCTAGAAATCTAGACTTTATTAGAATCTAATTGAATTGAACCTAATCCCTAACCCATTTGAGCCTTGTATGGGTATTAGGGGGTGTTAGGGACTAGTTCCCCTATACACAACCTAGCATATCCATGGCCAGTTAGTAGCTTAGGTTAATTCATTAGACTTTAACTTGTTGTTTGGTTTGGATAATCTAAATGGAATCATAATGTTCATATGTTACCCCCAACTTGTAACATCCCAGGATTTGAGGCCTCGGATAACATGATTTTAAAAGGAATGATTGGACTACCCATATCACCAAGGTGCACCTCCTTTTCTGGGAGCCCATCACTAAAGAACTCCATAGTTAAGCATGCTCAGCTTGGAGTAGTACTAGGATGGGTGACCAGTCGGGAAGTAGATCATGGCTTGCGCGTCAGTGTGGACAAAGTGTGCAGTTAAGGCTAGTGATAGTTTGTGGGGCCAGTCGTCATTCCTGAAACTCTACTAGAGTCGTGGGAAGTAGGCACGGGCATTACAAATGGTATCAGAGCCAATTCCCCTCTAGTAGGTGGGGCCCACATGGGCATGGCATGCTAGTCTTTAGCCGTGTGGTCCAGGCATGTAGGAAAGGGTTGTCCATGGTTGTCGTACCCACCCTTACGCTGGTATTCCGTGATCGGGAGCTGGGTGCCCATGGGCCATTGTGGGTCTGCACTGAAATGGGGAAGATATTATGAGGCCTTATAGTTGAGCCTTGACGAGGACGTCAAGAGTCTAAGTGGGGGAGATTGTAACATCCCAAGATTTGAGGCCTCAGATAACATGATCTTAAAAGGAATGATTTGACTACCCATATCACCAAGGTTCACCTCCTTTTCTGAGAGCCCATCACTAAAGAACTCCATAGTTAAGCGTGCTCAGCTTGGAGTAGTACTAAGATGGGTGACCAGTCGAGAAGTTGATCCTGGCTTGCGTGTCAGTGTAGACAAAGTGCGTAGTTAAGGCTAGTGGTGGTTTGTGGGGCCAGTCATCATTCCTGAAACTCTACTATAGCTTTGGGCAGTAGGCCCGGGCGTTACACAACTTAAGTGATAAGTTCATACCCCTAAACAGCCCATACCTCTCTTTATTGCTTAAAATCCTAGATTTGTGCTTGCTCATCTTAATTAGTTCTTTTCTCGCTTGGTTAGCTTCTTGCTTTGTTCTTGCCTTGTTCATGTTAGTTTAGCTCTTTAGTTTCTCTTTTGATTCTCCCTTGCTTTCTTTAGTGTAATTTTCCTTTTCATACCTAGCTTAATCCTTTGTTGCCTATTTAGCCTTACTCTAGCCTAGGGTTAACTTAGATTTCATTCTTGCCTTTAATTGCCCGTTTGTCTATAATAGTTTAACAATCAAAATCACCTTTAACCCTTAACCCTAGTCTCCGCAGTAGGAACCTAGCCAAACTAAATCTAGCTCTAGCACCCCCTCTTTTCCCTATGGATCGACCCTATACTTGCCACCCTCCTATACTACGACACGACCCTGTGCGCTTGCAGGTGTAGCTATTTTCGTAGAAGTAGGTGTGCCAATTTAGGTTTTATAAATTTTGAAAGTGAACCCTTCTGTCTGTTCCGATCTCGTGGGGCACATCTAGTCGAGTCAAATAGTCTAGTGTGTAGCACCTCTAGCAGACACACCAGTTAGCAACATGAGCATAGTTTTGCACTACATTTCCCATTATACCCCCACTTGACTTAGTGCTTACCCACCACCTATATATACTTGGGTGGCCCCTGGAGCACGGAGTTAGCTACCTCTCAATCACTCTTGTCACACCTTTATTCATTCATTCCACCCACTACTCCATTCCACTTCCACTTCATCACCTTCCACCCCAAAACCCTTCTTTTTAAGATTTTGGCCATTTTCCACCCCAATTCTATGTCATCCTACCTTGGAGGAGGGAGGTGCTTGAGTTGTTTCTGCTAGGAGGTGTAGAAGGAGGAGTCTCCACTGAGCTATTATGGATTTCCACTCCTCTACTCCTTCCTTCTCCATTTTTGTATAGTCCTTTGTTGAAACCTGACTAAAAAAAATTGGGGGAGAACTTTTGTATGAGTAGCTAGGCTCCTAGGTGGGTTGTTTGGGGTCAAAAAGGTGACTATGATATCATGTTGGGGGAAAGCGATATGTGAACTTAGTAATTTCATTTTTTAATGATTATGTTCTACTTTCATCTCATTTCCCTTAAATGACTTGTTGGTTTGTACTTGAAATCACCTATTATTCTAGGAAAATTGCTTACAAGTGGTTGTTTTGGGAATTGCTCCTAGGTCCAATTAGTGGATCCCTAGCTAGCTACTCATGTTCATACATGCTAATCAATTCTCCTATATCTCGTTTATAGGCATTTAATGCAATTTCTTGGGGCTTCCTAAAGGCTAGGTGGTAGGTGATGTGAGGTGCAAAGCCCTCATTTTCACCCTCCATTACTACCCTCATCCCCAATTTCCCTAGGATCTTCTATCCTAGAAACCTAGACTTGATTAGATCCTAATTTAATTTCATGCAAACCCAAATCTCGTAAGGTTGGATAGGGGTTTCTAGGGTTTAGTTTCCCTATACACACCCTATCACCCATGGCCAACTGACAATTTATGGCAAGTTGTTAACATCTATATTGTTGTTTGGTTTGGTAGTCTAAATGAAAGAGTAAAGTTTTCATGTTATCCCTTGACTCAATTGACAAGTAGATTCCCCCAAACATCCTACACGTCCTATAATTGTATTAAAACCCTAATTACCTTCTAACTTCATTCATGCTTACTTAGATAATCTTTTTACTTCATTAGTTAGTTGTCCTTGCTCTTGCCTTTTTCTTATTAGTTTAGGTCTTTAATTTACCTTTAGTTTTAATTTATAGTTTAGTGTAGTGTTATATCTTGCTTTGCTTGTATTAGTGTAATTTGCTCATTTCCTTGCCTTTTCATACCTTTACTTCCTTAGTTTGCCTTTTGTTGCTAATTAGAACTTATTGTCTAGGGTTAACTTTAGGTTTTGATTCCTTCTCTCTTCATTTTCTCGCTTTCACCGTTAGTGTAATCAACCAAATCCAAGACAAACCCTTCGGCCGTAGACTCCACCATAGGAACCTAGTACAACTAAAATAGCTCTAGTGCCCCTCTCTCCCTGAGGATTGACCTCTATCTTGCCACCTTCCTACACTAAAAAATGAACATGTGCACTTATGGGGTATTATTTCTTTGTGTATTTGAGTGTGTTTATTTAGGGTCTTTTAAATATTGAAAGACCAAGTGTGTCTGTCTCACATGCTCATCAAACTCCATCTAAAAATAGTATAAAACTACCATCAAAAGATAGAAGTAGAAGATTTGTGGGTTGTTGAGTGAAGGGCAACCTTTAGAAGGTGAAGTAAGAGTACCTTTAGAAGGTCGAAGCATTACTTCAATCAGAAGGGGAACATTGGATGACCACCGACTATCGTGAAAAGGTTTTCTATCAAAAGACAAACACTAGAGATCATGTGGTTTTTGGCCATCAGAATGTAGACATTGGAGGTCGTCCAGGAGGTGCGAGTCAGGCTTTGTTATGTAGTCAACTTAAGGAAGGATAGAGTGGGTTGAACCAACAATTTTGTATAAGTAATGTAAGTTGATGGTTTGGTAGATGTATTGCAAACTGATAGTTTGAAAGATGTAATGTAAACCAATAGTTTGGCAGATGTGAGTCCACCCCCTAGAGGGGATAGAGTCATGTCATAGGGTATGCACATATCAAGCATAAAATGATGGAATCAACAACTATTGGTTGAACAAATAATAAAAAATATGGTCCATTTATTCAAAAGTGTCTTTTGCAATGAATCTCCTACACTCCTACCATGAAATCAAGCTCAAGCTTACCATGAAAACCAAGAGTTTGGATCGAAACCTTATAAACTACCATAATAAAGACCCTTAAAAAACTACCATAATAAATAAACTGAAATGTAAGCTAGTTCTAAAACAATATGATGTAAAGGAATGCAAAACTACACTGAAAATCTGGCTAAAACTAAGATCAGTATACATTCATCACTTTTTCATGTGAATGAAACTTATATCCCTTTTATTTTGTTATAAAAACTAAAATCCTTGGAAAATACAAAATATGTTAGTGGAAATATTTTGATGTAGATTGGCATACATTTACTCTACACCAATTCATCAAAGAATGAATTTGAGGAGAAAGATTAATACTAAAGAATATAAATTTATAAATATGATTATAGATGGATTTATATTTTGAAATATAATCTTGAATTATATCTCATTTTGAATTGCATGTGAATGTATTCCTTCTTATGCGTTGCTAAAATAGTAAGTACATATTTGCGCTTATGCTCCTAGTTGAGACCTAAAATGGAGGAATGCATATTATTAACAACACACATATGTGACCAAGAAATATTTAGGCCTATGTGGCCAAGGATGAATCTTAGAAATGTAGTAGATCTAAAAGGCCAAGTTGAAATGACATATCAATAATAAAAAGTATTGATCCTAAATTTGAGAATCGAATTCCAAATTACAAGAAGAAAAACCATTTTATTCCAAGCCAAAAACATGATTTTTGTACTTTGTATCTATCTATTCATCAATTCTTGATCCAGTTGAGTTGTTGTTTATGCAATATTTGGACTCTTCAGTTACTAAATTCTCTATTACATTGTTGAGTTATTCATTCCCTATTGAATTGCATGCATAGAATATTTTATTGTGGAGGACCCAAGTTGTTTTAAAGCCCTTCCTTACTTCTTGAAGGTCACCAAAAAAATACTTTGCATATCTTAATTTTTTTAGTGTTTTTGGATTAAGATAGCATAACAATTTATGTATTGAGTTATGCAGTCCCTTTGGGCTTTCACCCTTTTAGATCTTTTTCTCACTTGAGGTTCACTAATATCCCACCGTCCTACATGCAAGTTGGAATGGATTAGTGGTCCTCTAATATACAGTTGAAATAGCAATTAGGCTATTGTATCATTCTCTATAGAGGATTGACGAAATGGCACTTTATCTCTTGATCATTATATGATATTGATGTGCTCAGTATTTAATATTTGAAATTTTTCCTTACCTAGATTGTATACACATTGAATCTTCTCTTGTTGCATATTTTAAGATAATTCAATAATAAGAATTTAGTGCCAGCTTTGGCTGACCTCTTTTCTCTTTGGCACATGTTGTGGATGAATCCCGTTGGGATATAAACGTCCATGCAATTGAAGGAAGGCTCGAAAAAGACATGCATGATATGTCCTCTATGGATTGAAGAGTATATAGTATCTTTGTATGTTTTAATTTTATATTCATCTGTATCGGCTTCCATGAACTCTAATATAAACAATGAATATACATTTTTTTACATTATGTATGAATCGTGATGTAAAAAGAGTTGGTCCAAAAGATAAGAGATTTTACAACATGGTGTCAAAGCCTAAATAGTTGACACTCATGCACGTCTAATGGAAATTAGGGTTAATTGTCGTGTACAGATAGAATACCTAGAACTTAGGCATATAGTAACAATAAACCTAGTATCACGGGCCCAATTATGTCGATATACATGGACTACAATTGGGAAACACTAAGTCTCTAGGATGTAAGGTATGTATCTTAATCTATAAATTCATGACACATATCTAGCTCAACTACTAGCTTTTTGACTTCCCTAGGCATAGAATTACATGTATATATTATTGGTGGAGAAGTGTTTGAGATATATGAGTGTAGATTTACTATATGTCCCTTGAAACACCACAATCCCCAATGTAGGTATACAAATGCGTAGAGTGCCATATATTTTCTTTTAGTTTGGAACACCTACAAATATTTGCAAATATAAAATAATATAGATAGCATGAATAAATAACATAAACATTAGAATCATTTGGACTCGTGTAAGTATGTCACATTTGGTAACTTTCAATATGAATATAAAGACAATATGTGCAAATGATGAAACTTAGGCAAAAATAGATTTACCTTAAAATAATGGAGGATAACCATCACCATGTAAGTGGAAATGAGCTAATGCATCTAAGGAATGAATGTCTAGTAAAGGTTCTAGAATAATCACTCCCAATCCACTTATGTGGCAGTGGGGTTCCTTAGTTTAAAAAAAACACATGGCCAAGGAAATTTTGACTACTTGATAAAAACCCAAAATCTTGAATAAAGTCACTAATCCAATTCATGTGTGTGTGTGTATCTGTGATATATATATATATATATATATATATATATATATATATATATATATATTTGTGTGTGTGTTTGTGTGTGTGTCTATGTGTGTGTAATCACCTTTAGTAAAGAGAAAATATATGATGATATGTTGAACCATATAGGAAATACCCTACTTGATACAACAAGTTGTCAAAATAATAAAAATTAGAACACTACTTATATATACCTAGAGAAGTTTCCATCACTTAAACTTTACAAAAAATCATGTACATGTAGTCAATTGGAAATTTGATTAATTAAGAGATAAATGATATTTACTCAAATATGTATAATATCACTAAAAACAAATCCAAAATTAGATCCATAATAATAGAAAACAAAGTATTATAAAAATAAAAGGATATATGAATTTCAGTACAATCCCAGATTAAGATGAAGTTCATATATAATGAACTAGGATAATATTTGGACATTTGGATTTCCAAACCCAAAACTTGCACAAATATATAAAATTTGGATAACTTGTGTTGATCTAATCATCACATTGATGTAAAACCCTACCTAATTCAGTTATTTAGGAAAATTTAAAGTGTATTTAAATACTTGATCAAAAAATAACATATAGGGAATAGTGACAGCCATAATAAGAAAAAAATATGGTAAATATATAAAATTTAGTATTAAACTTTATAACTATGATTTTTCCAATAACTTGATGGTGTAACTCTAACTTTTGATAATAGTGGTTTACTACTCAAAATTTTGAATATGTTAACTCTCATTTTAGAATGCAATGTGACTTATATGGACTAACTCACAACTAAGAGGTCACATGACTCTTATGGATCGATGGAGATCTAAATTGTCAAATGGCTCAAGTAGTTAGTATGATGGATTGATAGCAATTATAATGTTGGCATGAGGTGATTCTGACTTAGTTCTCGTATTGATTTTGGTCATTTTTAATTTTACCTCAA
Organism: Alisma plantago-aquatica; assembly: GCA_963693085.1. Lineage (NCBI taxonomy): Eukaryota > Viridiplantae > Streptophyta > Magnoliopsida > Alismatales > Alismataceae > Alisma > Alisma plantago-aquatica. The sequence continues at coordinate 1,658,602,971 of OY856409.1, forward strand.
AAACTTTTTCCTCTGAGAAATTGTTTTCTTTATAATACTTTATGTACAAAAAGAGTTTTATGGTATTTTATCCTAATCTAATTAACAATCAAAGAGGCATGAGGAAAACCATAGAGTAGAGTCACCCTTAATGGACACATGATTTATAGCACCCAAACTTTGTGGTAAGCTAATGCTTAAAGGAAAGTGAAGAATATTAGACATTAGTTGACATATTATGTATACATATTAAGTTTGTTAGTTGAATCCTTTTAAGGGGTAGAGAGTGGAATATGTTACATCATGGATATGCTAGTTTTGAGGATGAAATACTATAACACCCCAAATTTTTAAACCTTATAAAAAGCCCCCAATCAGAAACCCTATTTTCTATATTTTGATATGTGATGCCTAACTCATACACTAAATATGATTGTGACTCTCAAATATGTTACTTAGACTAATTTTGACGAATTTTTCATGAAATAAACTAAATTTAAATTCATACTGCCAAGTTTTGTCCTAATTGATGAATACGTCCTTCATGGCAGTTGAGAATGAAGTTCACCAAAAATGTATTTATAATGATCCAATAAAATTTATAGGTGTCAAATATTATAATATTATGCTTACCTCCACTTTTGAGACTCTGGTTCTTTATCAATAATCCAAAATAATTAAACTTGTCTTTATCCTATAATAGGAAGTATAGGTGGTTGTGAATCTCAAAACTGAAACCAAGTTTTTAATCGGGTTACCCATAGTCAAATTAGGTAACCTCTAAATTTTGGTTTCAATCCAATTAACCTAAACCCCTCAAATGAATTTATAAAGAATCTAGATAGTTTGAAACCCTAATTAATAAAAAATTTATTTGATGTGCCACATATACTTAAAGTTCCACGATTGGTCATGCACAATATCTTTTTCTTCTTCTTTCCTTATTCAGAATCAACACATATTGGATGGTGACCCGAGTATATTAGTTGTCATGGGTGCATTAGATGTTTTGCACATGTCTCTTCTGCCTAAGTCCTTGTCCCTTTGGGACTCTACAGAATGCTGACAGATCTTTCCCCTCATCTACCTCTTTGAGTTGTCCCACTCGAAGATAAACTCACTATCAACTTCCTTATGTCGTGGAAACCCTCTTCATCCCCAATTTATTGGAATTTCATGTCCTAGTTGTACAAGTTGACTATGGACACCCTTTCCTTCCATGTTTCCCGCTCTAGCTAAGAGACCCAACCTATCCCGGACCACCACCTATAAATTTAAAACCTCAGGCGACCCCCAAAAACTTATTTCGCTTGCCCAAAATCTGCCAGCAAACTACAAGTTTGAACCCTAACTCCACCTACCTTCTTCCTCAACCCAGGGTTGATCTTGGAGCTCAGGAAGCCTGCAAGCGCCCAATCTTAGGAAGACCTCCAATGAGGTGTCGTGGAGACTTTTAAGTCTTTTGTTCATTGTAATTCATGGTAATATTTCAAATCCCCTTTTTACCTTATTTGTTGTTGTTCATGAACCATAACCCAATTGGAGTCACTCTACATCTTATTTCCAAATTTCCATGTTTTGTCTTCAATTTTGTGCAATGAAGCACCCATCACTTCTGGTTTTGGTTTCAAGATAGTGTTTTTCCTCCCCTATTTGTCACCCTTGTACTTCTATGGTGGAACTGTGTTTCCTTCGCTCCAACCACCTCGCGGCTCCCACATGGGCTTGTCAAGTCTAGCAAGGTGAGAGGAAGTCGATGGCTTAACCTCCTGATTGTGAGGAGAATGGATTCAGCTGATTGTAAGATTTCCCACTAGTTTAGCCTAAACATTCTCTACTTCAACATCAGATTTATGATGATGACCATGGTTGTATTTTGTTCTGTCACGCAAAACATGGATATTCAGGTAATTTTTGCACTCTGGTCTTGCAAGTTGGCAGTCATTTTTCTTAGAGGGTCTGGTCCAAGTGGCATGTTTGAATTGGGCCACGTCAGTCTGGGACCAGGCACCTTATGGATGGAGTATATATACGTGGCTTTTTCCTTTTTCCTAATTGGTCAGTTCTTCCAAAATTGATAGTTTATAAATCGAGTGCCATAAGAATATGTGCAAATATGATTTGTAAAGGGTTTTTTTGGGATGAAGATTATGGACTAAGTTTTAAAGTTTTCTTTGATTTGAGTATCCCTGTTTTAGTCTAGAGCCTTGAAACCCTAGATTTTTTGGTTAAATATCAATGTTTAATGAAGATTAATTGTTTAAGAAGGTAATTATGATTTTTCAACATAAAGAGACCAAATAGGAGTTGCTCTGATCTTTTTAAGTGGTCCATGCACTTTGAGCATAATTATTGGATGTTTATATGTTAATGTGTACAATGAACATGTTATAATGTGAATGTATTATTCATGTTATAGTTTTATTGATTAAACAATGAGTTCTTGGATTAATGATATCATATATAATGCTTATCTTCAAGAATCAACATATCAAACTATATTTATGTTTAAGAGCAAGAGTAAAGAGTATTCAAGAGTAAGAGTAAAGATAATGAATGAACATTATGTAAAATCCTCATCATGGGCTTCCCTAGCATATAGAGCACTTCGATGAAATTTAAAAGGAACTTTAGTGCAAAGAGAAAAGGCACTTCGATGCAAAAGTTGAGGATTCTTACAGAAGTCAGATAAAAGATAATGATAAAATGAAAAGTTTATTTTTGTAATGCACAATGTTTTCATTTTAAAGTATATGTTATTTCTCTATTATAGTATGTTTAGTTCCACTTACAAATTTTTTTATTCATGGTTGGGGGCATGATGCCAATAGGAAAGGAGCAACATTAAGGGTAGATCAATATGAAGATCAGAGTAAGGAGTAGCTCAAAGTTTTCCCAAGGTTTTTCCTGGTGGAGTGTCATCTACCTTTATGATCCAATCATTCATATTTGAGTTTTTTTTCATGTTCTAATTCATTTTCAGAGATTAGATTGTGTATTCAATAATTGAACTGCACTAGATTGCCTTTAAACAATGTATGAATCAATTTCAATAATAACCCATGATGGTTGTTTACTTTATTTGCATTGTTTATCATAATTGTGACATCCCTTTGAGCCAAGTATCCCATGTTATGGAAAATGTGGGGTTGATTCTGCTTACATGTGAATGCTTAAGGGGGTGTTCCAATAATGGTATCAGTGGAAATAAGTAGATGGCCACTAGGCAAATATGATTCATATTATCTATCCTTAGAATGAATATATAAAATTTATGTATATTGAATGGACTCCAAGGAAGAGTATGAAACCCTAATATTACTAGAGTTTTCACCCCTAGAGTAGAAAGACATGCCAGATATAGGTGTATATCTAGTTCATATCTTGAGTAAGGCCTAATCTTATCTAGTTTCATATCATCTCTTATCTTAGTGGTTGATGCACACTAAGTGAGAAATGTAGAGGGATGGCATAAGCATAAGACTTATTGTACATATTTTCCCTTGAAAATAGTATGTGTGGTATGTCATATGTGTACTATTAGGTTGGTGAAGGGTAGAACAATAGGATCTCATGTCACTGGGTATGTTCCTGATCAACACCTACCTGGGGATTTCAAAACAATGGGCAATACAAAGGACCTAAATAGGTAGTCATCTAGATGTAATGTTAGAAAGTTATCTCCAGGCCAAAGATAGACCCTCTAGGTGAGATAATTGTCTTTTGTAGACCCTAAGTAGAGGTTAAAGGAGAAACCCAAAATTTAATATAAAAACTATGAAACTCAATGAATTTTGGATAAAAAATACTACACTAATTAATGGATAAGTTAAACCCTAATGTGGATAGTCTTATGAATTTTGAGGGTGAAATTTAATTAAGGTGGGTAGACTTGTAACATCCCAAATGTTTAGACCTTATAAAGAAGCCCCTAAGTAGAAATTAGATTTTAGATTTCGAGATTTGATGCCTAAACATGCAATAATGTGATGAAGACTCTCACATATGTTGCTTCGACTAATTTTGAATACTTTTTCATATAATATTTTAACTAAAAATTATAGCGCCAATTTTATCCCTAATTGATGAATAAGTATTTCTTGGGGGTTCAAAATTAAATTTTTCTAAAAATGCCTTTATAATGATCCAATAAAATTTATAGGTGTTAGTATGATAATATTATACTTCCCTCCAACTTTGAGACTTGAATTCTCTTTAGATAATCTAAAATAATTAAACACATCTTAATCCTATAGTAGAAAGTATAGGTGGATCTAAATCTCAAAACTAAAAACTAAGTTGATAATCGAATTGCCCATAGTCAATTCAGGAAACCTCTAAAATTTGGTTTCAGTTCGATTAAATTGGACCCCTTAAATGAATTTATAAAGAATCTAGATAGTTAGGAACCCTAGTTAATCAACAATTTATTTAATGTACCCCATATACCTAAACTTCCATGATTCATTTGCATCAAGCACCCTTTTTTTCTTCTTTCCTTATCTGAATCGACACAGATCAGATGGCGATCTAAATATCTTAGCTTTGCGATTGCATCAGACGCTTCATGCATGTCTCTTCTGTCTGAGCCCTTGTCCTTTTGGGACTTTGCAGAATGGTGATAGGATTGTTCCCCTCATTTCCCGCTTCATGTTGTACTGCTCAAAGAGAAATTCACTTCCACTTTCCTTGCATCTTGGCTATCCGCTTCATCCCCAATTTAGAGGGATTTCATTCCCTAGTTCTCCCAATCGACTCTGGACTCCCTTTCCTTCCTTATTTCTCACTCGGTCTAGGAGACCCAACCTACCCCAGATGACTTCGTATAGATCTAAGACCTCAAAAATGCTTAGGCAAACCCAAGAAACATGTTCTTTCTTGCCCAAAATCCTCCAACCAATTGCAAGTTTTAACCCCAACTCCACCTAACTTTCTCCTCAACCCAGGGCTAGTCCTGGAGCTCCAGAAGCCCGCAAGCACTGCCAATCTTGAGAAGACCTCCATTGAGGTGTCGCAAAGACTGTTGAATCTTTTGTTCCTCACAATTTGAGGTAAGATTTCAAATCCAATTTTTTTCTTCTTTCTTGTTGTTCATGAACCCATAATCCACCTGAAGTCACCTCTACATCTTATCGCCAATTTCTCCATGTTTTGTCTTCAATTCTATGTAATGAAGCACCCATGACTTCTATTTTGGGTGCCAGGTTAGTGTTTTTCCACCCCTAGTTGTTGCCCATTCACTGCCATGGTGTAAATGTGTTTCCTTCACTCTGACCACCTCGCGGATCCTCTAGGGGCTCATCAAGTCAGGTAAGCTGAGAGGAAGCCAATGGCGTAGACTCCCAACTATGAGGAGAACAAATTTAGTTGATTGCAAGATTTCCCACTGGTTTAGCTTACAAACATTCTACTTCATCATCATTTTCAACAAACATGATAAATGCCACATTTATGATGATGACCTTGGTTTTATTTTGTTCTATCATGCAAATCATGGACAATCATGTAAATTTTATGTTGTGGTCATGTGAGCTGATGCTTCTTTTGCCAAGAAGGCCTGGGTCCGATAAGTTTGAATTGGCCAGATCATCCTGGGACCAAACTCCCTACTGGATGACCTATATATAGGTGTCTTTTTCTTTTTTCTGATTGGTTAGTTCTTCCAAATTACACAGTATTTAAACTAAGTGTCAAAAAAATATTTGCAAATATAACTTGGAAAGGGTTTGTTGAGATCTAGATTATGGACTAAGTTTGAAGGTCTGTTTGATTTTGAGTCTCCCTATTTTAGCCTAGGTACTTGAAACCCAAGATTTTTTAGGTTACAATATTGATATTTAATGGAAGTTAACTGCTCGATAGGGTAATTAGGGTTTTCTCAACATAAAGAGATCAAACATCAATTACTTCGATATCTATAAGTGGTCCATGCACTTTGAACACAATTATTGTGTGTTTATATGTTATTATGTACAATTTACATTTTATAATGTGAATGTATTATTCATGTTATAGTTTTGTTGATTAAAATTATGAGTATTGGATAAACAAAATCATATTTACTTATTATCTTCAATCAATATATCACATTACATTCATGTTAAAGAGAAAGAGTAAAGAGTATTCAACATAAGAGTAAAAATAATGAATGAACTGTCTATAAGCTCCTAGCATACAAAGCACTTCGTTGCAAATCATGGGATTCCTAGCATACATAGCACTTCAGTGCAATTCAAGAGGCCCTTCAGTGCAAATGTGCAATTCAAGAGGCACTTCACTGCAAAACTTGAGGATTCTTATATAAGTCAGATAAAAGACAATGATAAAATGCAAAGTTTACTTTCATAATGTACACCATTTTCATTTCAAAGTATATTTTATTTGTCTATTGCAATGTGTTAAATTCCACTTACCAATTATTTTATGCATGGTTGGGGGAGTGATGCCTATAGAAAAGAAGTGACGTCAAGGATAGAGTCATATGAAGATCAGACTAAGGAGTAGCTCAAAGTTTTTCCAAGGTTTTACCTGGTGGGGTGCCATCTACCTAGATGATCTAATCATTTATATTTGAGTTACTTTCATGTTTTGAATCATGTTTAGAGGTGAGAATGTGTATACAAGAACTCAACTGTACTAGATAGCCTTTGAACAATGCATGAATCAATTTCGAAAATAATGCATGGTGATTGTTTAATTTATTTACAATTTTATCATAATTGTGGCATCCCTTTGAGCCAAGTATCCCATGTTATGGAAAACATGGGTTTCTTCCACTGACACGTGAGTGCTTAAGGGGGGTGTTACAGATACTCTTTATCAGTTGATGTGTTGTATCATATAGAATTTTGTCTACTAAATCTATTTGAGGCTAAAATTCATATTTTACCCTAACTTAAGCTTATTTACAATGTTGTCCTTCATTCCAAATTCCACTCAACTATTTTTATTGAATTATCATGGTCCAAGATATGGATTAATCTTCAATTGGTTTCCCTTTGTCTAAATGTATTTATTCTTCTGAATTGATAAATGTTTACAAACTAGTCCCTTGATTTATCTTTACATAATCATTTTGACATCATTTAGTAAAATTTGATATTCTTGTGATCAAATACCTTGAATAATCTTTGTATATCGATATCACATCTACTTTATCAAATTATGTTTTAGAAATATTATGAAAATACTATTTAATCTAATGGATACCAATGTAGAAGAATTAAATTTTGGGAAATGGATAGGACATGTCATAACTCTAATATAAGAAGTTAGTATTTTTAGTAAATAAGTAACTAGAAGGCATGCTAGTAGGAAAATTGAAGACAAAGGGGAAATGTAAAATAGTAGATATAGAATTAGTATTTAATACTTGTAAATGACATTTTTATCAATTATTATGTAATACAATGTGTATATAGAGAGAGGAACCACATGCTCTCTTCTCTACATGTGGAAACACTAACAAAGGTCGTTATAGAGGAAGAAAGGCATCTCACTCATACCTCACATCATGATGGATCACAATTCAAGCCTTCCCCGATTTGATTTCCAATTTCTTAACCATGACCTATGAATGAGGCAGCCACAAGAATCCACGTCACATCACCTCTTGATCATTTCTCCTATTAATATTAAACTAATGAAGGTATGAAATGATCAATTGAAACCCCTCATGACAGATACAACACACGATGCTACCTTTGTCTTGCTCCTCTATACCATTAGATGACTCACCAAACCCTGGAATCCTACAACAACCACAATCAGTGGATTTGAATCACTCTTTCATCTATAGCCACCTCCTTCACCTCCATAGACGATTGATAATTACTGGTGGTGGCTAGATATGATTGTGTTGGCATCTTCCTTGATGAGCTCTAGCACCCTCAAATCCTTCACCCTACTCCCCTTAACCTAAAAGACTTCCTTGTGACTATTTTAGCATCAACAGTGACATGTATATAGATCTGAGATGACCATGATATGACCTTCTAGAGATCTTAAACAAATTTTCTATTAGTAAAGATATAACCACCTTGTCATACCGTGATCATGCTTCTACTTGATGTTATTTCCATCATTACCAATATTCATCAGTCCACACTATGAGAGATAAAAATGGAGTCATGTACCAACCTCATACATTAGCAATTGATAACATGAAATATTAGTAGGCAATACTAGTATATAAACTTGCATGTGCATTCCTAGAAATCTTTAAAGTCACAACTCCAAACCCAAGTGACCTCGGTGTCTTGTCGCATCTTTGTTCGATCTCAACTATAAGATCACCTCTTGCTTGATCCTAGGATACTACAACACATGTGAATCTTCTCTAAACCCAACCTACTAATATGCAATTATGGTTGCAACTCTAGATCTATGGGATACCATGAGATAAAAAAAATAGAGGTTCCCATCATTTGTAGAGCCACTCACCATGAATGTTTTATTTGGTTTGGCTTGAGGGACTACACTAGACATTATAAATTTGACTCCATTAATTAGGGAATGATCTAGAAACCAATTTCTAAGGATCAATGTTAAAAATATAGACTTTTGGGTAAGTCATTTTCCTGGTAATACAACATTTCAGTATTCATATGATAGATTAAAGATTGTACAATCATTTGTAAAATACAATATAATATTAAGTCACATAAAGAACTTGAATAATTGATATGATAACTCTCTTGCTATTTTGTATACATACTATATAGATAACAAGTTTTACAACTTTTGTAATCAATAAATATTTTAGTACTTGTACAGATCATTTCTATATTGTACACATGATGACATTTAGGACCACTAGATAAAAAATTAAGTAATATAATGAATACATAATAGTGTATTAATATAACAAGAGAGGTTCTTGATCACTATCTATTTTGAATAATGAATGAACCTTGTATCCTTTGTATGCCTTTATAATACTAAAATCCTTAGAGAATACAACATTTGTTGATGGAGTATTTTGATGTAAAATGGCATGGATTTACTTATTAAGTACTCTGAACCTAATGATAAAAAAGTGATTTTTAGGAGTGAGATTATTTCTAAGTTCAATTTATAAATACAATTACAGATACAATTTATAGTTTGAAATTTAATATTGTAATAAATCTCATTTTGAATTATATGTGAATGTGTTCCATCCTCTTAATCCCTAAAATAACAAGAACATACTTGCATGTATGCTCCTAGTTGAGACCTAAAGTGGAGGAACATGCATTATTACTAAGAAACATATGTGACAGAAATATTTAGGCTTATGCGAATAAGGATGAATCATAGAACTAAAATAAATATAACCCTACATTGTGATAAAATATGAGTAATTCACATCATTCATCCTAAAATTGAGAACCCAATTCCAAATAGCACAAAAAGAAAACCATTTGATTCCAAGACAAATAGTAACAAGATTGTTGTAGTTCATAGCTCCCTCTTCATAAATCCTTGGAGCCACTTGAGATGTGGTTTGTGTAATATTTAGAATCTTGAGGTACTAGATTCTTTATCCCACTGTTGATTTATAAATTCCCTCTCTAACTTCATGCACATAATCTTGTATTGTGGTAAACCCAAACTATTTATAGGCCCTTCCTTCCTTCTTAACGTTTACCACAAAATATTTTACAAATCTTGAACATTTTGAATGTTGTTGGATTTTAGAATTGCATATGAATGGATCTATTAAAGTTTTGAGTCCCTTTGGGCTTTGGCCCTTTAGAGATTTGTACCGCTTGAGGTTAGGTAAGATACCATTGCCCTATGCACATGTTGTAATGGACTAGTTGTTCCCCATAGTTGAAATAGCAATTAATCTATTGTGATATTCTCTCATATATGATTGAACACATGATAATTTAGCCCTTGCTAAAGTAATGATATGATCTCAATTTTAATATCTAGAATCTGTCTTATTATTGTGAAGATCTTGTGTATTTGGTACAATTTTGAATACTTGATAGCTTGTGGATAATCTCAAATGTTGAGCTATTACAATTTTTTTAATTGGACAGTCTTGCAAACTTGATATCTTGGAACTCAAATAATGATAATGGTAATTATTATCTTGATAACCAACTCCATAAAATAATCCTTACCTAGTTTGTAAATGCATTTAATCTTATCTAGTTGCATATTTTTAAATATCTCAATAACAAGAATCTAGTACCAACTTTGAACGACCTTTTTTTCTTTGGTTTTTGTTGTGGATGAATCCCTTTGTGATATACATGAGAAGGCAATTGAATAAATGCTTAGAAGAGACATGTAGAAGATTTCCTCTTTGGATTGAAGAGTAGATATGATCTATGTATGTTTGAATTTTATAGTCCTCATATATAGGTTTTCATGAACTCTTATTTGAACCCTGAATGTACAAAGATTTGTTTATATATTCTGATTTAAATCATGTCGAAAAAAATTGGTCCAAAAGATCAAGTATATATAGTTCTCTTTCTATGATCTCTGCCCTCCTATGCTTGGGGTTCTCCTCCTTAGGGTCTATCCCTCTCTAGGGATGACTAACAATAGGGTATATTCCTCTCTAAAGATGACTAACAACAAGTCATAACACTAGTTGATCGTCTTTCTAGAGAGTTTATATCTCATGTTGGTCTTGTCATATCACTTAGATCAATATATGTTCAAGTACACATGTATTGAGTGGAAGGCCATAATATCATAGAGGTTAAATCCTTTAGATGTTATCACACATGTGTCCAATGTTATTAAACTTATCAAGGGGTCTAGCATGTACTATTGGTCTAGCAACCCTCCTTTGAAAGGTTTTAGAACATTTTCACTTTCATATTGCTCATATACAAGGATCATTTCATATCCATAAGGTTGTACAGTAGCACCTCTATATATTCTAATCATATCATAAGTTCAAGCTCAAGATATTCATCACTAATTTTGTTCATTATAGATGACCACCCTTTCTTTTACACCTACACTAAGATGAAATAAGTATTTGGCTACAATTTTCATACATAGTTCACCTTTTTAGCTATATAGATGGTGGGTCCTAAATGATAGAATTTTGAATTTAGGTAGATCCATGCTCAGTTGAGTGACTCCTCATAAACAACATTTTTCTAACTTCAAAGAGTTTTCAAAAGTCACTAACTAAGGGTGAAGTGTTTTTCTTAGGGCCCTTGAGTGTTTGTACAACCTCCTTTAGGGTTTCATTATGACACAAATATTTCTATTATGTATACATTCATCATGCTTAATTGGTCTATGTCATTTCCCTAGGGTCGTTATGGGTATGTGTAATTGTGGAGTGATCTCCTCCTTAACCAACATCACATGTACGTGGGGATTGAAATTTCCTCCTAACCCCTTGGCCCTTACATACTTCAATAATTTTCCTACTTGAACATAGGGTTCTCGTAGGACTCTACCATACATAGGTTTATCTCAGGCTTATAACCATTATTTTATATCTATCATCATTCTTTATTGATTTTGAAATAAGGGTCTCTTATATTGTAAGGATACCATGCATTATTGATTCATCATGAACAAGGCACCCCTTACACTCACATGCATTGTGGCATAACTTCTCTTAATATATTATAGCTTTATTTACCATTATCATTCATTATCATATCCACATGCATATGTTGAAATATTTTATTCAAAACACCAAAACATGACATTTCTTATAATATGCATAATTCATTATGTAGTTGTAATGACTTGCAAGTCTTATATATTGCACTACCAGGTCATAACACATTTCATCTTTTAGGTTTAGGTCCCTAGTACATACAGGTTTATCCTAAAAATTAAAACAAAAAATAAGTTGGTTCGACTCATCTCCAGGAGTGTTCTCTTATTTCTTATGCGGAGGTTAGGCTCTTTGAACACATATCATGGACCTATGCACTTTGAACTATTTTTTCTCCATAAGGCCCATCACTATACATGGTAATACCTTTCATATATATGAACATTGATGCATGGGTTTTTAGTCATTCTCACATGCATATTTCCTTGGTTTTATGTATTGATTTGTCATTTATTTGATTAATTATGCATGAAATGCTATCAATAGTCTGTTCTATCTAAATGCATCAAATTATGTGATTTTTACTGTTTGAAATGGTTTAAAGTTCATCCCAAGTGCTTATGTACATTCTTGTGCAATTTCAAGTACAACAGAGTTTCACAGACTCGATACTACCGACATCCAAAGTTGGTGATATCAAATTCATGTCAGTAGCAGATCAGAAACTCACCCAAACTCGATACGACTGAGACCAAAAGTCGGTAGTATCGATTTCACATCAGAGAGGTGCAAGAAAAGATTCACAGAAACTCGATACTACTGAGTAGACAAACTTGATACTACTGAGATGGCATTAGGGAGACAGAGTCAGATCGACCCAAAGATTCAGTGCTATCGAGACAGTTTGATAGTAATGGCATTGAGGGAGCACGCATTCAACCTAACAACTCAGTACTATCGACTTTTTAGTCGATACTACCAAGCCTGCCCGATTAGGGAAATCTAAAGGCAACGCTCTAATCCAAGGGTTGGCATTATTTCGCACCCTAAGTAGCTCTTATGACTTGTGGGGAATGCGGCCAGACCTAAGAACGGAGCTGTTTTCCATTGCACGACACCAAAAAAGAGAGGAGAGGAGAGAACAGGATCGAAGCTTCATTTGGGACGATCCGAGCACCTTCGATGGGTGATTATGCAGTCGGAAGACAACAAATTGCATGTACGTCAAAGGGGACCATCCAGATCAGCTATTCTTTAGGGGTTATTTTAGTTTTTCTAATACTTCCCACATTTTTCTCTTTCTCTACCATGTATTTGTCTATGGAAACCATGTAGGGCTCATCTCCTTAATTCCTTATGATCTGGGAGTAGCCCGGATATGCATTATACTTGACTTTTATGCATTAATATCACTTTTATCTCTATTTTTTGGATATAAATCTATGATATTGTCTTTTTCTATTTGTATTTGATCACCATAGGTAGATTGTTAGATCCTTAATCATCCGAGAGTTCTTGCTATAGGCTCTTTATCCAGGGATAAAGGTAATTGATGTTAGTGTGTAGAGTTAATTGCAGTGTTATTCGCGGTGAAACCATAGTCTTAAGGAATTTGTTTAAATTTGAGTTACTTATTCTTCAATCTTGTTTTGTTTTTGTGTTCACTTTTACTCAATCAACTCAATTCAACTATTTTTATCGGCTTAGCTGGTCAGATCATAGTTAGTAGTAGTATTTTGTAATCTGTTTCCCTGTGTTCGACTCGTGCCTTGCAAACCTTGTATTACTCGATACGTTCACTTGCGTATAACGTGCGGTAAACACATGTCAAACACCACCCCATAAAATGGAGTTTGAGTCTCACATAATTCTTTATATAACATATGATCTCTTGTGTTTCACGTATTGACAAAACTAGTATGTGTACATTATGTACTTGCATGATTGTTTGTACCTAACATACTTGTACTCGCATGATTGCTTGTACCTCACATGTTTGCATGCATGATGAATCTACCAGTATGTACCATTAGTGACAAAGTCAGCTCACCAAACTCATTCAAGTTTTTATGTTTGAAATTATTTCATGTTATTCAATTACTACAAGAATCATCCTGTACTAACATGGATTCATCTACCTAGATTTGGGGGTCAAGCATATGCTTAGTTTTCATTATTAATTCAGATCCTTTCCTAGATCAACCTTCATTAGGCTCTTGGTATCTATTACTTCAACACAACCTATCTCCACCATAGAACATCACAAGGTTGTTCTATAGATTTTCTTGTATATACACCCTAAAAGGTAGTATTCCAAGTTAAGGGAAGAAATGTGATTTCCTTTTTAAGACATATACCTTCACTTTGAGTTTCTTGAAAGCTTTTAAGGCATCAACCTCAATGTACTCCTCTTCCGAGCTTGAAACATATTTGATTGTCATATAACACTACATATTAGTAGGGTGGCATCCATGTGCTAATACTCTAGTGTTCTCTGATGCTTCCTTCTATTCTTAATTTCCTTAATAGGGTTATCTTACTCTTGGATTGACCATGAGTATAATTGGCCTCCTAGGACTCCATACTTGAGACATAATTAACCCTAATTAGCCCATTACATTTATTTATAATTCCTAAGGTATTTGTTCTACTATGGTGTCGAGCTATCAACCTTTTCACAACTGTGAGGTGAAGTAGAAAGAACTAGGGTTGAAGGGTAAATAGATGATCTAGGCAATTTTACCTACTTCTTTTAGGGTATAAGACATGCCCCATAATTCACTACTTACATACTTATCCTTATGGATCTATTCAAGTAGCAACCTCTTATTTTTTCTCATTTTAGAGAACATATATGTACATGCATGGTTATGCCCTCAACTCCACCAAGAAAAAGTTTGAGAAAAAAGATATTATCACTTAAATATTTTCTTACCGTAGTCTAATTACTGCAACACTATGTAGATGAAACAATTCACTTTCTTTTTCTCTTGTGATCGTAAGGACATATTGAGGTGTATTCTCCTATCCTTGACATGTATTAGTCTAGGGTTTATCAGACTCAAAAAATTACATTCATCCCTAGAACTCGAGAGGTATACTTATATATTGGAACTATCTTCACCTACCACTAGGGTTTCACATACTTATGTACCACCTTTCCTATTCATTCTATTTTCCCTAGATCATGATATTTGATCACAAGTCAAAGATAACTTACATATTATTGTTCTTTCTCTTTATCCATATCTCACTAGAGTTTCCTGGATATGGTTACTTGCCTTCATTAATCATATGTTGACCCATGATCAGGGTTTTCTTAGGGATAACTTTCTTATCATTAGGTTTTCTCTATCTTACTCAAGTACTCTACATATCTTCTTTATCTCATTTCATCCTAGGTTCCTAGAAGTTTCTTCATTTTCTCCTTATAGGAGGAGCATACATTACATAAAATATGCTACCCAAATATTTATTTTTAGATTTAATTTGGCATTTTCATCTGTCTTTGTTGAAGGAGGATGCCCTAACCCTAATTAATTAAAACCCTAACTTAGATGCAGAAAAAAAAAGCAATATCTAATATTTATAAATATGTACCCTTGGGGTTGGAAAGGGTAGAGATGAGGGACAAACAAATTTTAGATAAGAATACCTTGAGGCATTTTACTTCAGGCATATCGAAAAGTGTTAACCATATAGGGTATGCAATTTGTCCCAGGAGTCCGTCTAAACTAACTAGTGGTGCAGAGAAACATATAGCCACCCTTGAGATTGTGATCCAACTTAGAAACCATCACCTCTCAGATATATCCTAATAATTCCCTTACGACTCCATATAATTTTTTGAAACTATTAATAATTCAAAGTCATTATAATTCCAAACTCTGATAACAATTATGACCACTCCCTCCTCCCATTATCCCAATAGAAGGTGGACCAGAGAGGCAAGGACCAATTTTTATATTTTCAAGATCAATATTTATAATAAACAACCAATAATCTTTAATAAATCTGAAGCAATGTATTATTTATAGCAGTAGGGAAGAAAAGATCTTCTCTAAGGAGTTACATATATTTTGAAAACTAAAAAAAACTAATTAACATAGAAAAGAATTAGATAAATCCTCCATGTATTACAAACTTCACGTCTTGTGGATTATCCCCTTTAAAGTATGTATCTTCATTCATAAGATATGTAGTTAACCTTCAACACCAACAAACAAAATATGCATCAGCATAAAAGTATGTTGGGCACATGGATGCAACCAAAATTGTATGCATCTAATATTATAATATAAATAGAAGTACAAGATCAAATATTTGCAAAAAAGAAATTGAGTTTATCAATTCCAACTTAACTCCAACCTATGAGTTTTTCATCTTATTTAGTGTTCTACTCCTTTGCCCTAGCAATTGGTTCCATGGTGATTGTCCCTACAACGGGATTTCTTCACCGTACTAGATTATTTTGGTCACTCTCTTAGTGGTCCTCTCTTATAATCTGAGACTAGTTATCTACATATATCATTCTTGTGAGATTCATTATCAGGTTCGAGTATCATCTTGACTATATAAGTAATGCACACATATCTTATTAGTTGCAAGCATCAGATCAACCAAGGTAATTTGCAAAAAAAGTAAACTTTGAGTAAACTCTAACAATATATAAAAATGTAACAGAATCAAGAGTGACTACTCATTACTAACCCAAGTACTTAATTAAAAGAAACATGATGTCCAATCAATGAAATACCTATGTCAAAATAGGATTCAATTTGAAAACCAATATCCAACTCCAAGGTGTAATGACTTATGAATAGTACTTACATAGGATTTTGAGGTTAAGCAAGGATTTTATATGTTAGGTTTGATTTGATCTAGGGTTAGGACTATCAATAAGGATTTGCCTTTAGAAACCCTAATCATCATGTAGAACCCTAAATCTCTTGATTCACCTAATTATACTAGTTTTCTTATATATATTCAAGGAAAACTTATCATCATCAAGGATAAAATATTTTTCTGGTCAATGCTAAATGGACTTACGTTTGATTTCTTCATTAGATGTAAATTTTAAGTCATATTAGTCTAATTTAAGTTATCAAAACTAGGGTTTAATATGTGATGGTCTATGTTAGGTAATTATACCTTGTTTCATTATACTTCAAAGCATCACAAGAAAAAGTAACCATATCTGAATTAGGATTTCAAATAACAATACAAGACATTAGAGTTACTAATTGAGGTCATACTGACATAATCATCAAGATTAGGGCATTAATTATTTTAATAATCAAAAAATGGATTAATAGAGCAAGTCAAGGAACTAGAATTCAAATTAGCCTTTGCAAAAAGTTTTATTAGATTTGTAATGTTTTCCTAATAAATTCAGTATAGAATTTTATTATGATCAAACATTGCTAGCACTCTCCATGAATTTTAGAATGTTTACCTTAAACAAATGAATCAAGAACATTGGATCGAAATGTATGTGGTCTAGGATGGTGTCACATGGCACTATGATCTTTAGCTTTCCGATCACAACTATGGGTCTGCTTACTAGTGCTTTATGGGATCATGGCCCAGTGACCCAACCAGTGAGCGTGCAAATCACTCATCCTATGCTAGTCATGGTCGGCCCAACATGGGAGGCCCTAACTTTCATGCAACCCGCTTCCACTACGTGGGAGTATCACCATAGAGGCTACATTCCAGCATGATCTATGGATTTCCCTAGACTCAGTGGCACCACGAGGAGCCTCGATCCGCTTCTTGGTGGTGCTAGGACCTTCGACGACCAACAGGGTGGAGTGTCTCTGTCTGAAACAAAGAGTGGCAATTTGGTGGCGAGCAACAATACAACAAGGTGGAGAAGAAGGTTAGGTGCTTGGGTGCTAGATTTTGGATCAAAATGTGTAGAAAAATTCGAAGGAAATATCATGAAGATGTAAAGGTAGATATGTTTTATTTATAGTGTTTAGGTCACACTTCTAGGGTTTAGCAGTTTGCTTTTCGTTAGGGTGAGAGGGAGAGAAGACTAGGTCCTCATGATTGGCTGCCAAAGCAATGATTTTCCTCAATTGACTCATGACTAGGTTTATATTGGTGAGAGGGAGTCAACAATGATGTTTATGTGGGGTGAGGACAAATAGGGAGAGAGATAGAGGTGAATGGGGTAAGAGAGGGATTTGAAGTCCCTTTCCATTTCTAGTCAGGAGGTTAAAAATGACTCAGGGACAATTAATCTTTGATCATGCAGATCTCAGGCTGCTATACCTAGTCAAGGAGGTGAACTATAGTTTTGTAGCCCATTTGATGTCTGATCAATCAATAAATGTTAAAGAACTTTATCAAATTTGTTTCTTCATATAAATTAAAGCATTAAACTTCAATAATTTTTGTAGTCCACTAGGATGATTTGATTTACTTGAAGTTATAGAATAAGCTCCCTATTATGTTTTTCTTTGCCTTGATAAAAAGATAGGATTTAATTGGGCAACTCTCACACCTATAACATGTTACTAATGTTATACTTAACTAAATACATAAATGGAATAATTATACATTAAATAAAGTTCAAACTTAATCAAAATTATTGTGTAGATTAATTAATAGGAAACAACTAGACCAATAGAATTGTCATCAACAACTTTTATTTTAAAGGATCACTTGAATTAGAATTTCATGATTTGCACACTATTGTAACACAAATTCTTGGTTTATTTTCCCAAAGAACTTAACATCAATGATACAACCAAATTTATTTACATAGAATATTATATTTAATAATCTTTTTCAATTGAAACTTCTAAAATTAAGGAGGGAAACCCCAACTCCTCACAATGTGATATATACACAAAGTGTAGTGGATTTTCGTGAGGTCTTAATGGAATATCCCATCCCCATTTTTGAAGAGATTGGAGGAGTTGTTTTGTATGGTCATTAATAAGAGCAGACTTGACAATGATGATGTAGATCTTGGATTCATCAACTTAGGCATGTTTTAGCCTGATAAAAGAGGTTTAAGCTTGAGCTGAGGGATGTCATCTTATATTGGGATTGTGTTGATTAATTCTCCCTTAACACGTGTTGCCATGAGGTGGGCGGGACTCGACAATGTTGTCTTGAAAACTAGAATAGTATAAACTATAGTTAGGGTAACTAGATAAATATTATAAGAAGTTAGAAGAGTAAATTATTGGGAAAAAGTTTATTAGTCTCACTAAGAATGAATTAAACTATATTAATGGTGCCTATTAATTAATTTTCATTTAATAAATTATTTGTTACTACTTGAATTGATTCTAAAGTTCTGATGAGACTGTGGTTTTGGTCTTCATCTATCAAAAGGTAAATTCATAATATGTCTACAAAACCCCAATTTCCTGCAAGAGAATGATATCAATGTAGTACTATAGGGTTGAACCCACATAGAGCTAGATAATCTTAGTGAATATTGTTGAACAACAATCCACGCTAATTTGGCACGGGAGGGGGGTGACCAGACCACACCCTCTCATGCCTCGAGAGTTTACCATGTCAGAATGCCCAGGGTGGGTACTCTTGGTCAACAAAAAAATCATAGTGAATATTGTTGAACTAATTAAGTGACTAGAAGATTAACTTATTGGTACTGAAAATAAAGTAAAAGAACAAATAAATAGAAAAAAGAAATTAGCAAATTTGCTTTAACTAAAATTTGAGACAATTAGGTGAGGGAATTCACAAACTTAAACATACAATGTCATCTTATATATAATTGGGTATTCTATGTATTGTTTGTCTTTTGTATCAATACTCAACAAAGCATGTCATCTATTGATATACTTGTTCACCCAAGAAAGATAGTATTAACAAATAATCTAATCATGCAGTCATAATCATGAGTATATCCTTACTACCATGATGTAAATCATCATTCATAGTTTCCTATCCCAAGTTAGATAAAATTATTTCTAACAGTAATCTAGTTAGTAATACAAGATAGCAGGGTGATCAAGTACATGACCTTGTAATGATAAACAATATTATTCAATTATATCTATATAAAGGGCATTGAATCAAGAAACATGATAAAGATTTCATCTTGTTCAAGGGATACTCCCCAAGCCTAATTAAGAGACTAATTGCTTTTATACATGGTCATGTTAGAACAGCTAAGAAAATAATGACTATACATGTTAAAAAATATGAAAATAAGAAAAATAGGAACAAGTTCATGGTGTTGAGGCATGGATATCTCAATCCTTACACCATTTTCATATGAAAATATTCTTCTATGAATCCTCCACTTTCTCCTCTTCTTCTCCATTCTAACGTTGTTGTGATTCTTTATCTTTGACATGTGTGTTGGGATATGAATTTGCACCCCTTTGGTGTCGTAAGTGGGTTCTATTTAAAGTATCTCAGATCCCAAGGCTACAAAAGTTGGAATTATTTGAAATTCTAATTACTCAAAGACATGCAACAATATGCCAAATGATCTATTGGTGTTTGAATTGATCACTTGGTATTTTTTATTCTCTTAAAATGTGTGCCAACATGTCTACTAAGAGACTAACCAAATATTTGGAAATATGAGTTGATTGATTGTAGAGAAATCGATCAATTGGTCTCTCATGGTCAATAGTTAAACAAATCAACAATCAACCAACTGAGACATATTCAATTGATTAATCTCCATGAAGACAGTTTGTGTGGCTTTCTAAAGAAATAAGCAATCGATTGGAGGGAAATACAGCATCTAGTACTTGGGTGAAGTCCTTTGATAAACTATACTCCTTGAAGATCATCTGATTTAGTCATGAATGAGTTGATCGATCAGGATGTGTAATTTTTCTGGTGATGTTACCCTATCAACCAATTGACTGAATGTCAATCTGTTGACTAGGAGTTGTGATGTTGGGAAGGGGTTTTGACATAAACTAACTGAGTATTAACCAAGTTGATTGGTAAAGTCTTCAGAACCTTCTCTATAGGACTTTACTAGTAGCCAACCAACTGGTTGGCTAAGGTAATTGATCGACTAGGCAATGTAATCTTGCTCTATCGTGTCTTTTCATCTGAATTTAAGGATGCTAAGGGTAGAAAGAAATTTCATCCCCCAAACCATAATTGCAGATTGGTGTGGAACCCTAAGAAGATGTTGATGATGCATGATTCTAGAAAAAACCAATTCTTTGATTAGATCCTCATTTTGACTTAGAAAATACTCAAAAGAGTAAGATAAGTCTAAGAACATAGATAATCTAATCTTAAATTGCAATAATATACAAATGGAAAAACAAAAAAATAAAATTGGAAATTCAAGTAGTGAAAATCCATAATTTTTGCACTCATCAATCACTATTTGAAAAATAAGAAGGTATGGACCTTCCTTGACTCCCTTTGTAGCCAAACAATTTACTATAGTTATGCACTGAGATGGTCAATTTGATTTTGTCTATTCATGATAAATTAACTAATATCATGTAGTTTTCTCGTGACTAGGAACAAGTAATACCTCAACATAAAAAACCCTCTACCACCAACTTATGAGGAATCCACTTTTCGATCCATTAACTTTATCTCTGGTTATTCTTTTCAGTAGTTGAAACTTCATTAGTCAGATGAGTTAACTGAATCCAATTGATTAATTCAAGCACTAAACACAACAAAAACTAATGTATTTCACATTATATAAAGGAATAGAAAATATAAATTAATAAAACCCAAAATTTTGCATTTATGTTAAGTAATTAGATATGGTTTTGTTCCTATATTAACCTTAATATGCCAAAATAACTATTAAGCTTAGATTTTCATAATTTATCCCCTTTTGAAGATGTAGCTGTTCAACAAGCCAATTTTGTGACGTGCATGCACCAAACTGAAGAAAGAATCAACCCTTCTAATTGAAATGATGAAGCCAACTCGGTTCCCTAAAATTGAGTCAGATTCATCCCCTACATAGCGAAACATCTAGGCACTCAATTGACTCTTTTTACGTTAGAAGATATGCCCATGCGGTTGCAGCTAACAAATAAAGTCAACAGTTAGAATTGAAGGTCAAAACTCATAGAGCGCACCAAAGAACTGCCTTCCAATGGTACAAAACCTTGATTTTGATCAAATCAACTTGGTTTTGTGCACGTCATCCTTTCACCCTTGTTGCCAAATGACAACCAAAGATCCATCTCCAATGGTCAAGATTGATGGTTAACCCTGACGACACCTTCTGATGGTCCTTTCTGATGGATGCCAAAGATGATATCACCTGGTGGACACAATAATGCCAAATCAATGTGGCAAAACTGACTCGATTTCATCCAAACTGAGTAGGTTTCATTCTCAGTTACAGATATATCCCACTGGCCACTATAAATACCCCTCCTTGGCCACCATGCCAAGGGTTCCACATATTTAATTTCCCAGACCTCCTCTCAGATATCCAAGGCTCGAGAGGGTTCAAGACCTCACCCTACGTTCACCCTATCAGTTCTCCTTCCATCAGCCATCAACCTTTGTCACTTTCCATCAACCATCTCCACCTTCCACTCATTTTCCACCATCTTCCACCTTCATCCATCCACATGAACTGATGTTTGAGGTTGAATCAATGAGAAAGGAGGCCAAAGAGTTTATAAGATTAAAGAGGAGGACCCCAAGGAAGAGATCCATCCCATCTGAAGGCTAAGGAGATAGAGCAATCTCTTCTCCTTAGGTAAATCTCTTCTTTTTCCTCTTTTCTTCTATTGTTCCCTTTAGTTTCTATAGAAATGATGTATTTCCATCTTTGTTTGGTGCTAGCTATGCTTGTCTATGGTTAGTTGATCCCTTTCTAGGTTATGTAGATTGTTTTATGCATTTTTATGTACTTAAACTCTAATCAAGTAGTTAATATTCAGATCTAGTATATTTTAGTTCTATCTTCTCTATTTGGTTATGGTTATTTATTTGGCTGATATCTTTCTTGGATGAATCTCCATTTTTTTATCCTCGAGAGATAAGTGGTAGTAATTGGTAGATATGGTAGTCTGAACCAAGATCCGAGAGGATGAGTTCCAAGGCATCTAAAGGCAGAGAGTTCTGACTCTACACTATGAAGTTGATCCAATTTCATCCAAACTGAGGTGGTTTCATCGTGATTTGGGCTCCTGGTCAATCTTCTACTACTACTAACACTCCTAGTTGTTCTGGACCTAAGAGGTACTCTGTGATAGTTAGGGGCATTTGCCCATGATCCTCAAGAGAGGTATTGGACTATTTATGGGGTTTCAGACACTATGTGGTAGTGTGTGGGATGACCCCATAGGAGTAGCTACAATGATACATGTTGGGTTGGAGTGTTATATGTCTGGTAGGTTGTTCAAGGGTTGTCTACACCTGAGAACGGGGTACATAAACTACCTGATTCGTGGTTACATAGCATGGAACTCCTCCTAATGAGTAGATTTGACCGAATATGCTTTCTTTATATTGCTTTATTTTATTTTATTTTGTTCTATTTTTCTAGAATCTTTCTATTTCTAATCATCTATCTACCCTTCATTTTTCTTAATTAAGTAAGAGAAGAATCTTAGGTGACTAAATGTCCCATTCGACCATGTATACCTACTTTGACTCGTATTGAGTTGTAGGTGTCCTAAAGGTTTTGGGTTGTAAAGTTAAAGTTCAATCCCCTTTTAGGATATGCATATCAGACACATCCTGAAGGTGCATCGCATACATAATGGATTTTATTGTACCCTTGAATGAAGAAGTACTTACTACACTACCCCAAAAGAATTTGGAATCAAGAGATTGTAAGGAAGGAACATTTAATAGAAATTTATAATAAAAATAAGAAAAAGAATTCTAAAATATGATAGAATACACTTGATAGACCGATTCGGTGTCACGTAGAGCCACAACCTCACCCAATGTTGGTCAGTTGTGCATACTATAATACCAACAAAGTATGCATTTCTCATCCACCAAATTAAAGTAATTATAATAGTGGTTATAGGAGCAATCATACATACTAATTATGGGAGTAATCACAAATCAATTATATACAGAACATTACCCCACACAAGTTGGATGCAGAGAGGGAAGCTACCACAAAAGAAGTCATCAATACATGAAATGTGGGACGTCAATTTATTGGGGAAGGATGACCTCTTAACTCTGATAAACAAAAAGATAAATATCTCGACAACCGAGTAAGTAGGATATTACAAAAATGTAACACCCCTTTATTTAGTCATAAAATGATGAGAGATACATAGAATATCCATTACACAACCCAAAATTGTATGAAAAAATTACTAATAGAGAGAGAGAGAGATTCTAGTTATATAAGGGAAGGGTGGTATAAGCTATATGGAACCATATAAAATAATCCAATTAATAATTGTTGTACTAGATATGTACCCCAGTTTAATGATATGTTTGCCTATCTTAATCAAACTTATAAATTTATTACCTATGGTGCAGAGAAATTAGTTAGAATGACATAGTTATATCATCAGATATAGCATGTAAGATATTGATAGATTGAGGCACAAATATATAAATTATATATTTTGTATTTGCTAAACTCCTTGTTTTAGAGAGCTAAATGACATCACTAGCCTTGCTCAGAAGATGGTCCAAGCTAGACAAAACAATATTTTCATTTAGTCTGCCGGCTAGTGAAGTTAGCAATGTTATTTCCTGATGTAAGAAATAAATAGTAGAGGGTTTCTTTATATGATGAAAATCACAAAGACCATTTGTGCAACAAAATGTGCAATGGATTTGTAAATGATTATTTTATTGGATATGTGAAATGAGAACTATCTAGAAGTATTGATGTAGAGGAGAATGAACATTTTTAGATGGTGAAGCCTCATTGTGATTCTCTTTAATTCATTAAATCTAACATGAATTTGCGTATTTTAATTTTATTAAAAGTTTAGAACTTTTATTTGTTTCGTGTCATCATATTGTTGCTTCTATTTGGATATATTTGGGACTCACCTAGCTATAGTTTATAGATCCACAACTAAGGACAATTATTTTATAGAAGGGGTGTAATGATTAATCAAAATAATCATAAGGGTTAGAAACAAGAATAGTTTCTGATAGATCTTTGGGGATCACATCCTAAAGAATAACAAATTTGTTCTGTACCCTAGCACATGATTCCACTTTTATAATTGTAAAGATAAATATGATGAAGATGTTGCAGAAATCTTAAACTCCACTAGTCATTGCTAAATTCAATTGATGGACTCTTTTTCTATGTAAATTTTTATAAGTAGTATAAAAAATGCTTCCTTAAACAGTCCATTTTGTCACTCATATATGTGGAAATAAATAAAATCGTTACCTCTTATATCATGTCAATGTAAAATCATCAAATGGAAATGGAAGTGGAATTACTTAAAAAGTGTGAATTCCCTCTATAAACTCATTGATATAAGCACGGTAAAAGGATAACAAAATGACATGCCATGTAGGTTCTTGAAAGATTTTATCTATATAGTGTGTTTTGGGCAATGTTATATCCCACAAAGAATCTTTGAGTTTGATCACCCAACTGTCATTAAATTTATGACATTGTATTATCAATATTTTTTTAATTTTGTGATTGAAGATCTCCACTTGCCCATTATTTTGTTAGTGATACATGGTGGTAACTTTGTGAGATAACTAGTTCTCACTTCAGCTATAGTGAAGCATTGTTTTTATTAAAGTAAGATCATGTTTAGTGATTATGGCTCATTAGACTCCAGGCGTAAGTAAGTTTATCATTAAAATCACTTTCTTGTAGAGAATAGTGACATTCTTTTCATGCAAAATAGGTGAAGGTAAAGCCTCCACCAATTTGGATACATAGTCAACAAGCACCAACATGAATTGATGCTTGCAAGAAGGAGATAATATTCCCTATATAATCAACCTTCAATATATCTAGATCTTGGTCTCAAAAATCCATTATAGGGGAATCTAATCTGATGTCATCTTATCCTGAATAATTAATCTGATGCCATCAAACACAAGTAAATACAAGTGATAGTTGTCTATGCAAAACAATTCCCAAAAGAGTCTTAGCCATATAATTTTCCATCATCTCTTATACACCCATATTACCTTTTGACTCCTGGTGGAATCCACTAATGTGTGAGGATCTTCTTCATGTTCCATCATTAATACTCCATCTACACACAACTTGACCAATCTTGCATTTTCCTAATATAATGATTGACACCACTCGAGGATTCCTGGTATTTTTGATAACTCATCTCCAGTGATAGCTCTTTTGAGGTGATAGAGTCGTCTTAGTAGGAATACCACATGGAATTGGTGTGAGAGATTACTAATCGACTACATTTGAATTGTCAATGATTGCAAAAATGAATGTAAGCAACTCAATTGATGATAGGAAAACATTCATAGAACAACCACTTGTTAACAATGTAGAATATGTCTAGTTTACATCATTTACACTGAGAGGAACTTCTTCTCCCATTCCACACTAGATCAAAAGACCCATGCGAGAATGGTTCCATGAAACTTAAGGTTGTGGTTTTGTACCAAGGCATCTATCATCATGAAAAAAGGTATGACTATGGTTCAAAAGCCCATTTGGACAACATGCAAAATGGTGTATTAACCATGGTCATGTTCGAAAATTGCGAGTTGGAGGCCCATCATGTGTTCTTTTTGGTAGGATATTTTTTGCCACAATAATCAATACAGAGAGCTACCATACTCTTTTAGTATCTAAAATGCACCAATAGTGTCACCACGTTGTGATCCTAGTAAATCTAAGTTGTTGGCCATGTAGTTTTGAATAACACATTTCTATCAATAGATATTATATAAATTTCATGGCCACATAACATAGGTCATCTATTCACTTGAGTTAGAGGATCAAATTGTAGCCACTATTGCATAGCTATAACTGAGTCACTTTTAAAATACATAAAACTATATCCAATCCATTACAACATATAATGGAAAATGATTACTAAAAACCTATAACGCAATAGCAATGAAGGTGAGTAATCATATATTTTTCTTTGTCATAGTTTTTAAATTGACTCTTGCAAAGCATGAGGATCTTCAAGGAGGATATTTTATAATTAGACTGCTTGAAAATCCCTCACAAGTAGCATGTAATGTCCATGCTTATTAAGTTTTCTACCAAGAGGTGAATAAAATATTGCATCTTTCTTATTAGTTATAATCAAGTATAGACATTCTTATATTACATCACATGGAACACAAAATATTCTACAATAAAATTTATTTTGATAGTCAAGATCATTTGCAGAAGCCATATATATTTGATAAAAGGTTTCAACATATGATCCATACTACTATATATTATATAAGAAAATAATAGTGTAGCTTTTAAATATGAGAAAAGTACATTCACAATATATTTAAATATAATCTTTATAAAGGTACTTGGTCATAATCAAGTGGAAATATATAATATTTACTTTTATATCACGGGCATTGTGGACAAGTTATGTGAGGACTGACTCAAATGGTATGGACATGTACAACATAGACCAACTAATGTGCCTATATCAAATAATGTTATTGAGTCAATCACGATTAATAGAAGAAGAAAAAGGCATAAATTAACATGGTAAGAGTTTATGAAAAGAGATTTTGAAATCTACGTCTTGACCAGAATATGACCCATGCTAGAGTTGAATGAAAATGAAGGATCCGTGTAGCTAAACCCAACATAGTTGGGACTGAGGCTTAGGTGATGATGATGATGATGATCTAAGTATCATACTTGTCAAATACAAAAACTACATGATATTTGTAAGGGACTCAAGAATTCCATATTTTTTTCCCTTCACGTGCATCATTGAACCTTGAAAATCCTGAAGCCTTCACTCTAATGGGCACCATCTTCCACCTGGACAATCCATCTTTCATTGCATAACCGTATGTGTCAAGTCTCCTTCCACTTTGAAAATCATCCTAATTTTTTATGCTTACATTAATAAGGATGTAAAAGAGACAATGATTACGAGAACCTGTTTATGTTATGCACAAGGAGAAGCACAAAGTATTCCAAATGCACTTAAATTAACAAACAACATGAGACAAATTACTTTATCTCAATATGTTTATTCAACATCAAAAAAAATATTGAATGTAACAATTCTACTTAATGTTGAAGTGTAGATGTGCCCAATTGTCATTTTGAGACTTAGGATATATACTTATTGTGAACCACAATCAACCTTGTCACGCATAGGCTCTGGAGTTATTGTGGTGTTACAACAACCTACCCCTCCAACCATACATGATTTGAATGCTTCTCAACCACTTGCTATGTGGAGCGATAGTACAAGTCAAAACATGTCATCGATGTTAGTGAAGCATATCGTTAATAGCCTCTTGAGTCTCTCATATCACATGCAATGCTAAGCACAAAAGGGGACATGTTTCATGGTTTAGCTTGATTAATTTGATCCACAAGACATTTGTTTGAATTAGCTATATGCTTAGAGTGCATGATTCACAATCCTAAGTGGTTGGATTTCAAAATTAGGATTTTTCTATGCAAAACTATGGTAGAGAGGTTACGTGAATTACTATGATCAATAGTTGTTAGATTCTATTCAGCTGCTTATTGATTATGTTACATTGTTGAAGTGATTGTCTTGCTTAATGCTTAGCTTGGTTAATGTGATTGATAAGGGGATGGTTTGAACTACTAGTAATGTAGTTAGAGCGGCATGTGAACTATTTCTAATAGATAACATAGAAGGGCTATGCAATCTTGATGGGTGAGTCATGCATCTACCATACATGGGAAAAGACATGCATACAATGGGGTATATGAGACTAATACTTTCCGGTTTGGTCTGACATAATTTATATTTTTAATAATTATTATTATCAGGTTCATGAGGGAGCGTTCACAACACGTGAAGTCTAGACATTAGACATTAGATGTTGTTATAAACTACTCTTTTATCCCGGTGCTCTTGCTGAAATTTGAACAAAAGACGTGCGGCTAACAAATTAACTAGAGTTACCGGTTGAGCCAATTAATTGACAAGCGTAGTTTTGATATGATTTTTGACCTCTGGTTTTGTGGTCACGACATGGTTAATTGAGGAGCTGGAATGAATAGAGGCTCCTCCCCTCAACTATTTTTAAACAACAATTGAGTTTGAGTATTCAAATCTGGGCCTTACGTGGTTATGATAGTAGCTGGACTGGTCCGACGATGATGCAACCATTGGAGTTGCCACTTTATGACGGGAAAAGCCCAATCTCGTCCACTGGTTTTGAATGGGCAAACGGTTTCTGAGGAGGGCCTTTTCCTACTCCGCCGTTGCCGCGGCCACCGCCGCGGCCACCAAAACCTGCCCCGCTGCTGAGACCGCTTCTCGTCCGTCCTACCTCCGCCTGATCTTGATCTCCACTACCTACCGCCACCTTACTCAGATTCACGCGCAACTGATAGCTACCGGACACCAGCTTCGTTCCGACCTCCTCGTCCCCACCAAGCTCATCCAGCGCCTATCTGACGTCGGTGCAGTCGACCACGCTGCACGTCTCTTTACCACCATCCGCAACCCCGACCTCTTCCTCTTTAATGTCCTCATCCGGTCCTTCTCCGCCAACAGCTCTCCGGCACGCTCCGTTGCTCTCTATACCCGCCTCCTCCATGAGGACCACCTCCGACCAGATAACTTCACCTTCTCCTTTGTCGTTAACGCCTCGGCGTCGTTTAGATCGGCGGAGACAGGTCGTCAGCTCCACGGTCACGCAGCTGTGTTCGGGCATGGCGGGGACCAGTTTGTTGGGTCCGCTGTCATGGACATGTACTTTAGATTTTCCCAGGTGGCGGCTGCGGAGAAGGTGTTTGATAGAATTGCCGATGCAGATGTCGTTTCTTGGAACACGCTTATATCCGGCATGGTGCGAAACTGTCATTTTGCTAGGGCTTTGAAGCTGTTTGAGAGGATGTTCAATGACGGAGGCACCCGGTGGGACTCCACCACCCTAGCCTCTGTTCTCCCTGCGGCCACAGAGCTGCAGAACTTGTCCATTGGTAGTGCGGTGCATTGTCTGGGCATAAAATCAGGCTTTTGTTCACAGATATTTCTCGTTACGGGACTCATTTCTCTGTACTCCAAGTGTGACAGGATTTCTAGTTCCAAGTTATTGTTCCGGAGCATCCATTCAACGGATTTGGTTGCTTGGAATGCTATGATTGCTGGGTTCTCATTTGCTGAAGATGTTGAGTCGGCAGTAAACCTTTTCTTCGAAATGCTAAATTCAGGGTGGAAACCAAACTCGAGCACTATTGTGGGATTAATTCCAGTCTCTCTTCCATTTGTTCATAGATGTTTAGTACAGACAATTCATG
Source organism: Alisma plantago-aquatica (assembly GCA_963693085.1). NCBI lineage: Eukaryota > Viridiplantae > Streptophyta > Magnoliopsida > Alismatales > Alismataceae > Alisma > Alisma plantago-aquatica. The sequence goes on from OY856409.1 coordinate 1,658,632,850, forward strand.
GTTTTACAGTAAAAACCGGTCTGGACTTGGAACCCTCAGTCAGTACTGCCCTTGTCACAGTCTATAGCCGATTGAATGACATGGAATCTGCAAGGAGGCTCTTTGATGCCACTCAGGATAAGACACTGGTATCTTGGAATGCCATGATCTCAGGCTACGCCCAAAATGGGCAAACAGAGATGGCAGTCTCCTTGTTTAGGCAGATGCAAATGCTCAAAGTCCAGCCAAACCCTGTGACAATCACAAGCATGCTTTCAGCTTGTGCTCAGTTAGGGACAATCTCTTTAGGGAAGTGGGTTCACAGTATAATCAATGAACACAATTTAGAATGTAATGTTTATGTCACAACGGCTTTGATTGACATGTACGCAAAATGTGGGAACATTGCGGAGGCCAGGAATATCTTTGACAACATGGGGGAGAGGAATGTTGTCTCTTGGAATGCTATTATCACTGGCTATGGATTACATGGACATGGCAGTGAGGCTCTAAAACTTTACAAACAAATGGTGAATGAACATCTCGTTCCCAATGGGGTGACATATCTTTCTGCGCTATATGCTTGCAGCCATTCTGGCTTGGTCAAGGAAGGTTACCAAGTTTTCCAATCAATGAAATCAGATAGTACTCTCAACCCCAGTGACGAACATTATGCTTGTATGGTGGACATCCTTGGTCGTGCAGGGAAACTTGATGAGGCTCATAACTTTATAAAGAATATACCTAATCCAAGTTCTGGAGCATGGGGAGCCCTTCTGGGTGCGTGCATGATTCATAAAAATACAGAACTTGCAAATGTTGCTTCAAACCATCTGTTTGAGCTTGACCCCCAAAGTACAGGGCACTATGTTTTGTTATCAAATATACATTCTGCCAGCAGCAACTATCTGGAAGCTGCTTTTGTCAGGAAGGAGGTCAACTCCAAGAAGCTGACCAAAATGCCGGGATGCACTTTGATAGAGGTAGGCAACTTGGCGCATGTCTTCACTTCTGGCGATCAATCACACAAGGAAGCTGCTGCCATCTACTCAGAGTTGGAAGCTGTGACTATGAAGATGGTGGAGGCTGGCTACCAACCAGTAACAAATGTTGCATTGCATGATGTGGAGGAGGAAGAGAAGGAATACATGGTAAAGGTGCACAGTGAGAAGCTTGCAATCTGTTTCGGGATGATTAGCACTGTGGAAGGAATGGATATTACAATCATTAAGAATCTTAGGGTGTGTGTGGATTGTCATACGTGGACAAAATTCATATCAAAAATTACTAAAAGAGATATTATTGTTAGGGATGCAAACAGGTTTCATCATTTCAGGGATGGTGTCTGCTCCTGTGGAGATTATTGGTAATCCTGGGTTACAACTAAATTATGCAGACCTGCTTTTACTGCTCACTTTCTGTTCATAGTGGGTGATGAACACATGTTATGATTCCCGAATGGATATTTTTTTCTACCTGAAATTGCTGAAAATTGCCTCCGATTCCCATTTTATTTTACAAATAAATTGGTTTCTTTCAGACTTTCAGTTGAGTTATTGTTATCACTTCTTAGAAGAACCTTGAATGAACTTCAAACCACAACTCATAGATATGAACAGGTTCCAGGATTTCAGAATGGGATAAACTCTTACGAGAATCAATTATTTTGGGATGACTAGCTTCTATATGGAACGGAATGTGGCATAGCTATTCTTGGGAGCCGATATATGTTGTTCCAATGTAGTGGGACTGGATTACATTCTATCATATATCAACAATGGAGCTTCACAACATCTTACAGTTTGCCTGTTATGTCCTTAAAGGTTAAGAATGTAACTAGCTTAGCTTGCTGAAAGCTGGATTAGAAACATAGACAATAGTCTATCCGAGGAACAGCTACATGCTGCATTGGTTATATACGATTGTGCTAGTCCTATTGCTACAACCAATTTGACCCTCTCCATGTTTTGAACAGTGTCAAAGGCATAAAGTCCGACACAAGATTTTTCTACCAAGAAAACGTGGGATATGCTGGCTAGTAATCTTCCCAGTTGAATCCTTTACTCCTGTCCAATGTACAAGAGAAACTAATCGATTTATATAGATCTCTCAGCAATGTGACGTGTTGTAGGGTGAGAACATCACTGTAAGGATCAACAAAATCTGCGAAACATTGTCCACGTTTACTTGGGTGATGGTCAACCTTGGTAAATTTTCAGATTCAAAATTTGTTGATTATTTGTTAATCTGATGTTGCCTTAGTTTAAATAAATAAATAAATAAATGTTAAGGAGTACATGGAACTAATCTATCTACGATATCTATTTTGGTTGGTGCAAGTTTTAGTGGGAGCTTACAATATTGGAATGACTTAACACATTTTGACTTTGTAAAAAGTTATAAAGCAAAAAGTAGATATTGTGACATCCATAACAAAGTAGAAATGTGTTTCAGAACTAAGTGAGAAATCATTAATGATAAAGATATCGTATAGCCACCATGTTAATGGTAGGCAAGATGAGGAAAGACTTTCAAGACTTTGAACACATAGAAGACAATCCATGAATCAAATTGTTGTAATGCATGCACTATTGTCTCGGATGGTATTAGGCACCTTGGATCACCCTCCTCAATATGGCACTTTCACATCATGACAAGGATGTGCGTAACATGAACTCAATGTTGTTTATATGACAAAGGAGGAAGAAGATCGGTAGAAATAATACTAAAATCAGCATCGACGAGGTATAAACTTGAAATATTAGTAAAGTATGAAAATGAGCAATAAGAGCTATTTGATACTCCTGTCACTGCATGACACTTCCATGCAATGGAAAAGGGATGGTTGGAGACATTTTTATTGTCATTGGTTTTTGAAGGTAAGGGTCATAGCATATATTAAGATAAAACAAAGCAAGCAAACACCTGCTTTGGCGAGTTCGTACAGGGTGTGAATACGAAAGAAAAATGTTCAGCTGGGTGAAGAAAAGAGAGATGTTTTAGTTGTTTGGGGGAGGCACCCTTTTATTGTCATTGTGAAGTGGGGATGTTTACCAACATTTCTTAAAGATTGGTCACATTGAGGTTGACCCGGTGAAAATTGTAGTTTTGGGTCGTGGTGGGATGTGATTGCTTTGGGATTCACTCACATTACCATTCGTCAAAAGCTTTAGCCTTCAAAATGGGGACTATAATCTTTGTCGCATAAGATATGAGTGTAAATTTAAAGAAATCTATGTATGGAAGGATCTCTTTTGAATTTGGGCACTGATATATTGCAATAAATTTGGTTAAAACACTTTAATGTGAGAGAATCATTCAAGACAAAATATCTAGTAAAACATTCAGATGCAATGTGTAAGACTAGTATTCCTGTCTGGATATTTGGACCTTCACCAACAAGGTTGTTTGTGACCTTGTCATAGTGATTATGGATAAAATGGGGTCACTACATACATCGTCATGCTACTAGAATTTGGAATATAGGGAAATAAAATGAATGTTTGGATGCATCTTTTGCGGGAACAACTTAAAAAAAATGCAAGTGTGATTTTTAGATAAACCTAATTTGTGGAGTAGGGTTTCACGAGCGACCATATTTGAGATTTTGTGTGATTTATGTCCTTTTGTCAAGCATAATGAGCAACCATACATGTAAAAACATAGCAGAGGCATCGTCTAGAGACTTTTTCACTCAAAAATATGATGTGAATGTGAGGCTTGTGTAGGTTATGATCAAAAGAATATATGGGCTAATTTTGAATAGTTTTGGATGTTTTACGTAATATGAGAATGTCTCTCATGATAAGATGGTAAACAAATGGTGTCTATTGTTTGCCCCTCCCAAGAAGAGGTTCATTGACAAGGACAATAAATGACAAAGTCACTCGCAATTCAAAGCATGATTGAGTGGCTTAGATTAATATGAAATCAACTTTGGGATATGTAATTTGTCTCTATAATTTAATCTTTGGGTCAATGTGGGTGTGTCCCTTATGTTACATGTCATTCTTGGAGAATTAGAAACTTCATTCAAGGCCCAAACCAAATTTTATAACTAATTTTACAAGACATACGTAAAATTTCCCATTAGGGATAATGGAAATGTATGGTCTATTTTGGAGGAGCTACTAAGGTGAAGGCAACATGATATTTTTTTCTTAAAATACATGGTAAAGTTGTCTTGAAGGAAAAAGTATTTTCTAAGGTATATATAAAGGAAAGGTGAAGAGGTCAACCTTCTTCTACGGGCTCATCTAAGTCATTGGAAGGACAAGTTCATCATTGAGGGTATTCCATGGCATATGCAGAAAGGATCTAAAGGGAATGTCAAGGATGGGTGAAAAAGATCTATAGGGGACAACATGAGGAAGGATAAGTTTTCTTCCTACAAAAAGGTAATCTGGAAAACATAAAGGACAGATGCATATTATATCATTTGGGGATGTTGACTATTAAGAAGGGTGTTTGATTTTGAATATGGGGTAGTTGATGGTTACAACTAAGAGTGGTTGTTGTCGCATCTTTCATAAAATGCACGAGTCCAAAGATTATGTATTCATGATACTAGCTAAAATTGAAAAATCATGAAATGATTAAATAATCATTAAGACTAGATGATGTGCAACTAAAGTCAATGGATTGAGACTAAGACACTAGTATTGTTGTTCTAAAATAGGTTAAAAAATTGTTTCATTTTCCTTTAATTATCAGGCATGGAATTCATGTCACTAGTATCAAAGCCTCATTCTTAGGACTTTCCGTTGATCAAGATGGCCTAATTCAATAAATGTTCACATAGATTCAGATAGGCTAGAGAATTTTGTAGAACTTATTAGAATTATCTTCTTATTAAGGAAATAGTTTTTCACGAGTTGAACCTAGCTATGCGATTTGAAGCTTGAATTCCAAAGATAAATTTTGAAGCAATTTGGTTTGACAACATGCTTCACAACACATTACTTACACCTATAATAAATAGGAAATTTCAAATTAATTAGCTATGAAAAAGAAGACCAATTTTCTATATGTCATGTATGATAAGACTAGTTTATTCTATTATAAGGTTTTTTACTCCTTCTGCTTCCACTATCTATGGTACTATGGAAATGGTTGGATTCTAGATCTTTGTGTCATCATTCTTAAGTTATTGTAAACTCCGAAAGGTGACATGTCATATTTCATACATTATCTTCTATCATTATGCATATCCTTTCAAAATGATTGCTAGATCACATGTGGCTGGTTAATTTTTGATCTTACAAGGAATTAGCAAAGTAATTGCCTTGTAAAAAATAGTTATCTTGTTAGACAATTTGACCTAATGATGTGAGAGAACTGTAACAACCCCCTCCCCCAATTATTGAAGGAGAATCATAGGGACAAGGAGAATCATCTCATTTTTTTAGGATCCGGATTTAACAAATAACATATAATTTCATTCATAAACTTTGTTTGATACAAAAGAATGTTAAGTCCTCATGAAAGGAGTTTGCATCGATTTTCCAATATATAGATGTTACATGAAATAAATCATTTTAGTACAAGAAATAACATACCATAAATTATTATATACCTAGTCCTCCTTATGATTTTAACTTTGAGATCTTGAAGACATCCATCTAAATCTCCATATCTTTGATATTCATATCAGTCAGTTACCTAAAAAGTTGAAAAACAAAACATGTGGTCAATTTATTGCTATACAGTGTATGTGGGTGCATAAAAAAGTGTTCATGTATGATTATCAACATATATTACTCAAAAATAAAATATATGAACTTGCACTTTCCATTTAATACTCTAACCATGCTTGGCATGCCAATCCAAGTGCAATCACTTCTATGTCCATCATTGGACTCAAACGATGCACCCCTTGGTAGGTCTAATACTAGATTTAGAATATCTTAATGTTTCCTTATATAATACACATAGGAATTATATTGGATAGGAACTAACTAAACATCTAAGAAATTTAATCATAGAATCAACCATTGATAAATCCTCAAAAACCCTCGCAAGTTGATATGTGGGAGTATTTATAAATTAATCACATACTTTCAATGAAGACAACATGTAGTATTATACATCTACTCTGATATGTGATCCAAACAATAAAACATGAACCCAAGCAATCAACATGATCTAAAGTTACACATAACCCAAAAGTATCACCATTGTGTCCATATGTGTAATGAACCAAAACTTAGAATCTTACCCCTATTCCATAGCTAGAAAGATTGCAAGATCGTTTCCTAGATTTGACCAAATAAGGATAAAATGAAAAAACCTCAAACATATACAATATAACTTAAATATGTGCTAATATGTTACATGTATTTCCATTGATAACCAATACTCACATAATGGCTAAATAAAAATATATGATATACTTTGGGGTAACAATTGGTAATTCCATGTCCATAATATAAATAATGTCATATTGTTTGCATAAATATGAAATTAAAGAATTAAATATGTTAAATATGTAAAATGTGGAATTTTGTGCATAATAATACATAACTTTTTGGTGACATTATGAAATTAAGGAGACTCTAATTCAAGATTTGTCAAAAAAAATGTAGATAATTTGCATAAACCAAAATGGTGATATAACTCACACAAGTAAATCTAAAAAATGAAACATGATGGTAAAAATGTGTTCATTGGATCCTAATTAGTTTGAGTGTCAAGTTTTATATTATTTGGAAAATAACGACTATCCTAATTTTATTTAGAAAAGAAATGTGAATTTGATCCAAAATATTAAATAATATGTTAAATGACTTCAAAAATAGAAACAAATCCCAAATTTGAATTTCACACATCAAAATTAGTATATGTGTAAATTTTTGCATAAAATGAATAATCTTATTTATCTTAGTTTTATTTAGGAGAGAGAATATAACTTATAAGTCCAAAATATTAAATAAACAATAAACATTCCCAAAATGAAAAAATTAATGACAAAATCACATTTCTCACGTTTTATTTTGCTTGTTGGCCAAGTTTCACATCTTTCGAGTGTTCCTATATGCATCAAATTCCTTAATAAAATAAAAATGGAAGATAAGGCCAAAAATATTAAATTTATTACTAAAATAAAACATCTAATATATTAAATGAATAATGTAAACCAACTTGTGTGGATTATATATATATTATTTATGTGAAGTTTTGATAAATAAACTTGTGGTGTAACATAAAGAGAAATAATGTTGCACATGCATGTTAAATCTATGAAAATATTATCATAAAAGAAATAAAATTCTAAATTTATTTTAGAAACACATTAATTAATACATATGTAAATAATAGCATTGCACTCATATGTACTAAATAATTAGATGTAAAATGTCAGTAGTAAAAATAGTAAGAGAATACAAATTCCCCCTCCTATATTATCTTTAGAGGATGTTACTAATATTATTGAAACAATAAGTTACTATCATCCAAAAGAAATTATAAATAAACATAGTTGAGGATAATTGAAGAGAGATTGGGGAATTGAAGTAAATATAAGATATTCTTTACTTCTATCATGAGTGAATAATTTTGAAAGGATCATAAATACCCAATATAATAACTCAATATACACCATATAAATATTAGTTTTAACATTGCTAAAACGTTCATGTATATGAAATAATCCAATATACCATTTTTAAACAAAAAAACTAATGTCAAATTTATTTATCATGTATTAATTGGTCCAATTGCCAAATTCCATTTTAGTTGGATAATACTATTATACATGTACAAAATATAAAATAAATTAACAAGATAATGCTAAAAGAATTCAAAAAAGTAAATGACGTATTGAACATTATAAAAATGAAAAATTAATGTAACTTTGGATTCTACATGTATTAATTAACCCTTGTGTCAAATTGATTATTTTTTAACTTTGTTTGGACCCTCAAATAAATTTGGAAAGAGAATATACACTTGGAAACATTAGTTGTTGATTGTTTAATTTAATACATTACATTTGATATGGTTTCTAATTTCTTCCTATCACATTTTATTTTCCATTTACTTTTATGTGTGGTACTCTCTATTTTATTTTGATTCCATCTCTTGTTCTCCATTCCTCTTTTCCTTTTATTAACCTTTCCTTGCTTTTTCTCTTCCATGCCTCCATTGATAATCACATTTTACTTTAATTATTTTTCTCCCTTATTTTTTTTGCATTTAAAACATCATATTTGACTAGTTGATGATAGTAATATATATACCCTGAGGTATGTGTTCTCTGAAGTATGGACGGTATTACCTGCCACTGGCATGCCTCTCCCCAAATAACCCATGCATGCTAATATATATAATATCTATCCAAAGACTTGTTTGATCTCCTTTTTTTAAAAGCAAAAGGATAGATTCATTACTTGTTAGCCATACGACATCTACAATTGGGAAGAAAGATACAAACACAACATACAAACACCACGTTCAGTAACCCAAAGACACTACAACTCATATTGGAACGAGAGAGAGATATTTCCACATTGATTCTTCTTCCTTGAGGATGTCTTAAGCAGCTTTTCCTGAAGAATTCCTTCAACCTGAGCATTGAGTAGTGGTAGAGGGGCTGGAACAAGATGGTGTTCTGCTCATATATCAACTCAAACGAAGCCATATAACTGAGTAATAAGATTAATCCAAATCAAAGATGAGATCTAGTCATGGCTAGAGATCTCATCGCTCTCCCAAAAGGGAGGTCACAGCAAAGCGCGACAGATAAACACTGACTAGCGGCGGCAAAAGGCAGATAAACTTCCAGAACCACTGGCTAAACAAGCCAACAAAGACAGAAAAAACCGAGGCCGAAACACTGGAGAAATCCAGAGCTCGGAAGCCTTCACGACGGAAGGGCTAAAAACCTTATTTAGAAAATGCAAACTACTGAAAGGGGGTGGGGGAGCTCGATATCACCAGATCTGTGAGGAAGACGGAACCACCAACGCCACTCCACCTTTAATCCGGCCAGAGGCCCAGTGGGGGAAACGGAGCCAATCACAACCAGGAGCCCATCCCCGCCGCAGCAGAAGAGGAGAGGGTGGAGGAGAGAAGATGGTCGCCCTCCTGAGACAGACAGGACGGAGATCGAGCCGAGTCAAGGCCCTGGGGGAGTAGGGTGGTGTCCGCTGGCCGCCGAAGCCCCCTCCCCCGAGCTTGAAGCCGCCCTCAGTGAACACTTGTTTGATCTCCTAATTTGTATCTGATACGCCCATCGATTCCCAGTTATAATTGGCCATCAACACTGCACTATAATTGGTCTTGAACCCTCTCACCCCAAAAAGTCATCATGGATGGATATAGTGAGGGGCTTCGATGCTTTTTTTGTACCATGTTTCCTGATCACATCACATATAATCTACCTTTACCATGTGGTATTGGACTCTTTCTACTTTAATAACATGCTTCTCCAAAACTTTATTTGTTCTGATTTTTTGCCTTGAGTTTTACCTAGTTGATTTGGTTACCAAACTTCTAGACAATATCATAAAATCATAAATGATTGTTATATGCTCGGTTGCTTGTGTTTTTTATTTCAAATGTCATTCTAATAGTCTACATGATGTGGTTCCTATTTATCTTTCTTGGTTGTATAGGAGGAAGGTTTCTCGAGAGTTTCTTGTTGTCTCTATACTAATCATGATTCTTTGAGGCCAGAAGGACCTGTGGAGTACATTGTCCATATTTTTCAGAGCGTTGTATGTTAGGTAGAAGAGTCTAATTTCCTGCATCAAGCCTAGTGCATGCATCTTCTTTTATGCATAAAGGATCTTAAGGAATAACTATGTTTTGAGAAGTTTCTCTCTTTTACCCCTATTTTGATTTTTACTATGTCAAACTATGTGTGGGCTTCTCTGCCTTATTTCCTCATCCTTATGATTTAAACATATGAATTTGATGCTAGCAACTTAGTGATATGCCCATGTCATGCTACATGATTATAAATCATATGTGAAGGGATATGAGAAATTTCTCAAAGTCATTTTGTTATTTAAGCGGTAAAATTTATTATCTTAGATAATTCATTATAATTAATGTATTTTTTAGAAAATAAAAATAACATATTTTTAGCATCATAGGATTTTCCTACGCCCAATGGTATTGATTTCACACTTAAAATCAATATAAAAATGTGATTGTAAAGGAATTTTATAGTTGGTTAAACTTTTTAAAATCCATATATATTAATTTATAAATCAAACAAAATATATTTTGGAATTATAAAATTTTAACATATCCATTTATATGGATTCAATTATAACTCAAATATAATAAATATGCAATTTTTATGGATCTATCAAATTGGATGGACTTTCTAAAAAACATAACTAATAATCTGTAAGTCTAAAAAAATAAAGTAAAATATGTTATGAACTTAGTAAAATATGATCTATGACATAATATGGTTTTAAAGACCTAATTCACTAATATAAAATGACAATTTTTAGGGTTTAAATAATTAATATAAACCTAACTCTAATCTCATATCTTCCTTAAATAGGTTGCTTATGGACTGAGATTGAATTAGGAATTTGAATTTTGACATACGTAGACTTCATGTGAGGTATGTTGCATTCTCTATTATTCTATATTAAATCATCACCCAATTTTTATATCTCTCTTGGTTCTTTGGAAATATGCCCTACACACTATTCTCTCTCTCTTGAGAAGTTGCTTCATTTGAGTACTTATATTCTTTTATTGATCTTGTTTACCTAACTTGATGGATATTCTTATTGACTCTCATTTATGCTTTGTTCCTTTATTCTATGTGGAAACCCTAATTTTAGTATTTGATGCTCTAATATTCTTATGATGGACTTTATTATCTCATGTTGCATCTTATGTGTGGACATGAATATATATATCTGGTTATAGGTCCTCTGACCCCACATTAAAACTGTTGGATGTTCTCATCCTATTGTTTCAGTTTGACAAAACTTCAACTTGACTTTCTCTATTTAAGTGTGTGCTTAGACTAGTTTTATTTCTTGTAGTGATATATGTGTAACCATATATATATGGGGCATACTTTCTCCACCCTGAGTGTGCTTTCCCATTAGTCACTTATACAGGGGCACGCTATTTCCGCCTGAGGTGCGTTATCTCTACCCAATATTTTTAGGATGAGATCCTATAGTGTCTCAGTCCTGCTTGAAACAACTTTAGTCTTTGATGTTTACATGCGCTGCTTATATTTGTGATATTATTTTAAGGCGAGAAATCTATTCATGTTGATATCCTTTTATTGAATTCATATTCTTTTAATACTCACTTGGGTGGTTCTTTCCTCTTCTGTGGGAAGCATTGTTATTTTTTATGTCCTTTATTGCAAATGTTGCTCAATCCTTGATTGAATATGAAGCTACATACTTTTTGGTGATACATCTATTTTTTCTCCTCTTGATGGGGTATGCTTCCAACCCCAGTTGTAGGACTTGGAAGACTGGTCATGGTGACATGGACCTACTAGGTGCAGCTCTTGAGAGATAAACTTGAGATAGTTGGATACCCCTCTACTTATATCTTATGTTGTAACTTTCATGTAAATCCTTTATGGGAGATGAAAATGGACTTTTATAAAATTGAATATAGTCATAAAATATTATTCCGCTGCTACACTCTGCTTATTCTTGTATTCCATCATTTGATAAATGAAAAAGAAAAATTATGTCTATTCCAACCCACCATTTATGTGTGTTTCGAATAGTTGGTTTCATTCCTTAAATTAAGTAGATAGTGGATCCCCTCTACTTCTTACAAAATGGTATCAGAGCAATGATGGTTGGATTTTTTATTGTTTCAATTTTGTCTCCCTAATTAGAATACTTACATTCCATAGTCACCCTCTAAGTGAGGCGTGTACCCTAGAGTTGATGTATGATTTTCATGTGAGGATGGAAGGATGATTTAGGATCATATGAGGTGCACATTAGGGTTGTGATTAGTAGACCCTAATGTGATGAGGTTTTAGGTGATCTTACCCTACCATTAGGTTAATGGTGATATATCTCTTTGGATATAGATTGGTTTTTGACATGAGAATGATGAATTAGTTGATAAGGATATCATATGGATAAAATTGTGACTTGGTTTGGCGTCGATTTTGGCGCCAATTTTTTTTTACATTGCAAAGTTTTTCCATAAAACTATTTTCTTTTATAACACTATGTATCCAAAAAAAGTTTTCTGGATTCTATCGAGGTTTTCTTGAACTAAGTCACAATGAAGATATGTCTACAGTTTTGATAGTGAAATCTTAGAGTTAGTTGGAATAGAAATCTCAATCCTAGTTTTTTCCATGAAGTGATGACTAGGAAGATATGAATGGTTACAAAGGTTTAGTCGACTTACCATTTTGCACCTTATGACTTAGTAGTATTAGGCTAATAACACAAGGACCTAAAGTTCAACCCTAGTTGGATATGAAGTTGAATGCATGGTCAATGAAATATAAAAAAAACCTAAAATTTTCATAAAGAAACGATCCATAAGTAACCATGATATCTATAATAGTTGTATTATTAGGTTAAAATTGTTAAGGGGTGGAGAGTAATTGGATGATAATATATGGATGTTTAGATATACAAGGATAAAATCCTTTTAAGGGATGGAGTGTTGTAACAAACCAAAATTTAGAATCGTATCCTATTTCATAATTAAAAAGATTGTAAGAGCAATTTCCTAGATTTGACCAAAGAAGGATAAAATTAAACAACCTCATAGATTTACATTGTAACTTAAATATTTTTTGATATGTTACATGTATTTGCTTTGATAACCAATACTCATATAATGGCTAAATAAAAATGTATGATATGCTTTGGAGTAACAATTGGTAATTCCATGTCCATAATATTAATAATGTCCTATTATTTGAATAAATATGAAATTCGTGGATTAATGTGTTAAATGTGTAAAATGTGAAATTTTATGCATAATAATATATAACTTTTTGGTGACTTTATGAAATTTAAGAGACTTTAATTTAAGATTTGTCAAAAAAAATGTAGATAATTTGCCTAAACCATAATAGTGATATAACTCACAAAAGTAAGTCTAAAAAATGAAATATAATGGTAAAAATGTGTTCTTTGGATCCCAATTAGTTTGGATGTCAAGTTTTACAATTTTTTAAAAATAATAACTATCCTAATTTTATATAGAAAAAAATGTGACTTTTGCTCCAAAATATTAAATAATATCTTTAATGACTTTAAAAATTGAAATAAATCCCAAATTTGAATTACACACATCAAAATTAATATGTATGTAAATTTCCACATTAATTGAGTAATATTTTTAACCTAGTTTTATTTAAAAGAGAGAATATAATTTAAAGTCTAAAATATTAAATAAAATAGTAAACATTCCCAAAATGGAAAAATTAATGAAAAAATGACACTTCTCGCGTGTTTAGTTTGCTTATAGGCCAAGTTTCACATCTTTTGAGTGTTCCTATATGCCTCAAATTCCTTAAGAAAATAAAATGAAAGATAAGACCAAAAATATTAATTTTATTATTTAAAAGAAAACTTTAATATATTAAATTAATAAAAAAAACCAATATGTATGATTATATGTATATAATTTATGTGAAGTTTTAATAAATAAACTTGTGGTGTAACATAAAGGGAAACAATGTTGTACATGCATGTGAAATCTATGAAAATATTATCATAAAAATAATAAAATCAGAAATATATTTTAGAATCACCTTAATTAATACATATGAAAATAATAACATCGCACTTCTATGTACTAAATAGTAGATATAAATTGTTTGTAGTAAAAACTAGTAAGTAAATACGACATTTCCATCCTATTTTATCTTTAGCAGATGTTACTAATATTATTGAAACAATGAACATAAATTGGGAAACTAAGTTACTCCAAATCAAATTAGAAGTAAACACAATTGCGGATAATTGAAGAGAGTTGAGGAATTCAAGTAAATATAAGATATTATTTACTTCTCGCATGATTGGATAATTTTGAAAGGATCGTAAATACACAATATAGTAACTCAATATACACCATATTCATTTTAACATTGCTAAAACATTCAGGTATATGAAATAATCCACTATAAAAAATTTAAACTAGAAAGCAATGTCAAAGTTATCTCTCTTATATGAATATGTCAAATTGACAAATTCCATTTTAGTTGGATAATATTAGTATCCATTAAAAAATATAAAATAAACTAACAATATAATACTAAAAGGATTCAAATAAACTAAATGACATATTGAATATTCAAAAAATGAAAACTAATGTAAATTTCAAATTCTACACATTTTTAATAACATATGTGTCATGATGTATTTTATTTGAAATTTGTTTGGACTCTTAAATAAATTTGGAAAGATAATATATAATTGGAGACATTAATTGTTAATTGTTTAATTTAATACATTCCATTTGATCTAGTTTCTAATTTTCTCCCTATCACATTTTATTTTTCATTTCCTTTTCCATGCGGTACTCTATTTTCTTTAGATTTCTTCTCTTGCTCTCCCTTACTCTTTTTCCTTTATTAACATTTCCTTACTTTCTCTCACATGCCTCCATTGATATTTGTATTTTGATTTATTTATTTTTCTCTATTATCTTTTTGCATTTACAACATCCTATTTGACTAGTTGATGATAATATTATATATATCATGAGATATGTGCTCTCTGGAGCATAGATGGTGATTACCCGCCACTGCCATGGTTCTCTCCAAAGAAACCAATGCATGTTAATATATAATATGTGTCCAATAACTTATTTGATCTCATGTTTTGTCTCTGACACACCCATTGATACCATGTTATCATCGGCCATCAATACTTCACAAATGCTGGTCTCGAACCCTCTCACCCCAAAAAGTCATCATGGATGGCTATAGTGAGGGTCTTGATGCTTTTCTTGTAACATATTTCCTGATCATATCACAAGTAATCTACCTTTTCCCATGTAGTATTGGACTCTTTCTATTTTACGCACATGCTTCTCCAAAAATGTCATTGTTCTAGTTTTCTGCATTGAATTTTATCTAGTTGATTTGTTCATCAAACTTCTAGATGATATTCTAAAATCTTAAGTGTTTGTTATATGTTCAGTTGATTGTTTCTTATTTCAATTTCCACTATAGTACTCTGCACGATGTGGTTCTTATTTATCCTTCTCGGTTGTATTGGTGAAAGGTTTTTCAAGAATTTCTTGTTGTCTCTGTACCCATCATGATTCTACCAGAAGGACCTATGGAGTACATTATTCATGTTTTCGAAATCATTGTATGAGAGGTTGAAGTCAAATTTCCTCCATCAAGCCTAGTGCATCTTCTTTTACACATAAAGGATCTTAAGGAATAAATATATTTTGACAAGTTTCTCTCTTTTACCCCTATTTTGATTTTTACTATGTCACACTATGTGTGTGGGCTTCTCTGTCTTATTTCCTTATCGCTTTGATTTAAACATGTGAATATGATGCTAGCAACTTAGTGATATGCCCATGTCATGCTACATGATTATAAATCATATGTGAAGGCATATTAGAAAATTCCCAAAAAAAATTTGTTATCTAAGAAGAAAAATTTATTATCTTAGATAATTAATTATAATTAATGTATTTGTTATAAAATAAAGATAACATATTTTTGGAATCATAGGATTTTCCTCCACCCAATGATATCAGTTTCATACTTAATTTCAATATAACAAATGTAGTTGTACAGGAATTATCTAGTTGGTTAGAATTTTTAAATTCCATATATTATTTTATAAATCTAAATAAAATATTTTTTGGAAATATAAAATTTTAATATATCAAATGATATGGATTTAATCTCCTAACTCCAATTAAATAGATATGCAATTTTATGGATATATCAAATTGGTTGGCCTTTCTAAAAATTTGTAATTAAGAATATATAAGTCTAGAAAAAAAAGTAAAATATGTTATGAACTCGATAAAATGTGATCCACAACATAATATGGTTTAAAGACCTAATTCACTAATAATAAAAGGATCATTTTTATAGTTTATACAATTAACGTAAACCTAATTATAATCTCATATATGCCTTTGATAGGTTGCTTTTGGACTGAGATGGAATTAAGATTTTAACCTTTGACATACGTAGACTTCATGTGAGGTATGTTGCATTCTCTATTATTCTATATTAAGTTATCACCTAAAATTTGATATTTCTTTTAGTTCTTTGAACATATGCCCTACACAATGTTCTCTCTCTATTGAGAGGTTGCCACGTTTGAGTTCTTATATTCTTTTATTGATATCGTTTACCTAACTTGATGGATATTCTTATTCATTCTCAGTTATACCTTGTTCATTTTATTTGATGTGGAAACTATAATTTGAGTATTTGATGATCTAATTTTCTTGTGGTGGACTTTATGATCTTATATTTCATCTTATATTTGTACATGAATATAGATTTGGTTATGGGCCCTCTGACCCCACATTATAATTGTTGGTTGTTCTCATCCTATTGTTTCAGTTTAACTAAACTTTAACTTGCCTTTCTCCATTTAAGTACATGCTTAGACTAATTTTATTTCTTGTAGTGGTACATGTGTACAATCATATATAGGTGTGTTTTCTCCCTCATGAATGTGCTTTTCCACCGTCACTTATATAGGGTCGGGCACGCTATTTCTGCCCAAGGTGCGTTGTCTCTACCTAATATTTTTAGGTTGAGAACCTATGGTGTCTCATCCCTGCTTGAAATAACTTTAGTCTCTATTGTTTGCATGCACTACTTATATTTGTGATATTATTTTAAGGCAAGAAATATATAATGGACGATTATCCTTTTATCAAATTTATGTTCCATTAATACTGAATCGGGTGGTTGTTTCCTCTTCTATGGGAAGCCTTATTGTTTTTGATATCCTTTATTGCATAATGTTGCTCAATCCATAATTGTATGGGCACATACCATCATTGTTTTGATACATCTACTTTTCCTCATCTTTTTGGGGTATGCTTCCAACCCCAGTTGCAGGACTTTGAAGACTGGACATGGTGACAAGGACCTGTATGGTGGATCTCTTGGGAGATAAACTTGAGATAGTCGTATATCCCTCTACTTTTATCTTTACATTGTAATTTTGATGTAAACCTTTTGTGAGAGATGAAAATGTACTTTTTTAAATTTGAATATAGTCATCAAATATTATTTTGTTGCTACACTCTGCTTATTCATGTATATAATCATTTGATAAATGATAAAAATTATGTCTACTACAGCATATTATTTATGTGTGTTTGGAATAGATGGATTCATCCCACAAATTAAGTAGGGAATGGATCCCCTCTTCGGTCCCACTTCTTACAAGATGGTATCAGAACCATAGTGGTCAAATTTATGACTTTTCAATTTTGTCTCCCTAGTTAGAACAGTTACCTTACATAGTTACCCTCTAAGTGAGGTGTAAATCCCTATATTTGACCTATGACTTTCATGTGAGGATAGAAGCACGAATTAGGATCATATGAGGTGCACATTAGTGTAAGGCCCCTAAACTTGCTTAATGAGTTGAATAAGCTTAATTACCATAATTTAATGCTTATAACCCTAATATGACCTTGTGATATGCTTTTTAATCATAAGACAAGCTTAAGTTTCAAATTCGGTCCAATTTGGACACTGGTTGTGCAAGTTATGCAATTTTATGCACATTTTGGACTTTTCTGCAATTTACCCAATTGAGAGGTTTTCTTTGCAATTTATCACTTGCATTATGTTCCTTGGATATTATATCATCATTCTTGATCTTGTTGAGATATGGGGCACCTATTTAAACCTTGGTTTGAAGGTGTTTTCTCCAAGGGTATTTTAGGGTTTACCCATTAATGGATGAGCTACCTTTAGTAGTTATAAACTAATGAGTTGTTTATTTTGCTTGGAAATTCAAGAAATGAGGGATAATCTTGTCTCTATGGATGGTGGGGGGTCTTCTTGTGTGTTTTCTCATATATTCATAATAGTTTAAGGCTATGGACACTTGGAAAGATACTAGAACTTCATTTTTTTTCTTTTTCTTTATCTTAAAGTTTCATATACTTATCCCTAAGCACCAAAACGAGCCATTTGCTCTCCACCACTTCCCTCCTTCTCCCAAACTCGTTCTCCCTCTGTTCTGCTGTGAATTTTCCTGTCCAAGGAAGAAGAAATTGGGGACCTTCTTGGAATAAGGATATAGGGTTGCAATTGACTTCCTTTTAGGGTTTAAAAAGCTTCCTTCTAGTGATCTTGACCTAAAAGAGGTTTGCTCATTTGATGAATAAAGGTGCTAGATGGAGGAGTTTACAACATATGATTGGATTTTTTACCCTACCTGCTTGAGATTTCTTCCGTGTGGGGTTTCATCTTCTCATTAGAGGCAAGTTTTATAACTTGATCCACGTTTATTGCTTACCATAAGCTTTTTAGATCATGTTCTTGCTTGAAAATGATGATCCATGCACTAAAAAGCTATGCTTGACTTAGATTTCGATTTTTATAATGTTCCCTATTCTAATTTCAGTTCTAGATGAACCTTTGATCATGTGTATGTTATTCCTAAGGTATAATATGACTTGGATTAGGTTGGTTTGACAACCTATGGTGCTAAGCACCTATCAACCAATGGTCAATTTTAGGGTTTTAAGTTGATTTCTTCTATAAACCCATGACCCGATGATGGTACCATTGTAACAACCCTATGGTGTTGTATTCATGACAATTGATGGTGGAAACCAAGGGTGTCAACTGACGTTCACCCCTTAGGTCATGTTTTGGCCTAAGTAGAAGCCTAGTGATTAACAACTAAGTACCCAAATGATGCTATCAATCAATGGTGATATCAGTTTGATATTTGATGATGATTAATGAATATAGTGTTGATCTAACAACCTATGGTGAATTAATGGTCACTAATGATGGTGGATCAGGTCTCCAAAACCTATGGTGAGTTAATCATATAGTTGTAGAATCAATTAAGCCTTAGACCAATGGTTTCATGGGTAACTTGATGCAATGGTCGGATCTATACTGTAATTGATGGTTTTAATATATGAACTTGACCCAATGGTCAAGATATAATGTTTATTCCTCCAATAAAGTGGAATGATGTGTAATGTTATATGTTGGTCCTAATAATGTGATTTAGATGGTTTCCTTTATATGATCAACTTAAGGAGCTTACTTGTTGTCAATGGATGGCTTGTTTTAAATGAACACTCAATCGTGGGTTTTACTATACTTTCAATGGAACTTTTTGTATTGTTAATCAAGGTGTGTCTATGGTTAGATGGTGACTCTTTATAGAGAACAAATCAAGGACTTCATAGGTAGTTTATCCAAGGTGTTTACTTATGTAAACAACCAATGGTCTTACCTTTTAAACATCCAATGGTTCTGGTGACATTGTGGTATGGTGATATGGGTTGAATGATGATGGAATAAATGAAGGGTTACCCTTAACAAGGTAGTCTTACATGTTCACTCATATGAATAAAAGGGATGATAACCATATTGTGTG
Organism: Alisma plantago-aquatica; assembly: GCA_963693085.1. NCBI lineage: Eukaryota > Viridiplantae > Streptophyta > Magnoliopsida > Alismatales > Alismataceae > Alisma > Alisma plantago-aquatica. Next base: position 1,658,652,388 of record OY856409.1, read on the forward strand.
GATATGTAACCCTAATGAGTTATAGCTTGTTATACCTAGCTTTAGTATAACTAAATGATGGTAATTAGGTATGAATAGTCCTTGAATGACTAATGCAATCATGGGGTACTCTCTTATTGTTGTTGAAACCCTAGTATGCTATAACCTTATGGTTACATCTTGGTTTATGTGTGGGTTCATACTTGAGAATATTATGGAATGTGATGGTGATGCTTCACCTTATGCATCCATGATCCAATGGGAATGCCGTGAGTTAGGGTTTGGGTATAAGTGCTGATTAGTAACATTGATATAATTTACCATGTTCAACCTAACTCTAATACAAATAGATAAAGATGAGTATTCATGTTTAACATTCTTATTTGATGTAATGATGGTGGAATAACCTCCTTAAAATGATCATAACCTAAATATGTTAATAGGTGGTTATCATAGCCACATGGTTGATACTTTCTTATGTTAAACATGTGCATGATGAATATGATGAGGGTTAATCATATCTAGATTCCTTGCATGTTGATGTAATAAAGGAATGTTCTTAACATTAATATAACCCTACTATGATTGTTTATGAATATCTCCTAGCTTATTAATACAATATTGTGTTGATCTAGTGTATTATATGTAAGTGATGTTGTTGAGCCTTGTTATAAGTCATGCAAAGATAATGATGATCTTGCATGGAATAGTATGATGATCTTAATGACCTTTGGGCATGGTTGAGCCCTGAATGAGGTGTAATCCTCTTGTGTTGATAAGGGTTGATACCATGTGATATTGTTAAAAGGATTTATATCATGTGATAGTATGATGGTCTTAATGACCTTTGGGCATGGTTAAGCCCTGAATGGGGTGTAATCCTCTTATGTTGATAAGGGTTGATACCCTATGATATTGTGAAAAGGATTTATATCCTATGATAGTATGATGACTAGTGTGGTCTCATGAATGGCAAGTGAATAGTACCATGTGATGATGAGATGAGAAATTATGTTTCACACATTTTATATCTTTTCAGAGTTGTGATATTTATATGCTTGCTAGAAGTGAATTAGGGTTTGTATGTCCACTTGTTTGATGCAGCCTTAATTCACCCAATTGGCATAACTAATCAAGTGCAACTCTAATCATGTAGTGCCCAGTGCCGTAGAACCATCTTCAGTGTCAGAACTTGTTGGATGGTGAAATGAGTATTCCTAAGGGAAACTCAGAGTGCATACTATTGAGTATGTGGGGGTGGCAGGTTGAGGATATATCCTTGTCATCCACAATGTAGATTGTGGATGTTGGCTATGGTCATGCCTCATACATTTGATGTGATTGAGAACGGTTGTATTCGTATCTCTTGATTATAACATGATGTGATTAGAGGACAACTGCAGTTGTACCTCAGTGATTGGGTTTGAATACCTTAGATTCTATCACTGTGACCTATACCAAGGTGGGCTAGTTACAGGACTATATGTCTCTATGGTGGAAGCTTTGACTGATATGTCACTTCCTTTTATTCGTACTGACTGAGGGGAAGAGATCTTAGGATACCTGCACTCCTAGATCTTGTAAGAAACTGAATAGCCTTTTGCAGGGGTCAGTTGGAGTTTGAATGGTACGATTCAAATTCCCCAGGGCTTAATAAAAGATGTAATATAGCCGATTAGCATATTTTTTTAGGGTTATACACAACATTTCACATTGGATGATAACCCTTGTTTGTTACATAAATATGATGCTTAGTGCAATTAAGAGATAGTAGATATACTTAGGTTGTGGATATGCTTAAAATTGTAGATGCGTACATACAATAGCCATGATTATGTTGATAACTATATTGCTACTGTAGATTATAATCATGATGCTAGCTATCTCATGTTATTAGTTATGTTTAGCATGCTAGCCATGCCTTTGTAACTAGAGATGCATATACTGCTAATCATGCTTATGTTGTTATCTCTTTTTATGATGTTGATATGTTCAACCTATTAGACATGGTAATGTTGTTAGATATGCTTATGTGGCTAGATTTATTCATAATGATATAGATTCTATGTTACTAGACTTGCTCATGATTCTAGATATGCATATGCTACTGAATTGCTTATATTGTCAACAAGATAAAGGATGATAGTCTGGCTAATGATGATAGTTATTATCTGCTCCTTTATGTATTTTGTTAATCATCAGTGCTGCTGAGCTTATTTGTTATATCTGATTAAACTGCTTAACTATTTAATTACTTAAAAATGTTGTAATCAATAAATTTTGTTGGAGGTTATATCTCTTGCTAGGACATGGGTCTCACCCTTATGGTTCGCCATATTTTTTTAGGTAATTAGAAGTGACAACAACAGAACTATGGAAGTAAAGAGGAACTACAATAATGAATCTTTGATAAATTTGATTAGATGTCCAGTGTGTCCTAGAGTCATCCTTATACTCTCAGGTCCGGGCGAGAAAAAGTTTGTGCATGGTTTTTCAAACAAATCGGACTTTTGTTAGCATAATAATGTTTGTTTGTGTGGCATGTACGAATATTGTTCTCCTATGTATATATGTGGTGGCTAAGATGATAGAACAATTTGTATCAAATTCTTGGCTAGTATGGATATAAGAAAGATGTTGGGCTCTTATGCAAATGTTTTTGAGTGGGTGCTGATGTTAACATCGGTTTTAATTTACCCATATTTTTGGGTATGTAATTAATTAGTGATTGATTGTGTTTTATGTTTTAAGTAATCTCGTTTAGTGTAACGGGTTCTCACAAGTTGGTATCAGAGCTTTAGGTTCACTAATTCTACAAGGACACTAGGACTTAGGACTAGGATGGTGTCAAAATTAGGAATATAACATACAAATATGGTGCATACTGCCTAATCTCAGTATTTGGGTGCTCGGGTCAGGTATTCAATTATTGAAGAAAAAGTAAGTATGGAACTCTTAGATTGTTATCTTTCTAATTACTCTAATCAAGTAGTCATTTTGAGACAATCTAAAGAGCATAACGAATAAGAAATCACTGTGTGAATATCTCAATCCTACCTTAAAGTAGATGAGAATTGCATCATTATCTATCAAAACTTGAATGTTTGGTAAATATAAGAAAAAGATACAATACCATGAAATCTAAATCTGAATACAAATAAGGAAAAGATGAGTTCTTGAAGATATGATTCAAGAAGATAATAGAGTAAAAGACAAACAAGTCTATGCTTATAAAGTGAATCAAGGTATGAAATCCACATCAGATAGAGAGAACTCCTATAACAAGTACAAAATGAGAAGATGAGTGGGAACAATGACAAAGAAATAAGGTGGAACCTGAGTTAATCTCAGACCAATCTATGTGTGTAAGTAAGTGTTAATGAAAAATCAGCATGGCATGTGAAAGAAATTAAGGCAGATGATCCATGTTTAATGAATAAAATGTGAATATGATGATTTACATGTTGATAAGTGGCTGAAAAATATAATAAAATAAGAGAACATACCCAAGTGTGATAAATAGTCATCAAGGAAGGAGTAATGAGATATGTTAATCATGATGATTCCTATGCTAATGGCAAGGAACCCAAAATGAAAAAGGTAAAATGATACATAAGAAGTTGTAACTTGCATAATGAAAATAGAACTGGTTACCTTTTTCTAGTGACCCATGAAAAATACTACTATGGTATGGGAAGTGTGTTTCAATTTGTGTATTTCCTTTCTAGGGCACAACTTTCAAGTGGATCATTGCCACTTGGTACATATGAATTCACTGCAAACATGAGGGTTGATAGCTTATTATAGCATAAGGTTGTTTGGACTATGGTTCCAAGATCATAAAGTTTGTGATAATTTTTCTTTTGAGCCTTCCAATAATTAGGAAGAATCCTCTTATATGTTTTAAAATTTGTTATGCTGGTAAGAGTAGATGAGATAAGGATGTGAGTTCCTTATAACACATGAGGTGGATACCAAGGTAATGAATCCTAGTATCCAAGATGTATCAACAATATGAGAAATATGGGAAGGTTGGAGATGTTTATTAAATGAACATTTCAAGTGTTTATCTCCCTTAGAGAGAGAAAGGGAGTTGATGATGACCCTCTAAATGTTATTTGAAAAATAAAAATAAAAGTGATTCTATAATGTTGTGTATGGTTCAGTGATAGCTGGGCAAGACCACTATCAAGGATAGATGGTTTGTTGGTCAATAGATATGTGATACAATGTTCCTTTAAGATAAACCTATGATCAAATATCAATGCATAAGAGTTAGATTGGATGAAATAATTCACATGACCATGATGAGTTTAGAGTTATGTCCTATAGACTAACCAATGTACAAATTGAATTTATGAATATGAGGAACAGAGTGTTTCAGTCATGTCATACAAGTTATATCAAATTTTGAATGATGACATGTCAAAGTATTTCAAATATGGTCAAAAATATGATCAATATTCCTTCAAAAACCTTAGGGTTGTCGAAGCAACAATAGATATGAGACAAGTTGAACAAGAGTGAGATGGGGTTGATTAAATGTCTTTATGGGATCATGATATGTCTTCTAAGTAGGTTGTGTAAATCCTAGCAAGGTGAAGATAGTGTTGTTGTTTCACCCCTAACAAGGTTGACTAGGAATGATGTTTCCTTATATGGAATGATAGGTGACAGCGTCATCATTTCTTTTGATGCTGAAAAAGAACTGACAAGAGTTGTAGTGTCAGTGTTTAAAAAAAAGGATGGATACAATGCTTTTTTTATGCTTCAAGGAATGGTATGGGACACATGCCATGATTGGTAAAAAGCTAGCAAGTATGACTTTTGAGTAATGTGTTGATACTTGATAAAATTGATATAATTTTATGATGATAGTTAGAATTTAAAGTTGAAAGTTACTATTAGATTTGTACAGGTGACACAACAAGTTTCTACATTCCATATTGAGAATGTCTTCTTAGGTGGGGTTTTTTTTTTCTGACCTAAGATGAGATATGTATGAATTATTTGACATAACCATGATATGTAAGTAACCATGTGAAGGTAATAGGATGAGGTGCAAAGGAATTACCCATCTTTGTTTACCTTGGATTTCAGGGGCGAAATCCATATTAGGGGTTTATAGTTGTAAGGCCCCTAAACTTGCTTAATGATTTGAACAAGATTAATTAACATAATTGAATGTTTATAACCCTAATCTAACCTTGTGATCTGCTTTTAAATCATAAGACAAGCTTCAATTTCAAATTTGGTCCAATTTGGACACGAGTTGAGCAAGTTATGCAATTTTATGCACATTTTGGACTTTTCTACAATTTACCTAATTGAGAGGTTTTCTTTGCAATTTATCACTTGCATTATGTTCCTTGGATATACTATCATCATTCTTGATCTTCATGAGACATGGGGCACCTATTTAAACCTTGGTTTGAAGGTGTTTTCTTCAATGGTATTTTAGGGTTTACCCCTTCATGGATGAGCTACCTTTAATAGCTATCAACTAATGAGTTATTTGTTTTGCTTGGAAATTCAAGAAATGAGGTATAAGCATCTCTCTATGGATGGTGGGGGAGCTTCTTGTGTGTGTGCTTGTATATTCTTAATAGTTTAAAGCTATGGACACTTGGAAAGATACTAGAACTTCATTTTTTTCTTTTTCTTTATCTTAAAGTTTCATATACTTATCCCTAAGCACCAAAAGAAGCCATTTTCTTTCCACCACTTCCCTCCTTCTCCCAACCTCATTCTCCCTCTATGCTGCTATGAATTTTCCTATCTAAGGAAGAAGAAAGTGGGGACCTTCTTGGAAAAAGGATCTAGGGTTGCAATCGACTTCCTTTTAGGGTTTAAAAAGCTTCCTTCTAGTGATCTTGACCTAAAAGAGGTTTTCTCATTCGATGAAGAAAGGTGCTATATGGATGATTTTACAACTTATGATTGGATGTTCTACCCTACCTACTCGAGAATTCTTCTGTGTGGGGTTTCATCTTCTCATTAGAGGCAAATTTTATAACTTGATCCACGTTTATTGTTTACCATAAGCTTTCTAGATCATGTTCTTGCTTGAAAATGATGATACATGCACTAAAAAGCTATGCTTGACTTGGATTTTGATTTTTATAATGTTCCTTGTTCTGATTTCAGTTCTAGATGAACTTTTGATCATGTGTACGTTATTCCTAAGGTATAATATGAATTGGATCAGGTTGGTTTGACAACCTATGGTGCTAAGAACCTATCAACCAATGGTCAATTTTAGGGTTTCAATCTGATTTCTTCTATAAACCAATGACCTGATGATGGTACCATTGCAACAACCCTATGGTGTTGTCTTCATGAAAATTGATGGTGGTAACCAAGGGTGTCAACTGACGTTCACCCCTTAGGTCATGTTTTGGCCTATTTAGAAGCCTAGTGATTAACAACTAAGTATCTTAATGATGAAATCAATCAATGGTGATATTAGTTTGATATTTGATGCTGATTAATGAATATAGTGCTGATCTAACAACCTATTGTACAGTGGCGAGATCACCTCCTTACTAAAATATGGTAAACAAAACACATTGGAAAGAAGCGGAATAAAAATTTCTAAATAAATCAATTTCATAAAAGATTATACAAAAATACATCAACAATCTCCCTTTTAGGGTTACATCAACATACATAAACTAGGATCTAGATAGAGGGAAGTCTAGACTACTAGAATCTTGTCTCCAAGCAACATCTCCATCAAGCATGTCCAAGCCAAAGCTATGTTCTCCTTGTCTTATCCATCACCTTGCTCAACACCTAGGTGGTTTGGAAGGCACCCAGCAAAAGGGAAAGGAAACAAGTATGTGTCACAAAATATGTTTAGGATAACAATGAAAGTAAAGCGTGTAAAAATAGGCTAACTTTCATCAAAAGCTGAAGCTAACAAGAGAATGAGGCCATATATAAAAGAAGCTTTCAATAGATGCTTGCCATAAATAAAGTATAAAACAATAATTGCATGCATGATTAATATCGACTACCTAAACTATGTAGGGTTGAGGCACCTACCGGACCTTCAACTAGAAGGGTGAGGGGAGAATAATACATTCCCGGTCACCTGCACATATTTCATGTGTGGGGGAGAATAAGACGTTCCCCAGGGGAGAAATAACACATTCCCCAACTATGGGTGGTTGTACATAAGTACTTCTACTATTGCTAGTTGGTCTAATAAAATCATCATGCTAGAATCAATGGAAAGTAATCGCATCATTTAAATAGAGCATAGTAGTGGGTACCAAGACCCAAGAACAATATTCCAAAACCAATTATGAGGCAAGTATAAAAAAAGAATCATGAGCATAGGATATAGGATTTAAATAAACCTCATTGTGGAAAAAGTATGACAAGGCACAAATATTTCCCAACTTAAGGTGTAAATGCACATACCTCATTCCTTCAAACCCTAGAATTCACTTTCAAATTACTAATCAAAATCAAAGTCCACTTTCCCTTATTACATAATCATATACATGTATTAATGATAAGTTCATTCATTAAAAGGTCAAAACCCTAAAGTTACAACCCTTTTTCCACAAACCTTTGAATCTGACTCTGAAATCCTAACTACTGACTTAGTTAGGTTCTCCTGATCAAAATAACATATAGGTTTACATATTTTCATGATAATGACTTTTAGGCCTTTTTCATTTTTAAGTAATTTAAATCACTCTAAAAACACTTCTTTGCAAACATCAGAGTCAAACCTTGCAAATATTTTTAATGGATAGATCGCATTCTCTTGATTTCAAAACACTACTTACTTTTAATTTTTGACCACAGGAATAATTTTCTATGATTTATTTCATATCAACCAATCAAAAAATTTGAAATTTTGAAATCAGAACAGAGAAGCGAGAGAGAGAGAGCAGAGTGGGGCCAGGCCCGCCTCGCTGGCACCTCCGTGGTGCTCACTCACGGCTCGGGTGGCGTCTAGCCGGCCTGGTCAAAGCTGGGTCAAAACCGGACAAACGAAGATGAAAGAGAGTGATCCCCCTAACGCGGAACAGAGAAGGAAAGAAGAACCATGGAGGGGTAAAGAAGTAAATGTGCACATAGGTATCTTCCTCCCGCAGCCCACGTGCCATGTCGGCAACAGCGAGCTGGTGCTTGGCAGCGTTTTTGGGCAATTTTGATCTAATACCCCAAACTCGACACAAAGACATGCAACGGAAAGCTAAAGAAAAACCAGATTCAACCATACCTCAAATCGAGTTGAAGGTGCAACATGGAGGGAGAGGGAGGCGACGTCGGTGGCTCTACGGGGTCGAAACGGCAGTGTTTTAAGAAATTGGAAGTATGGGTGAGTTGCAATTGTGCCGGCACACGTAGGGGTAGGGGTATTTATAGGCTAGGGGTCTAGGTTTAGGGTTTGGCTACCCAAGGTGAGAGGAAAGCTTCAGCCGAATTAGGTGTTTCTCAAATCTTTATCAAAACATGAAAATATTGGGATAATTAAAAGCGAAATCTTACTAGGAGTCTAGAGAAACAAAAATCTTTGGATTTCGTTGAGTATAGCCCGAGATATTTGGATTTGAAATTGTGAAGAAATAGGCAACTTGTTCCAGCCGATCCAAGGTAGGAGATAGCTAGGAGCCGTCAGATTCTGTGGACCGAGTCTACTAATGGATCTCAGCCGTCTGATCCGATCATGCGAGTGGAGGCCCAGACCAAGAATAGTTCTAATCCTAATCGAATTTTGACCAAAGTGCTTTAATGTTTTCTCTCTCCTCCTTTGGAGGCCTAAACGATTTTCAAAATTTAACCAAAATTTACACCCTGACTGATTTTGACGTTTAGAATCCAAATATGGAATTAGTTTTACCTTTTGGAGACTTTTAATAGGTTAAATAATTCAAATCCCATTTTCTCTTTCCTCCTTCATTAGTGGTGATAAGATTCCTTAAAATTTGTGAAACTTCACCCATAAGTCTCTCTAAGGGACTAGAACACGATTTTGTCATTAATTTCATAAGTTGATATTATTTATTTATTTATTTTATAGAAGATTCTACACACTTTCTCTCTCCTATTATTACTCATTATCCAAACATTATCCAAATTAGTTGCAAATTTGTGCAAAGGCTTATTTCCATGTTTAGATTACGAATTTGGGGTTAGTTTTCCAATTTAAGGACATTAGATATTTTATTTCTCTTTCGTGGCTTATTTCCCATTATAATGTAATAAAGGCTTTTTTATATTTATTTATTATCCAAATTAGATGATACTTGTCCATTAAGTATCTTTTGGCTCAAGGAAATTAATTTTGTCATCAAATTATATTGTGGCTTCTATTTATGATTTTTTAAACAACATATTCCTTAATATCCTTCTTTATTCAATATATTCCCTATTTTCTCCAATTATGACATTTATCATCCCCTTTGTGCACATTTTGAGATTCCTTTATTTTTCATATCCAAAAGGATACTAGAAAGTTCTAGCACAAATTTCTTTATTCTTTTTATCACTTAAGTGGACACTTTACATATTAAACCCATTACTAAACTTTCACTGAGGTATTTGTACATAAAACCCAAATATTGAGAGAAAAGGTGAACAAATGCTCATTAGGCCATTATATTCTCCACAAATTAAACAGAATGGCCAAAGAGGATAGAAATGAGAGGAAAAGATAGAAAAGAGGACCAAAAGGTAAAATGTCCAAAATTCAGTATGTTACAGCACTCCACCCCTTAATGAGGATTTCGTCTCTGAAATCACTAGAAATTAGGGAAGGGTGAGTGTGCAACCTCACATCACAAAATATTAGGTTGTTCCTCCAACCATAAAACTTCCACCAAAACTTATACTTCAATTACACCTAAGGGTTCAGAAACTTCACATACATCAACTAATCATAGGTCAGATTCTCATGGAACACATAGGGTCCATTATTAAGATATTATTTTTAGGAGACTTAACATTATTTACATTTATGGCTCATTAGGATTACATTCATTATGATATCACATTATCATCATTACTTTAATTATGTCATGCCATATTCACTTTATTTCCAAAAGGGTTATATTTCATTATCATCCATGAAACGTTATATATGTATCTCATTTTTCTTACTAAGAATTTTAGCACAATTAGGGGTTACTCAATTACCTCAACATTCATTATTATATTTGATCATTGTCCTTAATAATTCGGGTTTATACTTCATTATCCTCATATTACCACTTTATTAATTATAACAAATTATTTTACATGAAATAAGACATTCTAATAAATTTGTGGTTAAGCAAACAATTATTCTAATTAATGTCACATTAGTTACTTATACTCATATTAAACATTGTCACTTTGTCACATTATATTTATTGCTCACATTAATGTCATCATTAATCATTTCTCATTTTTATTCATTTATATTATTGATTTTTCACATTTATGTGAATCCCATCACTTCATATTCACATTGAAGCCATTACATGTATTTTAATGATCAAGGTGAGACATATTACTTATCAATGAATTGATTCACATTAAGTGAATTGACACATGTGTATTAGATAACAAGGTAACTTTCATTTTATATTGATGACTGGATTAATATGTGATTAGATGATGATTATATATATATATATATATATATATATCATTTATGTGTATCAATGTATGTTAACTGATTATGGCACTTAACATCATTAATGTATCATGAAAGGCATTAAATATCAATAGATTAGGGTTAGATTATTACAACTTAGGGTTTAGGTCAACGTGACCATTTTATTTCATTTATTCATCCTTAGCATGCATTAATTCTGAATTATGTTATAATTATCTTACTCATCATATCATTAGGGTTTATGGCATGGTTAGCATCATGTGATCCATAATTTAGTATTAATATGTGACTTACTCTTATTATGTGCATTGGTTATCCATTAGGGTTTGAACATATGAATTATTCATTACATGACCATTATATGTTCATTAATATATAAACAAGCACATTGGGGTTACACCTATAACTTGATTGGTAAAAACAATTGAGGATCCAAGCATATTGTCCTCCTATCCAAGGGATTAGGGTTTCTAAACATAGATTAGATAGACTTCAAGATGTTATAGGGTTCCATCCCCCTAAAGAGGATTTCGTCCTCAAAATCTAACCACTCAAACATCATCAACTAACTATACTCCACCCCTTAAAGGGTTTGACCTATCAAGCCAAACTAACTAGGGTTATAGGATAATTCTAACTAAACCATTCTCAAGATCCATCATGCTTCCACTACGCACTTTGATATCTTCCAAAAAACCCAAAATCTAAGTTCTAGGTTCTAGGGATAAACTTATCCAAGCATGTGGTCCTAAGGGTCATAAGGAACCCATCTTGGTATATATATCCTCAAACAAGACATCATACACCTGTAAACTTAGGGTTCCCAAAGATATATGACATAGATGTCTAAGGTCACTATTACCTACAAGCAAACTATTTTAGACAATTTGTATTAGCTCAGGCTAGGCCAGTATCATATGGGCATGGGAGTCCTCGTAAACTAAGCAAGTGGCACGGAGGAAAATATTGCCAGCCCACAAAACCATGATCCTTTCTAGACACCTTTGCATCAACTTCATTCCCTAATAGTAGCCTAAAGGCAATCCTAAACAACATCAAGTTATACATATTTTAATTATGAGCATATTAGAGTTTTAATCATCAAGACTCTAAGGTGAAACTATAGGGTCCTAAATCAACCTATCATCAGCATAGGTCAAATCTAGGGCAAACATGTAACTTAAGGGAAACTATGCAAATCTAGGGTTCTAACTAGGGAGACAAAACTAAAATAGCCAGATTTCGACTACCATGGGCTCTGATACCATGTTGTAAAAGAGGAAAGATCACCTCCTTACTAAAATATGGTAAACAAAACACATTGGAAAGAAGCGGAATAAAAATTTCAGACTAAATCAATTTCATAAAAGATTGTACAAAAATACATCAACAGTCTCCCTTTTAGGGTTACATCAACATACATAAACTAGGATCTAGATAGAGGGAAGTCTAGACTACTACAATCTTGTCTCCAAGCAACATCTCCATCAAGCATGTCCAAGCCAAATCTATGTTCTCCTTGTCTTATCCATCACCTTGATCAGCACCTGGTGGTTGGGAAGGCACCCAGCAAAAGGGAAAGGAAACAAGTATGTGTCACAAAATATGTTTAGGATAACAAGGAAAGTAAAGATTGTAAAAATAGGCTAGCTTTCATCATAAGATGAAGATAAAAAGAGAATGAGGCCATATATAAAAGAAGCTTTCAATAGATGCTTGCCATAAATAAAGTATACCAATAGAATTGCATGCATGATTAATATCGACTACCTAAACTATGTAGGGTTGAGGCACCTACCAGACCTTCAACCAGAAGGGTGAGGGGAGAATAATACATTCCCAATCACCTGTACATATTTCATGTGCGGAGGAGAATAAGACGTTCCCCAGGGGAGAAATAACATATTCCCCAACTATGGGTGGTTGTACATAAGTACCGCTACTATAGCTAGTTAGTCTAATAAAATCATCATGCTAGAATCAATGGCAAGTAATAGCACCATTTAAATAGAGCATAGCAGTGGGTACCAAGACCCAAGAACAATATTCCAAAACCAATTATGAGGCAGGTATAACAAAAGAATCATGAGCATAGGATATAGGATTCAAATAAACCTCATTGTGGAAAAAGTAGGACAAGGCACAAATATTTCCCAACTTAAGGTGTAAATGCACATACCTCATTCCTTCAAACCCTAGAATTCATTTTCAGATTACTAATCAAGATCAGAGTCCACTTTCCCCTATTACACAATCATATACATGCATTAATGATAAGTTCATCCATTAAAAGGTCAAAACCCTAAAGTTACAACCCTTTTTCCATAAACCTTCAAATATTACTCTGAAACCCTAACTACTGACTTATTTAGGTTCTCCTGATCAAAATAACATATAGGTTTGTATATTTTTAGATAATGACTTTTAGGCTATTTTTCTTGATTTTTAAGCAATTTAAATCACTCTAAAAATACTTTTTTACAAACATCAGAATAAAACCTCACAAATATTTTTAATGAATAGATCTCGTTCTCTTGATTTCAAAACACTACTTACTTTTAATTTTCAACCATAGGAATAATTTTCTATGATTTATTTCATATCAACCAATCAGAAAATTCAAAAATTTGAAATCAAAACAGAGAAGCGAGAGAGAGAGTAGAGTGGGTCGGGCCCACCTCACTGGAACCTCTGTGGCACTCGCTGACGGCTTGAGTGGCGTCCAGCCGACCCGATCAAAGCCGGGTCAAAATCGGTCAAACAAAGACGAAAAGACAGTGATGCCCCTAACGCGGAACAGAGAAGGAAAGAAGAACCGCGGAGGGGTAAAGAAGTAAATGTCCACAGAGGTATCTTCCTCCCATAGCCCATGCGCCATGGCGGTAGCAGCGAGCTACTGCTTGGCTGTGTTTTTGGGCGATTTTGATCTACTACCCCAAACTCGACCCAAAGACATGCAACGGAAAGCTAAAGAAAAATTGGATTCAACCATACCTCAAATCGAGCCTAAGGTGCAATGTGGAGGGAGAGGGAGGCGCCGCAAGCTGGGTGACGTCGGCGGATCTATAGGGTCGAAATGATGGCATTTTGAGCGATTAGAAGTATGGGTGAGTTGCAATCGTGCCGACGCACGTAGGGGTAGGGGTATTTATAGGCTAGGGGTCTAGGTTTATGGTTTGGCTACCCAAGGTGAGAGGAAAGCTTCGGCTGAATTGGGTGTTTCTCAAATCTTTATCAAAACACAGAAATATTAGTATAATTAGAAGTGGGATCTTGCAAGGAGTCCAGAGTAATAAAAATCTTTAGATTTCATTGAGTATAGCCTGAGATATTTGGATTTGAAATTTTAAAGAAATAGGCAACCTGTTCCAGCCGATCCAAGGTAGGAGACGACTAGGAGCCATCAGATTCCATGGACCATGTGGATCCCGGTCGTCCATTCACGCGGATGGAGGCCCAGACCAAGAATAATTCTAATCCTAATCAAATTTCGACCAAAGTGCTTTAATGTTTTTCTCTCTCCTCTTCTGGAGGCCCAAACGATTTCCAAAATTAACCAAAATTTACACCCTGACTGATTTTGACGTGTAGAATCCAAATATGGAATTTGTTTTACCTTCTGGGGACTTTTAATATGTTAAATAATTCAAATCTCATTTTTTCTTTCCTCCTTCATTAGTGGTGATAAGATTCCTTAAAATTTGTGAAACTTCACCCATAATTCTCTCTAAGGAACTAGAACATGATTTTGTCATTGATTTCACAAGTTGAGATTATTTATTTATTTATTTAATTTATAGAAGATTCTACACACTTTCTCTCTCCTATTATTACTCATTATCCAAACATTATCCAAATTAGTTGCAAATTTTCCCTAAGGCTTATTTCCATGTTTAGATTACGAATTTGGGGTTAGTTTTCCAATTTGAGGACATTAGATATTTTATTTCTCTTTCTTGGCTTATTTCCCATTATACTGTAATAAAGGCTTGTATATATTTATTTATTATCCAAATTAGATGATACTTGGCCATTAAGTATCTTTTGGCTCAACGAAATGAATTTTGTCATCGAATTATCTTGTGGCTTATATTTATGATTTTTGAAACAACATATTCCTTAATATTCTTCTTTACTCAATATATTCCTTATTTTCTCCAATTATGACATTTATCATCCACTTTATGCACATTTCGAGATTTCCTTTATTTTTCATATCCAAAACGATACTAGAAACTTCTAGCACAAATTTATTTATTCTTTTTATAACTTAAGTGGACATTTTACATATTAAACCCATTACTAAGCTTTCACTGAGGTATTTGTGCATAAAACCCAAATATTTAGAGAAAAGGTGAACAAGTGCTCATTAGGCCATTATATTCTCCACAAATTAAATAGAATGGCCAAAGATGATAGAAATGAGAGGAAAAGATGAAAAAGAGGACTAAAAGGCAAAATGCCTAGAATTTAGTATGTTACACCTATGGTGACTTAATGGTCACTAATGATGGTGGATCAAGTCTCCAAAACCTATGGTGAGTTAATCATATAGTTGTAGAATCAATTAAGACTTAGACCAATGGTTTCTTGGGTAACTTGATGCAATGGTCGGACCTATACTGTAATTGATGGTTTTAATATATGAACTTGACCCAATGGTCAAGATAAAATGTTTATTCCTCCAATAAAGTGGAATGATGGCTAATGTAATATGGTGGTCCTAATAATGTGATTTAGATGGTTTCCTTTATATGATCAACTTAAGGAGCTTACTTTTTGACAATGGATGGCTTGTTTTAAATGAACAATCGATTGTGGGTTTTACCCTACTTTTAATAGAACTTTTTGTGTTGTTAATCAAGGGATGTCTTGGGTTAGATGGTGACTCTTTATAGAGAACAAATCAAGGACTTCATAGGTGGTTTATCCAAGGTGTTTACTTATGTAAACAACCAATGGTCTTACCTTTTAAACATCCAATGGTTCTGGGTGATATTGTGGTATGGTTATATGGGTTGAATGATGATGGAAAAAATGGAGGGTTACCCTTAACAAGGTAGTCTTACCTATTTACTCATATGAATAGAAGGGATGGTAACCATATTGTGTGGATATGTAACCCTAATGAGGTATATCTTGGTATACCCAACTTTAATATAACTAAATGATGGTAATTGGGTAAGAATAGTCCTTGAATGACTAATGCAATCATGGGGTACTCTCTTATTGTTGGTGAAACCCTAGTATGCTATAACTGGATGGTTACATCTTGATTTATGTGTGGGTTCATACTTGAGAATAGTATGGAATGTGATGGTGATGCTTCACCTTATGCATCCATGATCCAATGGGGATGTCGTGAGTTAGGGTTTGGGTATAAGTGTTGATTAGTAATATTGATATAATTTATCATGTTGAACCTAACTCTAATGTAAATAGATAAAGATGAGTATACATGCTTAACATTATTATATGATGGAATGATGGTGGAATAACCTCCTTAATATGATCATAACCTTAATATGTTAATTGATGGTTATCATAACCACATGGTTGATTCTTATACTAAACATGTGCATTATGAATATGATGAGGGTTAATCATATCTAGATTCCTTGCATGTTGATGTAATAAAGGAATGTTCTTAATGTTAATATAACCCTATTATTATTTTTTATGAATATGTCCTAGCTTATTAATGCAATATTGTGTTGATCCAGAGTATTATATGTAAGTGATGTTGTTGAGCCTTGTTATAAGGCATGCAAAGATAATGATGATCTTGCATGGAATAGTATGATGGTCTTACTGACCTTTGGGCATGGTTGAGCCCTAAATGAGGTGTAATCCTCTTGTGTTGATAAGGGTTGATACCCTGTGATATTGTGAAAAGGATTTATACCTTGTGATAGTTTGATGGTCTTAATGACCTTTGGGCATGGTTGAGCCCTGAATGAGGTGTAATCCTCTTATGTTGATAAGGGTTGATACCCTATGATATTGTGAAAAGGATTTATATCTTTTGATAGTATGATGACTAGTGTGGTCTCATAAATGGCAAGTGAATAGTACCATGTGACAACGAGATGAGAAATTATGTTTTACACGTTGTATATCTTTTCAAAGTTGTGATATGTATATGCTTTATAGAAGTGAATTAGGGTTTGTATGTCCACTTGTTTGAT
This sequence comes from Alisma plantago-aquatica, assembly GCA_963693085.1. Lineage (NCBI taxonomy): Eukaryota > Viridiplantae > Streptophyta > Magnoliopsida > Alismatales > Alismataceae > Alisma > Alisma plantago-aquatica. The sequence continues at coordinate 1,658,669,176 of OY856409.1, forward strand.
GCAACCTTAATTCACTCAATTGGCATAACTAATCAAGTGCAACTCTAATCATGTAGTGTCCTGTGCTGTAGAACCATCTTCAGTGTCAGAACTTGTTGGATGGTGAAATGATTATTCCTAAAGGAAACTCGAAGCACATACAGTGGAGTATGTGGGGGTGGCAGGTTGAGGATATATCCTTGTCATCCACAATGCAGATTGTGGATGTTGGCTATGGTCATGCCTCATACATCTAATGTGATTGAGAACGGTTATGGTCGTGTTTCATGATTATAAAATGATGTGATTAGAGGACAACTACAGTTCTACTTCAGTAATTGGGTTTGAATACCATAGATTATAGTGTCATGACCATACCAAGGTGGGATAGTTACAGGACTATATGTTAATGTGGTGGCAGCTTTGACTGATATGTCATTGCCTTTTACTCGTACTGACCGAGGGGAAGAGATCTTAGGATACCGGCACTCCTAGATCTTGTATAAAACCAAATAGCCCTTCACAGGGGTCAGTTGGACTTTGAAGGGTACAATTCAAATTCCACAGGGCTTAATAAAATATGTAATACAGCCGAGTAGCATATTTGTTTAGGGTTAGACACAACGCTTCCCATTGGATGATAACCCTTGTTTGTTATCTTTACATATAGATGATGCTTAGTGTGATTAAGAGATAGTTTATATACTTAGGTTGTGGATATGCTTAAGATTGTATATGCATACATTCAATAGCCATGATTATGTTGATAATTATACTTCTACTGCTGATTATAATCAAGATGCTAGCTATCTCATGTTGTTAGTTATGTTTAGCATGCTAGCCATGCCTTTGTAACTAGAGATGCATATACTGCTAGTCATGCTTATCCAGATAGTCGTGTTTATTTGTTAGCTCTTTTTATGATATTGATATGTTCAACCTATAAGACATGCCAATGTTGTTAGCTATGCTTATGTGGCTAGACTTATTCATAATGATAGAGATTATATGTTACTACACTTGCTCATGATGCTAGATGTGCATATGCTACTGAATTGCTTCTATTGTCAACAAGATAAAGGATGATAGTCTGGCTAATGATGATAGTTATTCTCTGCTCCTTTATGTATTTTGTTAATCATCACTACTACTGAGCTTATTTGTTATATCTGATTAAACTGCTTAACTATTTAATTACTTAAAAATTTTGTAATCAATAAACATTGTTGGAGGTTATATCTCTTGTTGGGACATGGGTCTCACCCTTGTGGTTCGCCACATTTTTTTAGTTAATCGGCAGTGATGAAATCAGAACTGTGGAAGTAAAGAGGAACTACAATAATGAATCTTGAGAAAGTTGATTAGGTGTTTAGTGTGTCCTAGAGTCGTCCATGTACTCTCAGGTCTGGGCGAGAAAAAGTTTGTATATGGTGTTACAAACAAATTGGACTTTTGTTAGCATATTAATGCTTGTTTGTGTGGCATGTACGAATATTGTTCTCCTATGTATATATGTGGTGGTTAAGATGATAGAACAATTTGTATCAAATTCTTGGCATAGTATGGATATAAGAAAGATGTTGGGCTCTTATGCAAATGTTTCTGAACAGGTGCTGATGTTGAAATAAGTTTTAATTTACCCATATTTTTGGGTATGTGATTAATTAGTGATTGATTGTGTTTTATGTTTTGAGTAATCTCATTTAGTGTAACAGGTTCTCACAATTAGAGTCATGATTAGTAGACCCTAATGTGATGAGGTTTTAGGTGATCCTACCCTACCATATAGGTTAAAGGTGATCACTTAGGATATAGATTAGTTTTTGACATGAGAATGAGGAAGTAGTTGATAAGAAGATCATATGGATAAAACGGTGACTTGGTTTTGCATCAATTTTGGTGCCAACATTTATTTTACATTGCAAAGTTTTCCCATAAAACTTTTTTTATAATACTATATGTGCCAAAAAATGGATTTTATCGAAGTTTTCTCGAACTAAGTCACAATGAAGATGTGTTAAGTTTTGGTAGTAAAATCTTGGAGTTAGATAGAATAGAAATCTCAATCCTAGTCTTTTCCATGAAGTGATAACTAGGAAGATATGGATGGTTACAAAGGTTTAGTTGAATTACCATTTTACACCCTATGACTTAGTAGCGTTAGGTTAGTAACAAAAGGACCTAAAGCTCAATCCTAGTTGGATATGACTTCTTAGTTGGATGCATGGCCAATGAAAGATTAACAAACACCTAAAATATTCACAAAGAAATGATCCATAAGTAACCATGATATCTATAATAGTTTTCTTATCAGGTTAAACATTTTAAGGGGTGGAGAGTAAATGATAATATTTGGATGTTTAGATTTCATGGACAAAATCTTTTTTAGGGGTGGAGTGTTGTAATAAACCAAAACTTATAATCCTCCCCTATTCCATAACTAGAAAGGTTGTAAGATCAGCTTTCTAGATTTGACCAAACAAGGATAAAATTTAAAAACCTTAGACATATACATTATAACTTAAATATGTGTTGATATGTTACATGTATTTCCTTTTCTAACCACTACTCTCATAATGGCTAAATAAAAAATGTATAATATGATTTGGAGTAACAATTCGTTATTTCCATGTCCATAATACTAATAATGTCCTATTATTTAAAGAGATACGAAATTATTAGATTAAATATGTTAAATGTGAAATTTTGTGCATAATAATATATAACTTTTGGTGAAATTGTGAAGTTAAAGAGTCACTCAAAAAAGGATTTTCCAAACAAAATGTAGAAAATCTGCCTAAACCACAGTAGTGATATAACTTCCAAAATTAGATCTCAAAAATCAAATATTATGGTAAAAGTGTGTTCCTTGGATCCCAATTAGTTTGGGTGTCAAGTTTTACATTATTTGAAAATATTGACTTTTAGAAAAGAAAATGTGAGTTTTGATCCAAAATATTAAATAATATGTTTAATTACTTCAAAAATAGAAACATATACCAATCATATTTCACACATCAAAATTAGAATATGTGTAAATTTTCACATTAATTGAATAATCTTATTTATCCTAGTTTAATTTAGGAGAGAATATAACTTAATTCCAAAATATTAAATAAAATAGTAAACATTTCCAAAATGGAAAAATTAATGACAAAACCACACTCGTCACGTTTTATTTTACTTGTATACCAACTTTCACATCTTTTGAGTGTTTCTATATGCCTCAAATTCCTTAAGAAAAGAAAATGAAAGATAAGGTCAAAAATATTAAATTTATAATTAAAAAGAAAACATCTAATGTAATAAATGAATAATATAAACCAACTTGTATGGATTATATGAATATAATCTATTTGAAGTTTTAATAAATAAACTTATGGTGTAACATAAAGAGAAACAATGTTGTACATGATGTTAAATCTATGAAAATATTATCATAAAACAAATAAAACCCAAAATTTATTTTAGAAACACGTTGATTAATACATATGTAAATAATAGCATCGCACTTGCATGTACTAAATAATTAGATGTAAAATGTCAATAGTAAAAAGTAGTAAGAGAATAAAAAAATTCCTCCTATATTATCTTTAGAGGATGTTACTAATTTTATTGAAACAATTAACATGAAATATGAAAGTCAGTTACTATTATCCAAAAGAAATTACAAATAAACATAGTTAAGGATAAGTAAAGAGAGATTGAGGAAATTAAGTAAATATAAGATATTCTTTACTTCTCTCATGAGTGGATAATTATAGAATGATCATAAATACCCAATATAGAACTCAATATACACCATATAAATATTCAATTTAACATTACTAAAATGTTCATGTATATAAAAATCCATTATAAATTTTTTAAAAAAGAAAGTAATGTTAAATTTATTTCTCAGATATTAATGGTCCAATTAACAAATTCCATTTTTGTTGGATAATACTATTATTCAAAAACATATTATAAAATAAATTAACAAGATAGTACTAAAATGATTCAAATAAAGTAAATGACATATTGAACATTCTAAAAATGAAAATTAATGTAAATTTCAAATTCTACGTGCCTTAATTAATCTATACAACAAAACTTATTATATTGGAACTTCCTTTGGACCCTTGAATAAATTTGGAAAGAGAATATACAATTGGAAACATGACTTGTTAATTTTCTAATCAAATGCATTCCATTTGATATGGTTTCTAATTTCTTCCTATCACATTTTATTTTCCATTTCCTTTTTATGTGGTGTTCTTTTTCTTCCAATTCCTTTCCTAACTCAACCTTTATCTTTTTCCTTTATTAACCCTTCTTTACTTTCTCTCGCATCCTTCTATTGATATTCACATCTTGATTTATTTATTTTTCTCTTATCTTTTTGCATTTACAATATCCTATTTGACTAGTTGATAGTAATATAGATACCCTGAGATATGCACTATCTAGAGCATGGACGGTGATTATATTCCACCTCCATGACTCTCTCCAAAGAAACTCATACATGCTAACATATATAATATCCGTCCAAGGACTTCCATGATTTGTTGTTTTGTTTCCTATACGGTCATTGATACCTAGTTATCATCAGGCATCAATACTTCACAATGGCTAATCTCAAATCCTCTCACCCACAAAGTCAACATGGATGGCTATAGTTAGGGGCATTGATGCTTTTCCTATATGATGTTCCTGATCACATCACAGGTAATGTACCTTTCACATGTGGTATTGGACTCTTTTTATTTTACTGACATACTTCTCTAAAACTCTCCATGTTCTGATTTTTTGTCTTGAGTTTCATCTAGTTTATCTGTTTAAAAGACTTCTAGACAATATTCTAAAATCATAAGTGGTTGTTATACACTCGGTTGAATGTGTTTTTTATTTTGATTTTCACTAAAGTAGTCTGCAATAGTATTTTTAAAACCGAATTGGACCGGTCGGTCCAACCGGTCAGACTGGTAAACTGGTGGCAGACCGGTCTAGAAGTCTAAAAAATTGGTTATATTTTTTCCTCTGGCCTAACTGGTCAGAAACATGGTCCAACCGGTCCGACCATTTGTTGGACCGAACAAGTGGTTCAAATAGAAGAAAATATTAGACGTTAGAATACATATATGTATGTATATATGTAGATACATATATGCACACATATATACATATAAGGTAGAATATATATAAACATATATATATATATATAAATGTTTTTCTATATATACATAGACGGATATACATATATACATTTATGTATATATATTATATATCTATATATATATGTGTGTGTGTGGGAATATACACGTGTGTATAAGTATACATAGTGTGCCTGGTTTAACCGGTTCGACCGGTCCGACCGCTAATTGCCTTATAATGTGGTGGTCGGTTCAGTTTTTCCAGTTGTATGCCGTGCTGACATCATTTCCAGTCCAACCGGTTAAACCACTCTGGTTAAACCAGACTCAATCCAGTCTGATTCAATACTGGTCTAACCATTGATTTGGTTCTAAAAATATTGTCATGCACGATGTGGTTCCTATTTGTCCTTTCTTGTTATATTAGTTGAAGGTTTCCCGAGAGTTTCTTGTTGTCTCTGTACACATCCTGATTCCTCGAGGCCAAAAGGACCTCTGGAATACATTGTTCATGTTTTCTATTATGTTGTATGTCAGGTTGAAGGGTCCAATTTCCCCCACAAAACCTAATGCATGCATCTTCTTTTACTCATAAAGGGTATTAAGGGATAAATATGTTTTGACAAGTTTTTCTCTTTTGTCCCCGTCTTGATTTTTACAATGTCACACTATGTGTGGGCTTCTCTGTTTTATTTCATCGACATTATGATATAAACATATGTATTTGACGCTAGCAACTTAGTGATATGCCCATGCCATGCTACATAATTATAAATCGTATGCAAAGGAATATGAGAAATTTCTCAAAGTGATTTTGTTATTTAGTTGGTAAATTTTATTTTCTAAGATTATTCATTATAATTAATGTATTTGATAGAAAATAAATATAACAAAATTTTAGCATCATAGGATTTTCCTCCACCCAATGGCATTAGTTTTCACACTTAATTTTAATATAAAAATATAATTGTAAAGGAATTGTCTAGTTGCTTAGAACTTTTAAAATCCATATATATCAATCTATAAATCAAAACAAAATATATTTTGGAATTATAAATTGTTGTTATAGGCATGAGCGGCCAAGAAACCATTCTCTTCTTCAAGTCCCAGAGACCCATCCCAATCATTGTCTGGATATTATCTCCATGGTAGGAGATAAGGATGAAGTCAGGGTTAGTTAGGATCAAATCAAACTCTGGAAGTCATTGGGAGTGTTATTTGGAAAAATCATGGGCTAGAGGGAGAGGGAGAGATCAAAGAGGATTCCAACTCTTGTTGGCCTCTCATCAAGAGGATGATGGTGACCAGGTCGTGTTGTATTTTCATTTAACAGTTGTAGGCAATGAATGCATTATGTAGTCACACCTAAGGTTTGAGTCAAACTCTTAAATTAGGATTGTCATCAATAATAAAATCATGTTTGTCTCTAATCAATAAGTTATTTTCATTATCTTCTAGAGATATTATAGTTCTATAACAATATCTAATTAACGCCTACCTTTAGGATTGCCTCCATATTATCCTTATCTTGGATTTGGAAAGTTTGGAATCAAAGTAGACACAATAATTACCCTTTTATTTCTCTTCAAGTATTTACTTAATTTAATCACCTAGGTCACAAATAATCACATTCTTATCTCAAAACTTGTATTTATCCTCATTTCTCCATTATCTCATGTTGGACCAAGTACTAGATCAAATTGGTTCTATTTAATACTCAAAATTGGAATCCAAACAAGACAAGATCAAATTGGCTTAATTATCCAAGGTACTTATTCCTTTAGATTCTTCATGAATCTTTCTTACTATCTCATAATTCATTTACTAATAAAATCACAAGACTATTGAAACTATGTTAAAGCGTGAATTAATGATTTCTTTAACGTATAACCCATGGACTTATTTTCCACTCAAAGAATCCAGTTAAACTTTAGCTTGGATCCTTGGTCCATGGTTCAAAACTAAGCCTTATAATGAATATGTAAGCTTCACCTTACTCTTAATTAAAATTAAGGCTTGAAAAAACATAGTGTATCAATTGAAGTCTTATACAAACATATTTGTTCAATTTTACTTTATATACTTAAATTGAAGACTCAATTTAGGTCTAAACTAAATTTCTTCAACTAGAGTCATATCACATCATTCATTAATTTATTGTGATTTTCACATCATATTCTTTAATTATATATATATATATATATATATATATTAAAGTTTGAGGTCTTTACATTCACCCCACCCTAAGAAGGAAGTTTGTCCTCAAAGTTAAATCACAATCAAGTTAAGGTGAATAATAACTTGTTTAGCCTTATGCAATAGGGCTAGAAACTTACCTTAGATAATTTTTAGCCAGATTATCCTTAATAACTTTCATTGAGGTGAACATTACTATAGTGTTGAGGTTAAAACCCAGATTTATTCAAAGCTTAGTTCCACATACTCATTTATTACATTACATTGTCACTTGGAGATTTCATTTCCACTTGGTGATTACATTTTTTCTTTGTGGTTGTATTTTTACCTAGGTCTCAAGCGTATTAATCATTATTCATCTACACTCATGAGATGGTGAGGTAAGACCTCTATACCCTAAGTCATGATATTTGTTTTAATGTTAGGTATTCACTCTCATGCGTCAATTATATGTATCACATGTGGCTGCCTAATATCTCATGCTCATATTAAGATGAAATAGATATTAGACTACACTCCAGATACAAAGACCATATTATTTCATGTGCAAAGATAGTGTCTCTATGCATCATCTTATAATTTTGGAATAAGGTGGAATCATTTGTAGACATCCTTTCAATTCCAATGAGCTTTATAAACTTTCACTAATCTAAGGGGGAAAGTGTTTTTCTCATAACTCTTGAATTTATGTACAACCTCCATTAAGATTTTATTTCAATCATTATTATGTAATTTGTGGTATTACTTATATGTACATCTCATGTGTAATTTTCCTCAGTTATTCCCTTGACATTTCTAGGGGTATAGGTACCTAGATTGTTTTCATCTTGAACATAACGGCCTCATGTACTTTTGAAGTGTATGTCCTTTGACCCCTTAGGCCTCATGTACTTATGGAGTATCCATTCTCCTAAATGCATGGCCCTTATGTACTCAATAATGGCTTTCTCTCGACACCATATGCCCTACGTACTCAGGATATGATCACCTCCTGACTCCCTAAATATTATGCCCCTTTGAGCATCCCTACTTGACATTAGTGTTGACCTATGGTTCTATCCTACCCAGGTCCTTCATGGACGGCTAGGGTATCTCCACCTATACCTAGGCCTTTCTATCATTTACCCTCACTACAGGAACATAAATCATATGTTACATCTTCTATATATATTTCTCCCATTAATATTTATATGTATTTTAATTGATGGAGGATGCCTTAATTGTACTTCGTCAAGAAATCCTAACTCAATATGAGGAGATAAGAAAATTCATGGGTTAAGAGGGTAAGTAGATGAGAACAGGGAAAAGGTTGAGATAAGAAGATTTAGGGGTATTTTACTTCAAGAAACAATTTCAAACTTTGGCCATGTGAGATTCACAGGGTCTAGGAATCCTAGTTTACCAAGTAGTGGTCGGGGGGAATTATGTCCCAATTTTTTATCCTTTCTAGACACCATTGCGTTTTTAAAATGTTCTAATAATTCTGTTATGACTCATAACTAAAACTTTTAATTATTGTAACTCATTTGATAAGTTTTGGCTCTGATACCAGTGTTGTGATGACTCCTCCCCCAATTATCCACCATTGAAGGCACACCATAGGGACAATTACCATTGTCTAATTTTTCTAGGATACATAGTTAAGAAATTACAAATAATAAAAAACAATTTCATTCATAAACTTTATTTGACACAAAAGGATGCTAATATTCCTTAAATAAGTTTACGTAGATTTTCTAATATAAAGATGCTACATGTGAATAAACATTAGTAATATAAGGACAAAGAAACCATAAAGTTCCATCTAACGCATCATCACTATGACTTTAGATTTGTGAATTTTGATGCATTCATCTGCATCTCCATATCTTCAATCTTTGTATAAGCCATCTACCTAAAACATCGACAAACAAAATACACTATTAGTATATTGTTGTATTGTGTATGTGGGTATCATCATATATTACTTAACATCAGATATATAAACTTTTATTTTTCATTTAAATACTCTAACGCATGTTTCTCATTCCACCTTGAGATATTTACTTATATGTCCATCAATGGACTCATACGATCCACCCCTAGGTAGGTCTAACTCTGAGTTCATAATGTCTTAATGTTTCTTTATATGACACACATAAATATTATATTGAACTTTAATTAAATAACATCCAAGAAGTTTAATCATAGAATCAATTATCAAGAAATGATTGGCAATCCTAGTAAGTGTATAAGTGCAACTATTCATAAGTTAACCAAATACCTTCAATTAAGACATCTTGCAATAATATCCATGTACTTTGACTATGTGATCCAAACAATCAAGCATAGACCCAAGCAATAAACATGATACAAAATTACACATAACCCTTAAGTGTCACCATTGTATCCGTGTGACATATATTAGGATCTAGTCTAGGTCTAAATCATATGAATCTTAGTTTAAGTTGATACTAGGTTTAGGATCAAACCCTAATTCAGATGTTCAACATCTTATGACTTGGAAATTGTAAATGTTCATTAGTGTAAGAGTAACTTGTATTTATTATGAGGTTACTTTATTTTTCAAAAATATCATATTTTATCACAAAGTATACAATTCACATGTTATCTATCAAATCTAGGATTTACATATATGCATTACCTTATATTTTCATGCATCAATGAAGTAGGATTAGAATCTGGAATCTAATTTACTTTATTCAAAATATATGTATTATTATGAATAAAATGAAATATAATATTTATAATTTGAGACTATCTTATTTATATAACGACTGCAAAACAAACTTATTTTGGGAAAAGAGTAGTCACCATGTCTTTAGAATGTACAATTCCTACTCAACCTGGTGCCACGTCAGAGCCAACGGGAGGCCGCCACATCATCTCTAACTTAAGCACAACCTATCATTATAATTTTCATAAAAAGACAAAATCACCCTTATCTTATAGCCTTCTATATGGGGTAAGGGAGTAATTTCTATGGCTTCTTCTTCATCTTCTTGTGACTATCTTTTTTGAGTGGTCGAGGAGGTCAACCCTAGGGTTGACTCACCACTCTCAGGCACTAGCGACATAATTGGTGGTCCAAGGACCTTTGACAAGGTCCCCCATACTTGCCCAACCTCTTTAGAATGGAGTGTAGTGGCTAGGGAAGAGATGATCAAAGGTAGTTTGGAAGACCAGTAGGAAGGAGATAAGGTTCTAATGGTAGGGTAGTTGGGATGCAATTGGGAGTAGGGTCGAGTTCTTTGTGTCATGGGGGAACTATTGGACCCCTTATATAGGAAGAGTGGTCAAGAAATCATCACAGCTCCAAGTTCTATAGACCCAACCCGATCATAATTTAGGAATTATATCCATGGGAGTAGATAATTACAAAGTGAGCATTTTTTAGGCTTAAATCAAACTCCTAAAGTCATTGGTAGTATGATCATGAGAAAATGTGGGCTAGATGGAGAGGGAGAGATTGGAAAGGAGTCTAGCTCATGTTGACCTCTTGTCAAGAGGTTAATGATGACTAGGCATGTTTTGGATTTGCATCCAACTACCACACACAATGGCCACATTATGTAGTCAAACCCAAGGTCCAGGTCTAACTCTTAACTTAGATTTGCCACTGACATTAAAATATTGTTTATCCCAAATTAATCAATTGTGAGCATTATCATCTAAAATGCTATAGGTTTTTAAGACTATCCAATAAACACCAAACTTTAGGATTACTTCAATATTATCATTATCTCATATTTGCAAAAGCTTGGGGTCAAAAGGGATCTGAACATTATCATTTTCTTTCTCTTCAAGTATTTACTTCACTTAATGACCTAGGTCACAAATATTCATATTATTATCTCAAAATTTGGGTTAATCCTCATTTTGGCATTATCTTATGTTGGATAAAGTAAGAGATCAAATTGGGTTTATTTAGTAATGGAAACTTGGAACCTGATCCAAGACTAGATAATCACTTTATTAACCATCTACGAAACATATTCCTTTAAAATCTTCTGGAATCATGATCATTATCTCATATTCATTCACCAAAAAACTAACAAGATTATTTACATAATTTTTATGATGAGTTACTAATTTATGTAACATAAACCCATGGACCTATTTGCTACTTAAATAGTCCAATTTGGCTTTAATTTGGATCCTTAGTCCATGGTTCAAACCTAGCATTATAAAGAATCCATGAGATTTACCTTATTTATAATTTTGAAATTAAGGCTTGAAACATCACAGTATCTCAATATAAGTCTCATGTTGTAACACTCCACCTTTTTAACATACAACATAACTAAGTGGAAGCTTTCATCTTGAAGGGGGGATGTCACATTGATGAAATCATTGCAAATAAATAAATAAATTCACCATTGAGATTTATACATTGCTCTTGAGAGAAAACTATGACTAACCTTATATAACATATATAAAATCCTAATCAATTATAAACATGGAAAACTGAGCATGAAAGTAAACATTTCAAAATATTTGGACTGCCTAGTATGGACGACACCCCACCAGTAAGATCTTGAAGGTCTCCTAGTCCTTTCTTGATCCTCTTAACACCCCACCTCGCTTTGATACCATTAGTGTCACACCCCACCTTTTGAATATGAGCAGAAGCATCTATCTTGGAGGGGGATGTCACATTAATATGATCATAGCGATGTGGGGTGTTAAGAGGAGCAAGAAAGGACTAGGATACCTTTAAGATCTAGTTGGTGGGGTGCCATCCATACTAGGTGATCCAATCATGTAGAAATGTTTAGTTTCATGCCTAGTTTTCCATGTTTAGAATTAATTAGAATTTTAGACATGTTATAGAAGATTAGTCATAGTTTTTTCTCAAAGAACAATGTATTAATATCAATGGGGAATTTATGTATTTATTTGCAATGATTTCATCAATGTGACATCCCCCCTACAAGATGAAATATTCCGCTCAGTTATGATGTATGTTAAAAATGTGCATTGTTCAAATGTGATTTATTGTTTTTCTTTTCTCATTTTTCTTTTCTCTCTCTTTCAAATGTGATTTATTGTTTTTCTACAGAACTTTATCTTGCACTTTGGGTTGTTCAAGTGCATGCTTTAACTTGTATTTCTTTCTATGCTTGGACAAGCCCCTAGATGTTCTCTTATACTCTCCTTTTATAACTTTTGTTATCTCCTTTCTCTTAACAAGTGGTGTCTCTTATTTCTTCATACCCCCACATTTTGAAATGACAAAGGGGGAGAAAGGTATGTCTTCTTTTGACAAAACAGGGAGAAGGAATGTCTTACATGAAGAGGAGAAGTATGTCCATGTAAGGGGGAGAAGGTAAAGGGGAGAATACATATATGTGTAGAACATATACGAGTAGAAGACATAGTATTCTATAAATGTCATGTAATCTAACCATGCAGGAGAAATAGCACCAATTGAGGGGGAACATATGAACTCAATTCTATTGAAACCCCTAGGTTTCTCCAAAGGTATGACTTTACTTAAATGCTTTCAATACATTTGTGGAATAGTTTTTCATCTTCAAAAAGGGGGAGAATGTTGAATCAAGGTCTAAATTGAATAAACCCTTGTTTTGATGATGAATAAATCATTCCAATTAATTGTTTCTAATGTCTCTACTTGAGTGCTTTCAGATTGTGCATAGACACACTCCAAATGCCCTAAATTGCACATCTCGACTTGGAGAAAAGACAAGTCAAAGTCAATACAAGTGCATGTTTTTGGAATATGATGTAAATTCATTAGAATCATGTTGTAAATCACTTGTAATGATTGTATGACTTGTAATTAAGCTTAAAAAATCAAGAGCACTTAGATCGAATATTTAAGCACTCAAAATCCATTTTCCAAAATTCACCCAGGTTGTTCATCCATCGAGTTGCAAACTCAACCGATTATGATTGGATCTTGAAAATGACTTTTGATCAGTCGAGTTTACATTTTCACAGAACTCGATTGATCCCTCTACAGACCAAAACTTATTTTAGTAAATCAGGTCGAGTTACCCCAGGACAAACTCGATCGATGGCCTAATTTGTCTTGTCTGTTAGTGGGATCAGTTGAGTTACCTTTATAGAAACTCGACCAACTGCATTGTAAGAAAAAAGTGCAAAAAAGTGTTTCTAGCCATTGCGGAGTTACAACAATAAAAAATGCATCTATTGCAAGCCAAAAAATGGCTAGTTTTCATTCTTAAGTGTTCCCAAAGGCTAAGAGGCATCCCCAGCTATAAATAGGACCCCTTGGGCTTCATTCCAAGGTTGAGCTTCAATGCAAAACTCTATGTGAGGTTCCTATTCTATAGTTGAGTGCTTCCTATTGCCTCCTCTCTCTCTAAGCTTAATCACTTGATACATTTGTTAGAGTGAGTAGGAAATCTATTAGAGAGATAGTCCTACATGTATATCTTGTCAGACTCTCACTTCCACCACCTCCCATATCTCTCATTTCAACCATGAAGATGAAGGTTCTCTCTCTTGGCTAAGAGAGGTGAAGAAGAACAAGGGAAGGAGTCCCTTGGTGAAGATCAAGGCCGCAGACTTGGAGCAAGAGTGGGTAAGACCTTGGTGAAGGCAGAAGACTCCTTACTCAAGTGGGTAAGACCTTGGTGGAAGCTTCTCCGAGTGAAGGTGAAGTCAAATGTTGAAGATCCAAGAAGAGTGGATATTTCCTAGAAGGCTAAAGACTTGTGCAAGAGTGGGTTAGTCATTGGAGAAGGATGAAGACTCATTGCAAAGTGGGTAAGTCCTTGTTAAGGTTGAAGACTCTTTGTATTGGATAGGTAAGTCCTTTGGTGGTCATGTATTGTAATTCTTATGAATGAATTTAAGAGTGCAATGGTTAAGAAATCCTAGAGGTTTACCTCTCTAGGTAGTGGACTGACATACTTCTAGTTTGAAATGTGGAACTACTCTAAATAGCTTGTCAATTGGTGTATGTTCAATCTCTCTCTCCCTTGCTATGCATATTTTAGTTACACTCAAATTTCCTATTTAGCAACCTTATCTTGTGATATATCTTGAAGGTCTAATGAATTTTGTTTAAGTGCACTCATATTTATCCACCCCCCCTCTACAACATCCAATCACCCATCTAGGATCCAACAATTGAAATCAGAGTGGGTTTCTCCAAGGATTCTTCAACAAGTAGGAGAATATGGGTGACTACCAAGGAGTGAGATACTTCATCAACCTTCCAATCTTTGATGGGATTAACTTACTCTATTGGAAAATAAGGCTACAATTCTACATCCAAGGATCAAGTGTTGAGCTTTGGCAAATGGTGGACCATCCATACAAGCTACCGGTGACAAAGATAGAAGAATGGGATGAAGCTTCCATGAAGAAAGACACCTTGAATGCAAGAGCAATCAACATCCTCTATGCCACCATGACCTCCACCGAGTTCAACTGTATTTCTTCTTGTGAATCGGTCTATGAGGTGTGGAGAAAGCTATGCATTACTTATGAGGGGACAACTCAAGTGAAGGAAAGCAAAGTCTACATGCTCAAAGGGATACTTGAAAACTTCAAGATGGGAAAGGAAGAGAAGATAGCCAATATGTACTCAAGACTCAACACAGTTGTGGATGGCCTTTCTATGCTAGGTCGTCCTATGAGTAGAGGAGAGATGAACTCTAAGATCCTTAGAACTCTCCCCAAGAGATGGGAACCCAAAGTGACTTCTATTGAAGAAGGTCTCTTGATGATATCCCCATTAAAGAGCTCATTAGAAGTCTACAAGCCCATGAAGTCACACTTGACAAGAGAGAAGAAGTTTAAAGACAAGAGGAGAAAGATCTAAAGAGAATGAAGAAGGTTGAAATCAAGGGTCAAATTGAAGCTATTATGGGACAAGCCTCTCCATCCTCTCATGTAGAAGAAGATGCCATCTACTACAAGGGTAGATTCTACAAAGGCAAGAGTTCCTCCTCCATTCGGTGCCTCAAGGGTGGAAAGAAGGGTCACTTCAAGATAGATTGCCCACAATTCATAAAGACCCATCATCATAAGAAAAGAGAAGAGAAGTGGAACTCAAGCTCAAGTGACTCCTCCAACTCAAGCTCAACTGAAGATTTAAGTGGAGGATCAAGCTCAAGCTCTAGTTATGAAGGAGAATGCCATTTTGCTCATATGGCATCAAAACATGAAGCCTCAAATGGGGTAAATATAAAATCTTCAGATAAAGAACCTTTAATTACTATAATTAGTGCTACTCGTGCCTCTCTTAAGTCTTCTAAAAAGAAAAGGAAAAAGCTTGCTATAATTGTTGATAATATGCATGTAAAATTAGATGATCTTGAACATGCTAATTCTTGCTTGCTTGATGAGAAAAATACTTGTCTTAGCCAAGTAGACTCTCTTACACTTGAAAATGCTAGTTTGCTTGATAAGATTAGATTTCTAGAAACTCAACCTCTTATGCCTAGTTCTAATGAAGAGCATACTTTAATTGTGGATTCTCTCATGCATGATATTGATGTTCTTAAATCTGAAAATAAGAACAAAGATTTTGTTTTGCAAGGATTAGAATTTGAAAATGGCATTCATCTTTCTAAGGTTGCTTTGCTTGAAAATGAGAATGCTTCCTTGCTTGGTAAAATCAATGTGCTTGAATCTGGTTCTAGTTCTACTAGTAGAGAGAATAATGATGATCTTTTGCATACTAGAGATAATATCAATCATTTATCTTCTACTATTACTTTCACACTCTTGCTCGAACACTATTTCTAATGCTTTCATAGTGCATTACTAACTTGCTTACACATGTTTGGATATGGCTTATATCTTTAGAATGTCTCTAAATATGTTTTTATGAAATATATGTGCTTTTTAAAAGTAGCTTTGTCGGTTGAGTTTGTCCTATTTGAAACTCGACCGAGAGGCACCAATGGGTTTTGCCAATAGCTGTCATCAGTCGAGTTGTCAATACACAGAACTCGACCAATAACACTGTGAATAGAATATACAGTTAGCTTTTTAGATGAGAATTTTCCTCTCAACTAGATTTATCTCAACCAATAGGCCAATTCTTTGGAACTCCCTTGGTACCTTTATATATGCTCATTGTCATGTTCTTAAATTGTCTTTCTTGCTTACAACTCTATCTTTCTAATTTCTATAAATTGGTATATTTATATCTTGCAATTACTTGCTTTGAGTTGTTTTGCAGGTTTAGATGATGATCTCTTTAGATCTCTTGGTTGTGTCTAAAATTACTTCCGGTGTACTCTAACTTGCTACATCTATCTAGGTGTATATCTTGTTTTGATACAACCTTGAGGATTTTAGTGGTAATCATCCTTTGGTAATGATGAATATTTGTTAGTGAGTTTATTTTGAGTTTCTTACACAACTTTGTGATGCAGGATACATAGAGCTACATTGTATGTAAAAATTGGAGCATCTTTGGATTTCATGCAGATTTTGCTCCAGTTTCAATTTTTGGTGCAAGACTAGTGTTTTTATGCAGAAACGGCATTCTGATCAAGACTCGTGGCTTCTCCATGAGCCTTGATACTTTTTGGGCGAATTCAGTTATCATGAGGGTCAAAATTGTGATTTATTGTTTTTCTGTAGCACTTTATCTTGCATTTTGGGTTGTTCAAGTGCATGCTTTAACTTGTTTTTCATTCTATGCTTAGACAAGCCCCTAGATGTGCTCTTCTACTCTCCTTTTATAACTTTTGTTATCTCCTTTCTCTTAACAAGTGGTGTCTCTTATTTCTTCATACCCCCACTTTTTGAAATGACAAATGGGGAGAAAGGTATATCTTCTTTTGAAAAAATAGGGAGAAGCCATGTCTTACATGAAGAGGAGAAGTATGTCCATGTAAGGGGAGAAGGTAAAGGGGAGAAGATAAATATGTGTAGAACATATATGACTAGAAGATGTAGTATTCTATAAATGTTAAGTAAGCTAACCATGCAGGAGAAATAGCATCAATTGAGGGGGGGTATGAGAACTCCACTAGCATCAATTGAGGGAGAGCATATGAACTCAATTCTATTGAAACCACTAGGTTTCTCCAAAGGTATGACTTTACTTAATTGCTTTCAATACATTTATGGAATGGTTTGTCATCTTCAAAACGGGGGAGAATGTTGACTCAAGGTCTAAATTGACTAAACCCTTCTTTTGATTATGATAAACCATTACAATTAATTGTTCTTGAGTGATTTAAATTATGCATAGACACACTCCAAATGCCCTAACTTGTGCATCTCAACTTGGATAAAATAGAAGTCAAAGTCAATACAAGTGCACATTTTGGAATATGATGTAAATCCATTAGAATTATGTTCTAAATCACTTGTAATGATTGTATGACTTGTAATTAAGCTTAGAAAAAATCAAGAACACTTAGATCAAATATTTAAGCACTCAAAAGCCATTTTCTAAATTTCACATCAGGTTGTTCATCGATCGAGTTGCAAAATTGACCGATCCTGATTGGATCTGGAAAATGACTTTTTATCAGTCGAGTTTACATTTCACAGAACTCAACCGATCCCTCTGTAGAAGATAATTGATTTAAGTGAATCAGTCGAGTTACCCCAGGACAAACTCAACCGACAGCCTAAATTGATATTGTCTCTTAGTGGGATAGATCGAGTTACCTTTCTAGAAAATCATCCAAATGCATTATATGGAAAAGTGTAGAAAAGTATTTCTAGCCATTATGGAGTTATAACAATCGAAAATATATCTGTTGCAAGCCACAAAATGGCTAGTTTTCATTCTTAAGTGTTCCCAAAGGCTAAGAGGCATCCCCAACTATAAATAGGACCCCTTGGGCTTCATTCCAAGGTTGAGCATTCAATGCAAAACTCTATGTGAGGTTCCTATTCAATAGTTGAGTGCTTCCTACTACCTCCACTCTCTCTCTAAGCTTCATTACTTGCTACATTCATTAGAGTGAGTAGGAAATATGTAAGATATCTAGTCCTACATGTATATCTTGTGAGGCTCTCACTTCCACCACCTCCCATATCTCTCATTTCAACCATGAAGATGAAGGTTATCTCTCTTGGCTAAGAGAGGTGAAGAAGAATAAGGGAAGGAGTCCCTTGGTGAAGATCAAGGTCGAAGACTTGGAGCAAGAGTGGGTAAGACCTTGGTGAAGGTAGAAGACTCATTTCTCGAGTGGGTAAGACCTTGGTGGAAGCTTGTCCGAGTGAGGTGAAGTCAAAGACTGAAGATCCAAGAAGAGTGGATAATTCCTAGAAGGCTGAAGACTTGTACAAGAGTGGGTAAGTCCTTAGAGAAGGTTGAAGACTCATTGCAAAGTAGGTAAGTCCTTGGTAAGGTTGAAGACTCTTTGTATTGGATAGGTAACTCCTTTGGTAGTCATGTATTGTAAGTCTCATGAATGAATATAAGAGTGCAATGGTTAAGAAATCCTAGAGGTTGACCTCTCTAGGTAGTGGACTAACATACTTCTAGTTTGAAGTGTGGAACTACTCTAAATAGCTTGT
Organism: Alisma plantago-aquatica; assembly: GCA_963693085.1. Classification (NCBI taxonomy): domain Eukaryota; kingdom Viridiplantae; phylum Streptophyta; class Magnoliopsida; order Alismatales; family Alismataceae; genus Alisma; species Alisma plantago-aquatica. Next base: position 1,658,687,976 of record OY856409.1, read on the forward strand.
CAATTGATGTACGTTCAATCTTTATCTCCCTTTCTATGCATGATTTAGTTGCACTCAAATTTCCTATTTAGAAACCTTATCTTGTGATATATCTTGAAGGTCTAATGAATTTTGTTTAAGTGCATTCAGCTCTATTCACCCCCAAACACCCATCTAGGATCCAACAGGATCAACTTTGCTCCAAGGTAAATGGGTCATGCTACTAATCACAAGTATTTATGGTTGATTGCATGATATGTATAAAGTAGACATTATCATTTTAAGTTTAATGTTTTAATCATGCTCACTATATCACTTCTCGATTATTGCTATATGTTATGTCCTATGTTTATAATGTTCACTATGATTATAATGACTCATGAAGTTCATGTTAATGTTCAAGAGGGAGAAATACCATCATGTTCAAAGATTATGTTTATATGGAGATATCCCATGATGTTAAAGTTTAAAGATTAAGTTAATGTTCATGTTCATGATTAAGATAATAGAATTGAATAAGTTTTTATATGCTCCCAAATCATGGACCTCAAGGGGTCATCAAGGGATTTCCTAGAATCAAGGGCTTTCCTAGCAATCATGTGCTCCTAAGGGGGCATCATAGAGGGATGCATACATGTAATATTCAATTTTTCATTTTATTAATGATTCAAGAATGCTTATACTTAATTCATGTCAAATTATCTTACATGTCAAGTCTATTTATTTTGTTTATGTTATAAGTGCCAGTATCGTTTATTGATGTGTTGATTCCTCCTTTGCATGGTTGGGGAGGTGATGTCCCCAGGAGTTGGAGAAAATAAGGGTTCAAGAGGAGCAAGCAAGGACTATAGGACCTTCTAGAGCTAACAAGTGGGGTGCCATCCATACTAGACAATCCAATCACTTAGAAATGTTTATTTTCGTGCTTAGTTTTCCATGTTTAGAAATGATTAGAATTTTAGCCTTGTGTAGAACTCAACTATAGTTTTTCCTATTTAAAGAACAATGTATGAATCTTAATGATGATTTATGTATTTATTTGCAATTATTAAATTAATGTGACATCCCCCTCCAAGATAGATGCTTCCACTCATATTCAAAATATGTGGTGTTACATTACATGTCACATTAATATGATCATTGCAAATAAATACATAAATCATCATTATGATTCATAGATTGTTCTTTGTATAGGAAATTGTAGTTGAGTTCTATAACATGTCTAAACATTTCTAAGCATGGAAAACTAAACATGAAAGTAAACATCTCTATGTGATTGTATCCCCTAGTATGGATGGCACCCCACCAATTAGCTCTTTGAAGGTCTTCTAGTCCTTGCTTGCTCCTCTTGAGTCCTTAACTGCTCCAATTCCAGGGAACATCACGTCATGAGGCATGTGAAGGGGAAAAAAACACATCAGTAAATGGTACTGGAACTTTATAATATGAACAAAGTAAAGTATACTTGACATGTAAGAAAAGGTTCATGTGAATTAACTATGAGCATTCTTGAATCATTATTAACATGAAGAATTGAATAGTAAATGTATGCATCCCTCTATGATGCCCCCTTAGGAGCACATGATTGTTAGGAAATCCCTTGATGTTAGGAAAGCTCTTTACAACCCCTTGAGGTCCATGATTTGGGAGCATATAAAACTTATTCAATTCCATTATATTATTCATGAACATTAACGTTAACTTGATCTTTAAACTTTAACATGATGGGATATCTCCCTATAAATATAATCTTTTGACATGATGGTATTTCTCCCTCTTGAACATTGGCACTAACTTCATGAGTCATTAATCATAAGCTCTAATCATATTGAACACTATAAACATAATACATAACATATAGCAATCATAAAGCAGTGATATAGTGAGCACGATTAAAACATTAAACTTGAAATGATAATGTCTACTTTATACTTAGCATGCAATTAACCATAAATACTTGTGATCAATAGCATGACCCATTTACCTTGGAGCAAAAGTTGAGTCTAAGATGGTCTCTTTGATCCTTGAGTCAAATCTAGGTCAAACCTTCTCTTATCTGGATTAGGCTCAAAACACATGTACATGATTATTAAACATCGTAAATCAATACCTTGTATTGATCCTAGGTTGAATTAGGGTGAATTAGGGTTTTAGTGCATTAGGGGGGTTATTGATCAATATCATTGAATCGGGAAAACGAGTTTGGATTAGATCAAATTAATCATATGTGGTACATAATTATGGTTTCATGGGTCGAATTAGGGTTTTTAATAAAACATCATAACAGGAAGTAAAATCATGGCTTGAAAACCTTAAAATCATATTCCTCTCGATAAATCCTTTCTAATGACTATTTATTTCTAAAAAATTAGCATCCTATGATTTATGGAGAATTTTCAAAAAATGACCAATCGGGGAGCAGGAAACATTATGTGTGGTATCATTTAAATCGCTAATTAATTCTATGTAAATAAAACATCAAAATACCACAAAACTTAGGTATGTTTTGCATGCGATTAAAATAGTGGAGGTAACATGGTCATTCCACATGAAACATATATCGGCAATAATAAATCAAATCAAGCGTGTGAATGGACCAAAATACCCATTTGATATTGATCAATCAATTAAATATCATGGGTACTCAGGTCCTTACACGACCAAGGTTCTTCCCCCGTGTCCATGGCACGAGGTGCATCAGTTGGAGGTACTACCTCTGATCAAAACACAAATAGGGGAAACTATATATGCAAGTTGAGATCGTTGGCGCCTTCATTGAACCCAGACAAGACCGGCAAGTCATCGAGGAGGTGAAGAAATGCACTAGGGCTCCAGACATTCTTGGCCAGATTCGGATCAGTTCCAAGAAGGTGAGGATCCACGAAGACCATGCGAAGAAGGCATAAGACTCACACGAAGGTGAGGACACCAAAGCTCAAAGAAAATTTCCCAAACAATCACTGGTGATCATCGCGAGCACCGAGAAAATAGGAGAGCAAGGGTGCCTATAGGGTATAGCATTTAGGAAAGATTTGGCAGAGACTAACATTGATAAAGTGAAGGAAAAAAGTCAAGGATGCTTATTTTTGTAGTAATTGAACTACGATGGTCACAGCAGTGAGGTCTAGGTCGACGTTGTCAAAGATACACTTCGATTAGGTCAGGGACCTTAAGGGTGTTGGAGGGTGAATTGAGTGAGGAGGAGTGCCTAAGGTATGGTGTGTTGGGTTTTAGGGGAGGCAAAGATGGCAGCGGAAACAAAAATTTTCTCCTCAAACCCAGAACCCAAAGAGATCTCGTCAACATCTATAAGGTAGGAAGGATGGTTTGTAGAGGCGTACCTTGTCCCGAGGCTTGCTCGGTGACGTTACCTCGCGGCTAGTGTGGTCTTCACCTCCGGTCTTGGATGGTGTCTGTGCAGCTCCTGGTCGCACCCAGACTGACGGATTGTCAGTTGTCCTCCAAGCGGTAGAAATCTCCCGCCTCTATAGTAGTCCACACAGACCACTAGGAACTCCAGTCGTCCTATCCTATAGGACACTAGAAGGAGTCATCCCCTTCTGTCAGCATACTAGTCACCGACATGCTCTCCTGTCACCAGTTGTCATCCTACAGTTGTATTTCTCTCATTGTGCCTCCCTACTCGGGTAGCACTTGCTTGGGCTCTCTCGGTTACCATAACCAGAGAGGACAACTTTGTAGAGCAACTGATGTTCTGAGTTGTTCTTTGAGAATACCCCAGTACTCCTCTATATATAGGAGTGGTCAGGGTTATGGGTCTCAGCCCTGGGCAATGCAGGACTAAAGCGGGAGTAGAAGGGTCTGGAATTTCCACAAATTGATACACTGCGGCAAGTGAACTGGTCGTTCACAAATGAACTGATCGTTTGGGGACTAAACTGATTAGTTCATCTCATGAACTGGTCATTTGGGGAGTTGAGCCGATCGGTTCATTCTTGAACCGGTCATTTCACTTCCCAGGGCAGTTCCCAATTGACTTTCCTCTTTCCGTTTCCAATTAATCCAAAGATAAATACTTGTCCCAATCGAATTGTACAAGTGAAATGAAGATATTTTCTCACCAACCTAACTTTCCCAAACTGGCTCATTTGGTCCAACTGAACCGATCGGTTCAACACTTGAACCAGTTGTCTCACTTGACCCTGAGCCTATCGGTTCAACAATTTGAACCGGTCAGTTGGCAGTCCAGGTTGTGCAAAAATTAGTCAATGCAGTTCTCAATCAATCTGACACCCAAATCAGTTAGTCCAACACTTGAACTTGGTGATTCTAAGTCAAGTCAATTGATTGAATGTTTAATTGAACTACTTTACACATTTAGTAAACAATCTAAACATCATTCATGGATAAACTCCTCTTCTAGGTTAAATCCTATGTGTGTGACCCTACAGGCCCATTTCACGTTGGCAGTGAAAGTCCATAACACTTATGACTTCACAAGCAAAGAGCAGTGCCTAGTCGCACATCAGTGCTACCCAAGTGAAAAGGAAAGTTGGAGAACAAATTTCAATCCTACAATCTGTGACTGGTGTTATAATGAATGTATAATTCCTTTGTCACTGATATCCTGAATGAACTCAAGGCATGTAACAATCATCCTTTCAACGTTCATTCACTTCCTTGATCTCAGAGCAGACTAGATGAGATATGTGTGACATCAATATCACATATAGATTCACACATGCATGCGCACACCTTTCTCAGTCCTACTCATCAAGTGTCCATGGACATCAAACTCCCTTAGGAGGGACAAATCCCATATCTATCACTCACCCCTCAAAAGCCCCATGTGTTAAAGTCACCCAATCATCACCTTTATAACAATTTCAAGATTGCGTTTCATGATGTCAAAGTGTACCCAACGACATGTCTTGAGTGTAGTGATTTCAGGTCAAAGAATCACACTCACCACCATCACTGTGAGAGTTGACTATGACTACCAAGTCATGGTTCCATGTGTCACTCTCAAAGTGGGTCTGTATGATACACTTGTTCTCTAACAAGTACCTATGTGTTTGGTTTGATATCACTATATCATGACTAGTGAGATTTTATCATCAACCAACACAGAATCAAGTCTTGTGTGTCATTGTTGTCTATCAACCTTCCACAATGACATCCAACTAGGGACATAACAAGAATGTATACTCTTAACATATGTATGATCTCATCGTTTAGGTCCTTAACCTAAAAGCATACGTCATTGAGTATTGTCATTCTCTAGACATTCAATCTATTCTATCATTATCTCATAACTGATTGAACCAGAATGAATTGGAAGCTTGCCTTTGATGTTTATCAAACCAATCTTAATGTATCCCACCAATTATCCCATGATTGGATCTCAGGGCATACATACCAACAGACTCCCACTTGCACTGCGAGCCAATCACCCTTGAATCATATTCTTAGTGATCTCCAAACATGTCCCACATGTTACTGTGCTCTAGTGCTAACGCAGTGAGTTATGGCAACACTTTGCCTAAGTTGGTATTATTTCATGTCTCACATCTCTTCGTTGTACGTCTTACGTATGAGATGGAGTTGTCGTAATATGTGATCCAATATTCCTTTGCTAACCTTTAGCCTCATTACATGACCAAGCACTCCTTACTTGTCATCAATGATTGGAATATCTATAAGTTCATCTTTATGAACTCCCAGATCCATATAGTATCCACTGTTGTTCTCTAACACTCGGATACTCGGTATTTCATTTTAAAATGGCTTTATTGGAACATTTACATTTTTCAACACACATTCACTTTTATATATCTTATATATTTTGCGATCATTTTTTTGTTATTTTGGAAGTTCGCATCAGTGTAACTCTTTACAGTGAACTCTTCCATATTTCCATAGAAGTAGTACTTCTCAAGTACTTATCAAGTTCTCATGGTATTCCAGTAACCTTTACTAGAATTAGACATACATCCACTTATCATGTCCTACATATGAGTTATCAGGATGAGAATATCATATTGTCATGTCCCACATACAAGATGATAAATGCATTTTATTCTTGCTATGTCCATACATACAAGATAACGGGATGATTACATACATGATAGATCCATATCTATTCTTTGTGTTCCCATTCTTCATAAGAATTGGACACTTGGCCTTGGGATACTAACTCCATGTAACATGGACAAGTTTTCTCTGACTGAATCTATGCACACTAAACCCTTCAGTATAGATTGCCAATGTATGCTCTCTCTTTTCTAGGTCAAGAGATTTTTGAGAACTATCTCTATAGGTATCTATTCCTATCACATAGGAAACATCTCTATCTTCCCCAAAGATAATTTCCTCAAAGGATTCCATTCTAGAACATCTCATTCCTCATCAACATGTGGAATGTAAATACGCTCCCACTAAATCACATATCTCTTCTTTATCTTTGATATATCAGTCAAACCCTTTGACCATATTATCAAAATAAAGATCTCTAATTCTAAGTTGCTTGTACTCAATCAATCACATTGATTAGTCCATTGTAACTTATAGACTTCATTTGCATTAATGGATTCATAAATCTTATAAGCTGTGTCAGGTACACATCCTTGTTTTATTCCTCACAGGAATGCGGTTTCAGTATTCATATGCCAAATCTCTTAGTCATTAAGTTGCAATCAACAAGCATGATCCTTCTCAAAATGTCATCCATGTGTCTTAACGTTTAAGCCTCATTTGCACTTATGGATTTCATCCTGATGGGTGCTATCGTCAAGGTCTTACCTTATGGTTCACATGGAATTCATTTAGGATCTAATGGTCATAACTCAAAATCTAGTTCCTCAATATCATCTAGATTGTTGACTCATCATATGACCAACTCATCATATAGATATTTGAGGTGTATCTGTTAAGGAATTTGAGAAATCACAACACTTTGTGATTCTTAATATCCTTTATTAGTGTAAGGTATTCTCTATTTAAGAAGAATTTAGTTATTTGATAATCAACCTCTAACTCCTTAGAGTATGCCTCATTTTTTATTTATACATCACTATGTCTTAATCATGAGTTCTCTATGATACACTATCATAATCACTCATAAGGTTATCAAACATTTGGTTTAAGTATCTCATTCATTGATCACATCAAGAATTATTACTTTTACCAAATTTGTACTTCATTCATGATCTTCTTGAACACTTCAAGATATTCATATTGGTATTTCTCTAAACATCATTCGAAGTATTAGCCTTTATTCCAATAGATATGTAAATACATCATATGTATTATACCTAATAGGATAATCATTCTCCCACTACCACTAGTGAAGATTGATTTATCATGTCTAAGATATTCATGTCTCTTAATGGTTCACAACCAAAAGAGTCTAGCTTTATCCATCAATATGGAACTAGAAATGAATTCCCATGATAATGCTAATTATTTGTTTGAGTTATCAATAACTTTTAGGTATCATTTTATCGTATGCATACCAAGTACCACAAGATAAACAAGGCATTCCCATAAAAGATCATATCTTTGAAATTGAAACATTAACTATATTGATAGCCATCTTGTCACTACAAGATGCAACAATAAAGTGTTTCTATTAGCAAATTGAAATAGCAGTTCTCAACTCTATTTCGTTCCCTTTAGGCTGAAATAAATTGAAAGGTACTCCTATCTATGGTCGCAACACTTGCTCCAATGATGAGTACTCCTTTCTTGGTCCTTTCACAAAGGCCATCACTTCTTTTTAGATCTTGCATATCATATATGTTAGATCTTCATCTTGGTATCATATACCTTAGATAAAGAAGTGTTTATTTCATGATACCTACGGTGGAGATCTCTATCCCCTCCTTTATCTTCTTTTGTTCTTCCAGATATAGAGGGCAATTTCTCCTCCCTCATTCACCCTTCCCATATACCTTGAGGCTGAAGACGGATTGGGTTGTTGGCTAGCATCTGAACACTTCTTTACTTTCCCCTTGACCTTGCCTTTTAGACTTACCCATCTTTCTACTGATCAACATCACATATTAGGGTTTGTCTTTCTTCAACTATGCCTCGACTGTCCTCAACATGCCCAACAACTCTATCAACGCTTGTCAAAGGTGTTCACATTGTAGTTCATCATGATCTGTATGATTCCCGCAACATTTGCAGTATCATACTAGTAGCCAACTCTTGGCTCAAAGGGAATCCTAGTCTAGTGAGGTTCTCCACATACCTAATCACATTAAGTGTGTGAGGACCTACTGGATCTCCTTCTGTCATGACATACTAGGACAGTGTCTTAGAGACATCAAATGTCTCATGTTGTCTCTACAACTCATAGTTCAGGGAACACAACATTAAGCACTACACATCAATGGCATCCTCGGTATGCTTCCATAAGCATCCTTTTAGCCGTTGGTGTGGTGGGATCGAGTTCATCTGGTTCTAGGACTTAGAGCTTTCTCTATTCAGTTGAGAACACTTCTCAACGTCCTAACCAGTCGTGGAATTATTCCCATTTAGTTTGTCTGTCTCAAGGACCGATCACAAATAAAGTGATTATTGTTTGTGGCTATTTGTACTACAAAAGTAAATATATGCAATTTAGTCCAAAAACTCATTTTTGACTTATTTGATTGATTTGAAAAAGTTTTACGATATAATTAGGACCTTAATTAATTATCACTCCCACTATTTTTGTTCAAATTGATAGCCCTCACCATCAATTCGGAAGATTGCAACGTACAACCTTTTAGTGGGTCAAGATCCCAAAATCCTCTCAGTCATGGACCAGCTAGGGTTGTCACCCACAACTTAGAACTTCTAGGTAGGCAACTCTTGCTAATTGCATCATATGCAACTCTTGAAAGATGTTATGTGCAACTCCTTGCCATGATCACCTCCATGCCTCAAGGTGCTAGATCCTATCTAGGTCACCTTGTTAAGTCTGACCCAAAGACAACACGATGAATATGCACCCTGCTAGGGCAAACCCACATATCCATCCTTCACGCTTCCATAAGATAGACAGTGCACCACGCTAGGGTGTGCCCACACTTGGTCGATCAAGATTTTCACATGTGTCACATTTGGAAGGCATCTAAAACTTAATATTTATTGAGGGATTTGGTTTTGTATGTACATATATATATCCAATCACCAAAATATATAGTATGTATCATATACATGTTATATCCCACAGAAAACATGTGAAATGATAAAAGTGGTGATTATGGCCATCCTAATGTGATTCCTCGAGCCAAGAGGAATCACAGTCATCTAGGTCTACATCACATGAAACATGTACAAGATGAACTATGTGCTTTTCCATTCTGGGTTTGATCAACTCATCTCCATGATTGATCGGCTCGCCATCAGGCCGGTCGGTTGGGTGCCACCAGCTGATCGACTAACACCTCCATCTAATCGGTTCTCTGGTCGTCGTGCATCTCCTCAGGTCGCCACCTGCTCATCTCGCTCTAGGAACCGGCCGCCTTGGTCCACCAACTGATCATCTCATGCTCAAGATGATTGTCTCGATCCTCCAGGTGTATGTCGTTCTTTGACATCACAAGAAATATAAACTATCCTATTTACAATTGCATTGGGAAACCCTGAGTTACATTCAGGGGGAGCAAAAGTAGGAAAGAATCTTGAGTTATCTTGAGTTACATCAGGAATAGGATGTAGGGAATTGGTGTGCAGACTGAGATGCAAGCAACAACAATCAACCACACAAATCGTTTAAGGTCGACGCGTATTGAATGTATTTATATACCATATCATATATGTATATGTAGGGATTTTATGGATTTATATTGTACATGCATAAAGCCAATTAATTATTCACATTGTATGTAATAAATGAAAGGAAACAAACCAAAAACTAATCATATCAATTATCCTAAAGTATAGAATGTTGATGTGGCTCTGATACCATTGTTGGGTTTTAAAGGAGGCAGAGATGGCAGTGGAAACAAAAATTTTCTCCCCAAACCCAGAACCCAAAGAGATCTTGTCAATATCTATACGGTAGGAAGGATGGTTTGTAGAGGTGTACCTTGTCTCAGGTCTTGCTCAGTGATGTTACCTCGTGGCTAGCGCGGTCTTCACCTCCGGTCTTGGATGGCATCTGTGCAGCTCCTGGTCACACCCAGACTGACGGATTGATGGATGTCCTCTAAGTGGCAGAAATCTCTCGCCTCTTTAGTAGTCCACACAGACCACCGAGAACTACAGTCGTCTTGTCCTACAGGACACTGGAAGGAGTCATCCCCTTCTGTCAGCGTACTAGTCATAGACATGCTCTCCCATCACCAGTTGTCGTCATGTAGTTGTCTTTCCATCATTGTGCCTCCCTAGTCAGGTAGCACTTGCTTGGGCTCTCTCAGTTACCACAACCAGAGAGGACAACTTTGTAGAGCAACTGATGTTATGAGTTGTTCTTTGAGAATCCCCCAATACCCCTCTATATATAGGAGGGGTCATGGTTAGGGTTCTCATCCCCGGGCAATGCGGGACTAAAGCGGGAGTAGAAGGGTCCGGAATTTCCACAAATTGATACACTGCGGAAAGTGAACCGGTCATTTCACAAATGAACTTATTGTTTGGGGACTAAACCGATCGATTCATCTCATGAACCGGTTTTTTAGGGAGCTGAGCTGATCGGTTCATTCATGAACTGGTCGTTTCACTTCCCAGGTCAGTTCCCAATTGACTTTCCTCTTTCTATTTCCAATTAATCCAAAGATCAATACTTGTCCCAATTGAATTGTACAAGTAAAACGAAAATATTTTCTCACCAACCTAACTTTCCCAAACTGTCTCATTTGGTCCAACTGAACCAATCGGTTCAACACTTGAACCGGTCGTCTCACTTGACCCTGAGCCGATCGGTTCAACATTTGAACTAGTCAGTTGGCAGTCCAGGTTGTGCAGAAATCAGTCAATGCAGTTCTCAATCAATCTGACACCCAAACCAGTTAGTCCAACACTTGAACTTGGTGATTCTGAGTCAAGTCAATTGATTGAATGTTTAATTGAACTACTAAACACATTTAGTAAACAAACTAAACATCATTCATGGATAAACTCCTCTTCCAGGTTAAATCCTATGTGTGTGACCTTGCAGGCCCATTTCACATTGACAGTGAAAGTCCATAACACTTATGACTTCACAAGTAAAGAGCGGTGCCTAGTCGCACATTAGTGCTACCCAAGTGAAAAGGAAAGTTGGAGAACAACTTTCAATCCTACAATCCGTGACGGGTGTTACAATGAATGTATAATTCCTTTGTCACTAATATCCCGAATGAACTCAAGGCATGGAACAGTCATCCTTTCAATGTTCATTCACTTCCTTGATCTCAGAGCAGACTGGATGAGATATGTGTGACATCAATGTCACATATTGATTCACACATGCATGTACATGCCTTTCTTAGTCCTACTCATCAATTAGCCATGGACATCAAACTCCCTCAGGAAGGACAAATCCCATATCTATCACTCACCCCTCAAAAGCCCCATGTGTCAAAGTCACCCAATCATCACATTTATAACAATCTATATTTCAGGAGTGTGTTTGATGATGTCAAAGTGTACCTAACGACATGTGTTGATTGTAGTGATTTCAGGTCAAAAAATCACACACACCACCATCATTGTGAGAGTTGACTTTGACTACCGAGTCATGGTTCCATGTGTCACTCTCACGGTGGGTCTGTCTGATACACTTGTTCTCTGACAAGTACTTATGTGTTTGGTTTGATATCACTATATCATGACTAATGAGATTTTGTCATCAACCAACACACAATCTAGTCTTGTGTATCATTGTTTTCTATCAACCTTCTACAATGACATCTAACTAGGGACATAACAAGAATGTATACTCTTAACATCTGTATGATCTCATTGTTTAGGTCCTTAACCTAAAAGCATACGTCATTGAGTACTGTCGTTCTCTAGACATTCAATCTGTTCTATCATTATCTCATAACTGACTAAACCAGAATGAATTGGAAGCTTGCCTTTGATGTTTATCAAATCAATCTTAATGTATCCCACCAATCATCTCATGATTGGCTCTCTGGGCATGCATACCAACACGGTTAAGCTCTATCAGGTCTTATATAGAAAAGAGGTGGTGTGTAGCTCCCTATGAAATGGTGGGGTGTAGAGGGAGTCAAGCCCTGATTTGTGCATTTCTTCATTTGGTCAAAAGAGAAAGCGAGTTATGGCTTGCTGGGTTTTAAAGAGAGATACGAATTTGATGGAGGAAAAGTTTGTGAAATAGAGCATCATGGAGGGAGAACGAGATCGCCGAAGGAAGAGCTATGAAACGGCTACTGACTCACGTGATTAGAAGAGGTTGGTGATGACTTTTCAGTTGTTAGATCATGAGTGAAAAGAAAAATTAAAAATGTAATGCATGACAATGATTAAATCTGAAACTTTGGGTTAAATACATTGCATTAATGAAATTGAATTCAAACCTAGGCCAAACTACATTCAAATGTGTCTTAATTGATTTTAGGGTTCAAACATGGTCCAAATGACCTCGAATTTGAACCATAGATTATTTTGAGGGTCTAGAACACTCCAATTAATGTAACACCCCAACTATATTCAAACTTAACACCCATCCTTTTGAAAACTAGTTTGAATTAGATCATGTTAATCATATGTGATACAAATTAGGGTTTCATGGGTCAAATTAGGGCTTCAAATAAAACATCAGAATAGGAAGGCAAATAATGGTTTGAAAACTTTAAAGTTGGATTCCTCATGAAAAATCATTTCCAATGACTATTTATTTGTAATTCTTTGAGCATCCTATGATTTATGGTGAATTTTTTAAAACTGACCAATCAGGGAGAAGAAAACATTATGTGTGGCATCATTTAAATCAGTGATTAATCTAATGTAAATAAAACATCACATTACCACAAAACCTTAGGTGTGTGTTTCATATGATTAAAATAGTGGGGGTAACATGGTCATTCCATATGAAACATATATTGGCACTAATAAATCAAAGCAAGTGTGTGAATGGACCAAAATACCCATTAAATTGATCATTCAATTAAAATAGCATGGTTACCTAGGTCCTTACACGACCAAGGTTCTTCCCCCATAGACATGGCATGAGGTGTGTCAACTGGTGGTACTACTCCTGTCAGAACACAAAGAGGGGAAACTATCCACACAAGCTGAGATCGTCGGCGCCTTTGCTGAACCAAGACGAGACTGGTGAGCAATCAAGGAGGTGAAGCAGTATACTAGGGCTCCAGGATAGCTTGTCTAGAGTCAGAGCAGTGCCAAGAAGGTGAGGATCCAAGAAGACCATGCAAACAATGTAAGACTCACACGAGTAGGTTCGCGACCTCGACGCAAAGGTGAGGGCACCAAATCTTGAAGAAACTACCTAGAAAACCATCATTGATCGTCAGGAGCACCAATAAAATAGGGGAGTGAGGGTGCCTATATGGTAAAGTATTTGGGAAAGGTTTGGGGTCAGACGAAAGTTTCTAAAGTGAAGGAAATAAGTCAATGATGCTTATTGCGGTGGTAATTGAACTAGGATGGGTAAAGTAGTGAGGTATGGGCCATTGTCGCTGGAGAGACACTTTAAGTAGGTCGGGGACCCTGAGGGTGTTGGAGGGCAAATTTAGGGAGGAGGAGTTCCTTTGGTCTGATGATGCTCTGCCAGGTCTTATATAGACAAAAGGTGGTTTGTAGCTCCCTGTAAAATAGTGGGGTTGAGATGGAGAAAAGCCTTGATTTGGGTGTTTCTTCATTTGATCAAAAGAGAAGGTGAGTTATGGCTCACTGGGTTCGAGGGAGAGATATGAATTCAATGGAGGAGGAAGTTTGTGAAACTGAGCATCGTGTAGGGAGAATGAGATCGTCGAAGGAAGAGATATGAAATAGCCTCTAACTCATGTGATTAGCAGAGGTTGGTGATGACTTTTCAGCCATCATATCATGAGGGAAAAGAAAAATTAAAAATTTAACGTGTGATAGCGATTAAATCTGGAACTTTAGGTTAAATAGATCACATTAATGAAATCCAATTCAAACTTAGGTCAAACTATATTCAAATGTCTCTTAATTGATTTTAGGGTGTCCAAATGACCTCCAATTCGAATCATAGATTAATTTGAGGGTCTGGAACATCCCTAGACAAATAGATTTCATTTTAGTACCCATTTGGTCCATTATTTCAATAATGACTATTAACCTTAATTAAAATGTATTCAAGGTTAGATAATTTGAAACGACTCCTACTATTGAATCCTTGAGTCACAATTTTGAGTTTTACTCAGTCAAGAGCCACATGGTCACCTCTTTAACCTCTTCCTACGTTTTATGACCATCTTGGAGAAGAGATAAAAGAACAAAGGATCATCTTTGAATTGATTGTACATTTAATGAGAAAAATATATATGAGTCTATTTTGAGCTTTATTATTCTATTTTCATATTAGAAATACCATTTATGGTCTTTTTCACATCTAACCCCTCAACTTTTATTTCTTAGGAAACACTACATTCTATGGTTTAAATTATCTTTTAAAAATTGGGATGTGACAATTCTACCCACCTTAAAAAAATTGTCCTCGAATTTATTTAGGGTACTACCCACCTTAGGGTTTTTCTTACTTCATTCAATTGATGATAGCTAGCATATTAAAATTTGCATGAAAAGTGAATGTATTTCATGAAAGGGTTCAAATGGAAATAAACTAATTATTACATCATTCCTCATCTTCTTTTTCTCTTCCATTGTGAAAATCCTAGCTTGTCTCTTTGGTGGTGGATTCTGGTCCTTTTTCCGGTCCTAGTCCTTCTTTGTGAGCTTAGAACAATTGGATTTGAGGTGACCAACTTATCCACAATGCTAGCATGCACCCGTATCATACATGCATGGGCCTACATGTGTAAGGAGTGGGACGTGAGAGGGGATCCACTCCCTACTAAAAATTTGAATAATAAAGCATTCATTCCAAACACACTTAAAGGCATGCTAGAATAGGTGTAAAATTTTCAAAATTCAATAAATGGTATTCAAAACAACCAAAGTGTAGCAGCAGAATTAAACAAATGACTATATTAAATTTTCACAAAATATTACAAAAGTATATCATAATCTCCCATAAGGGTTTACATGTATGATACAACATAAGGATCTAAGTATAGAGAAGTTTAAACTACTTCAAATCTATCTCCAAGCAACATCTCTAAGAGCTAGGTCCATGTTGGAAGCTATGTTCTCCTTGGTCATGTTCAACACTTGATCAAAACCTAGGTGGCTGGGAAAACACCCAGCAAAAGGGAAAGGAAAACAAAGTATGTGTCAACAAATATGAATAGGATATCAAGGAAAAGAAAACATGTAAATAAAGGCTAGTTTTCAACATAAGATGAAGATTTTAAGAGTATGAGGATATTTTTGAATAGATGTTTCCCATAAACAAAATATAATAAAAGGGTTGCATGCATGATAATTATGACTACCAGAACTAAGTAGGGTTGAGGCACCTACCAGACCTCAACCTATAGGAAAGGGGAGAATTAATACATTTCCAGACAGCTACACATATTTTATGGGGGAGAATAAGATATTCCCCAGGGCAAATTAATGCATGCCCTATCTATGGGTGGTTGTACATAAGTACCACTACTATAGCTAAATAGTCCATAAAATCAACATGCTAGAAATGAAATCATGGCAAGTAAAAGCATCATATCAATTAGAACATGTCAGTGGGGTACAAGACCCAAGAAAAAGAATATCATTGCTGAATTTGAGACAATTTAACAAAAGAATCATGATGGAGGGAATAGGGTTCATTAAAGCCTCGTTAGGGAAATATAGGGTTTGGTTTGCAAATATCTCAACTTAGGGTGTAAGAATTCACATACATCTCTTACTGATATCAATTACTAACTTTCACCACTTTAATTGAGCCCAAGTTCCACTTTGCCTATTTTCAACGTATTAACATGTATTAGAGTACATAATGCACATTAATGTATAGAAACCCTAATTTTTGACCCTTTTAAGTGAAACTCAGATTCTGACTCTAAAAACCTCTCCAATGAACTTATTAGGTTCTCTTGATCAAGAAAATATATTTTAATGTTGACTTTAGAGTTGTGATGATTAAGGTGTAATTTCTATTAATATTATGCATTAAATTCATTTCCAAAATCACCCTTCATCACACCTCGAAATCAGACCTTGAAAATATTTTTATTAGATAGAGATTAATTTTCCAATTCCAAAACATATTTATTTGTCATATTTGGATAAGGGGACTAAAAGATATGAATTTTTCAAGTTGAACCAATCAGGAAATGACAAGTCAAAAATCTTCGAGAGAGAGGAAGAGAGAGAGTGTGTGTGTGTATGAAAACATTGTTTAACCCAAGATCAGGGTTGGAGTTGTATAAGTAACCAAACTGGAGCTGCTAGAGAAGGTGAAACCATAGGAAACCAAAACCCTAGAAGAACATGGTAAATAGAGATGGAGATCATCGATTCTAAACATAGAAGCATGAGTTTTAAGCATGTAGTAAGCAATATATGAGAAGGGGGTTATAAAACTCACCTCTAGGAAGGTGTAAAGATTCAATAATCAAGGTTACCAAGCTAGAGAGGATGGTTTCTTCAACAAAGCTTCTATCTCGAGCAAGAACTCCCTTCTCCACTTTAGAGGTGAAAAACCCTAGCAAAAGAACATGGAGATGAGGTGTTTAAGGGATCTAGGTGGGGTTTCACCATGGAAGTCCATGGTTATGACCTGGAAGAAGGTGGGAGGAAGACGAACAGCATGAAAATAGGGAAGGAAGGAGGAAACTTACTATTTTTTGGTCAAAATCACCAAGAATAAGCTTTAGAAACCCTAAATAGAGCAAATTTGGAACCCTAGGAGCCTTCTTTGCCAAGGTAAGCACCCTCTTTTACCTTGGAACATCACCTTCATGGCCAAATAGAGTAGGAATGATTCTCAAATCTGGAGGAAAGATAAGGAGAGCAAGATTTTTTGAATTGGGAGGTGGGAAGGAATAGATATGTCTTTATAAAGAAAGGGGCAAGCATGAGGTGTCTATGGGACTTTCCATGTGTCCTTAGCCTAGGGCTTCATGGACAACCAAGAGGATATCTCATAGAGGCTTCTTTAATATCAAATTTCAGTTCTAAAATCCCATGGAGACCTCTAGGACATCCCCACTGACCTCCAATCAAAGAAATAACCCCATTGGTTGATAGCTTTTAAAGATAAGCTCATTTATAAAGAGGGTGATCCCTAAAATGCCCTTGGAGAGAAACACCTTCAAACCAAGGTGAAACTAGGTGCCCCATGCTTCAAAATATCTATAATGTTAAGGTAATATCGAAGGATTATGATGCATGTGATAATTTGCAAAGAAAACCTCCCAGTTGGGTAAATTGTAGAAAAGTCCAGAATGTACCTAAAATTGCATAACTTGCACAAACAACATCGAAATTGAACCAAATTTGAAAATTAGGCTCATTTTATGATTTAAAACACATAAAAAGTTATATTAATATTTAGAGCACTTAATTATGGTAATTAAGCTTGTTTCATACATTAAGCAAGGTTTAGGGCCTTGCACTTCTAGCACAAATTTATTTACCATTGTTTAACTTAAGTGGTGATTTTGCATTTTAGATCCTTAAAACCATTGGTATAATTATAGAAAAATTGTTCACCAAACCACTATAAATTTCATAATTAAAACATCAAGGCCAAAATAGAAAGGAAAGGAAAAGCTTGGAAAAGGGCCAAAAAGAGAATATGTCCAAGTTTTGGTATGTTACAGCATGGTTCTTCTTGCACGTTGGACATTGGGGCTTCTCTACTTATACTATAGGTTCAGGTAAATTTCTCTTAGGTTTTTTGGGAGGTTGATATTGGTTTTTCTTTTGGGGAACTTCCTTCTTGTAGAATCTTCCAGGGTGATCTTCAATCTCTAGGGCTGCATCTAGGGCAGCTTGGAGGGTCCTCTGGCCTCTTCCTTACAAGGCAAAGCTCAAGTCAAGCTTGAGTCCTTGGATAAATTTCTTTGTTCTGAGATGTTCATTGTAATCATAGCCATACATTTGTAGGACCCTAAACTTCATGGCATATTTGGTCACAGTCATGTCACCCACTTGAGCCAGGTTGGCAAACTCTAACTACTTCTTCTCAATCATGACTACAGACACAGAGTGATACTTGAAGGCTTCAAAAAATCCTTCCCATGTGAGTGGAGTTGCATCAGGTTCCCTTGAATTGAGGAATTTTTCCCACCATGTATGGGCTACTCCTTTGAGCATGTGGGTTGCAAAGTGATTTCTAGATTATTGAGGGCAATCCATATATCGGATGCAATGCTCCATGCCTCTAATACAATCCTTAGCTTTGATGACTACATAAATTTCTTCTTCACCCAAGAAAGAGTCAGGCCTTATCTTTAGGAATTTCACTAGAGTTAGCTCATGATGTCTATGTTGATGTTGCCCTTGTGCTAATACATTGGTGAGGGCTTGGACCAGATCTTATAGAGTTTCCTTTGGGTTTTCTCTTGGTCCACTTCCCCCACTAGAAGAGTAGCACCATAATCCTTATTCTTTCCCTTATTTTCTCTCTTAGGGGTCATCTGAAAAAGGTCACATAAACCTAGGGTTAGACCATATGAATTGGATTGCTTTCTAGTGGTCATCCATTTATTGTCTCTGATACATGTTATAGTTGAGTTCTTTGAATAGGAAAATTTATAGTTGAGTTCTATACAAGCCTAAAATTCTAATTATTTCTAAACATCGAAAACTAAGCATGAAAATAAACATTTCTAAGTGATTGGATCACCTAGTATGGATGGCACTCCGCCAATTAACTCTTGAAGGTCTTCTAGACCTTGCTTGCTCCTCTAGAATCTTGATTTGCTCCAACTCCTGGGGACATCGCATCCCCAACCATGCAAAGGGGAAATCAACACATCAGTAAATGGTACTAGCACTTTATAACATAAACAAAATAAATATACTTTACATATAAGAAAACTTGACATGAATTAACTATAAGCATTCTTGAATCATTATTAACATGAAAAATTTTATAGTAAATGTATGCATCCCTCTATGATGCCCCCTTAGAAGCACATGATTGCTAGGAAAGCCCTTGATGACCCCTTGAGGTCAATGAATTGGGAGAATATAAAGACTTATTCAATTCCATTATCTTAATCATGAATCTTAACATTAACTTGATCTTTAAACTTTAACATGATGGTATTTCTTCCTATAAACATGGTCTTTTAACATGATGGGATTTATCCCTCTTGAACATTAACATGAACTTCATGAGTCATTAATCATAATCTCTAATTAAAGTGAACATTATAAACATATGACATAACATATAGCAATTATCAAGAAGTGATATAGTGAGCATGATTAAAATGTTAAACTTGAAATGATAATCTCTACTTTATACTTAGCATGAAATCACCATAAATACTTTTTCTCATAAGCATGACCCATTTACCTTGGAGCAAAGTTGATCCTAAGATGGTCTCTGTGATTTTTGAGTTAAATCTAAGTCAAACCCTCTCTTGTCTTGATTATGCTCTAAGTACCTATACATGATTATTGAACATTAGAAATCAATACCTTGTATTGATCCTAGGTTGAATTAGGGTATATTAGGGTTTGAGTGATTTAGGGTTAGGCTTACTTGATCAACATCATTAAAATAGGAAAACTTGGTTGGATGATTACTATTTTAGGTTACATTAATCATATGTGGTACATATTTAGAGTTTCATGAGTCAAATTAGGATTTCTATTAAACATCATAACATGAAGGAAAACTAAGGCTTTAAAACCCAAAAATCGGATTCCTCATCAAAAGTCCTTTCCAATGACTATTTATTCGTAATTTTCTAAGCAATGGTTGAATTACTGTGGATTTATGAATGTCTGACCAATAGAAAAATGCCAAAAAGCCCCGTGGGCATCCTTGTCCAAGCCAACGGACATTGGACCCTGGCCCAATCTGACCTGGGCCAATCGACGCTTGGCATCTAGCAAAAGGGTTGCCCCAATGGATCATCGGTTAAGGAAAATGAAGGTGTGTCAAATCCCTTAAATCCCCTTGTAAACTTAATAGGTTGATTAGTTGTGTGGGGGTACCCTAGTCATAAAACGACCGGGTTTCTTCCTTGATCGTAAGAAATGGATCGAGCACCGTGACACGACATCATGTCCATGGTCCAGAGCCATTGTTTATTCCCTTCAGGGAAAGAAGACCTTCCGGTCACGTTCGTAAGGGGGAGGCACACCCAAGGAACCACGACTTCAGTGGTAGGAAATATAGGGGGCAGAGAAGTGGTCGGCCATGGTGGGGCACAACACGGCAAGAAACTAAAACAAGGGAAAAGTTGTGATGGCAGTGGTAAGATGAGAGATACATCTTCCTGAGGTTAAGGTGATGTTGATGGTCCAACACATGGGGAAAATGACCCAAGAGTCATTGTCGTTTTCCAAGAACCAACAGAAATAGGGGAGGCAGAGCTCAAAATTGACACCTTCGATTGCACTGCAAGGTGGCGATCAAAAGCTAGGAACACCAACACGAAGAGAAAACAAGGTTAAATGAAGTTTTTTTTTGGGGGGGATACTGGAGGGCCACGACGGTAGGCATCGACAATGAACATGCATCCACCTTATAGGGTATGGCATTCTAGAGATAAACATGGAAAACCAGTGAAGAGGAATCTAAGAAGAGGTAGAAGGGATGTTCAGTGATGCTTCAATTGCATAAGAGGGTGTATTGAAGGCTGGAGCAACACCGAGGTCACCGGATACAAACCGCAAGAAAGTGTGGGAGTCTCGGGGCATTGGAGAGAAAATTGGCTGAGGAGGAGGGATGAGTGGAGGATGGTGATGCCTATGGGACTCTTAAATAGGAAGGAGGCGTATGGTGGTCAATGACAGAGAGGGGTTCAGAACCCTATTTAGGCATTTCCTACACAAACGAAATGAGAAGGCGAGTTATGGATAGATCAAAATAGGAAACCATGGCGAATCTGCTGGAGAAGAAATTTCTTGAAAAGGTAGAGGGATGAGGGATGAGGAAGAGAGGGCTATCCAAAAGTCGCACTATGAAAAATGGCTACATACCATGAGAAAAGCGGACGAGGAATACGACAATCTGGCCATTAGATCTCGATCATATGGTGGGCACATGGGCACTAAAAAGAAAGTAAATCAATAGGTGTGACAGCAAATGAAATGTGAAACTATAGGTTTAATGCATTGCATTAATGAAATTGAAATTATTCATTAGTCAAACTATATTAAAACTTGTTTAATCGCCTAAAGGGTCAAACATGGTCCAAATGACTTCAAATTTGAGCCATGGTTTAATTTGAAGGTCTAGAATATTCTTATGAATTAGTTTTCAATTTTGTTCACATTTGGTCCATGATTTATATAATGCCCATTAACCTTAATTATAATGCATTAAAGGGTGAAATAATTTGAAAAAGGCTTTTCTTATTGAACCCTTGAATCAAAATTTTGAGATTTATACTATTTACTCATTCAAGAGTCACATGATCACCTCTTCATCCTCTTCTAATGCTTTATGGCCATCTTGAAGGAGAGAGAAAAGAAAAGGCGAACTACTACTTATCAACTTCAGTTAATTGAATCATATAATGTACATTTGAAAGAAAAAACATATTGGAGTCTCATTTTAATCTTTCTCACTTCATCTTCATATAAGAAATACCACTTATGATCTTTTTACATTAAACCCCTCAACTATGGTTAATTAGGAAAACCCCATTCTAAAGTTCAAATTTTCTTTGAAAAAAGTTGGGATGTTACACATGCAACATATTTGTTTTATATTACGTTATTTACTTAAATCGAAGATCCAGTCTTGGTCTGAAACTCAATTTCTTCAAATAAAGGCATACCATATCACTCATTACTTTATTTGAATTCTTAATCATATTTTTGAGTTAGATCTAAATTTTCCAAAGTATGAGTCGTTATAGAGATAGTGAGACATTACACTCCTAACATGTCGTTGATATTGAATATGAACTATCAAATTATTAAATAAAAATCAACTATAAAATAGATGATAAAAGAGTCATGTATAACAATAACTATAAAACAAACACGGTATGTAACAAATGATTATTTGTAGTTCCATTAGCACACTATCTTCCATTTGTAAGTTGCAACATTGTAGAAACTATATTATTTTCTTAAATAATTTAGTTGTTATTTGAATACCAATCAAAAGATATACAACCACCATTTTTTCCTGATACAATATCTATTATTTATAGAATTAATACCATAGATATATCATTCTTCTATGAATATTCTTGATGTTGAAAGATATATATAAATTGACTAGCATCACTTGTTCTTTATGTTTGAACTTATTCAAAAATGGTATATAAACAACATATACTACACATATTATAGGTCATATGCTGACTAGGGAAGATATATTTAAGTAAAGTAATCTAAGATATTCACAAAATGCAGTTTTTATACTTAGGAGACAAAAGACATGTGCAAAAAATAATATGGAGAATAATAATATGTTACTTATTGATAGAAGGCACACTACTCTCCTATATATAGGATAGGAGGCAAGTACAAGGAAGCAAACCTAACCCTAATGGGCATGGATAACTAGGCCCACATTAAAATTTTCCTATTAACTACTAACACTTTATAACATCTAACACTATGAAAATGAATTAAAAGTGGTGGTGTGTATCGTAGATATGGGATCTAATAGTGAAGTTCTTAAATACAACATGACTTGATCTCCTATTTCATGAACTCATAAATATATGATCTTGGTTGTAAATGGGTTTTCATAATCAAACAATATATAATGAACCTCTTCAATGATTAAAAGCAATGTTGGAGGTTAATACTTTTGACATTAACAATGGATCAATTACATTAGGACATCTGGTCCAGATATCAAGGAACTCATATTCTCATGAATACTATATAGAGTGGGTGGTCAATTGTGCACCATGGCATTTTTAAGGCTTTATTCAAGTGAAGAAGTGACTAAGGAGTATATATTCAACAACCTCCTACATTTATCACTCCTTATCTTCCCACATGCATATCCAAGATTAATGGAGCATTGCATGGTTGTGAAAAGACACAGAGCTTGGTTCAACAAAATGGTTGAGCTTCTAATTAAATTTGATATATATAATCTACATCCAATTACTCTTTGTCATTTTGACGAGGGAAACAAAAAAATTATCTCCTTGCTTTAATTAAATTATTGTTGAAATGATAACTTGAAAACATATTTCTAATGTCTTAAAAATTATATGAAAATATGTAGATGAATCTTAGCCATGATATATAAGATTTATGTGCTACAACCAAGAGACTTGGTCTTTTTTTAAATGTAATAAATAAGCACACTTGGTTGTATATGGGTTTGCTGAACCAAGTTAAATGTTAATCAATTTCTTGTATAATTAAACAAAAGATTAGCAGCCAAGGAGACCCCTTATTTTTATCCACACTAAGGAGACCGCTCAATATCAAGCAATCAATTTAGATATATCCCAGTTGTCAAGGTAAGACAACTATAGTTGTGCTTAATGTTGCTATTGTATGTAGGTGGTCTATTACACAACATGACATCTAAAGTCTTTTAATGGGCTTGTGAATGAGAAATTTTAGATATTATTTGTTGATTCTAATTTCCCCACATATATTTGATATACTCATAGTTCATTGCATGACTAATATATCCTCCAAGGTCCAGTTTACTAATATGGTTGATTTTATAATTATATATTGCCTTTATCATTGTCTAGTTGATCCATCTTCATTTACTTATAAAAGGGAAACACAACTGCTCTTCTTGTGTTGATGATTTATTTATCATATGAACTAGTAATTGAATCATCCTAAGACTATAAATAGTCTATTAAGTGTGTACAATGGCTCGTAGAAAATAAATCAAAGTTTGATGCTCTACAACTGAATAACAATTGGTCCCTTGTTCCATAAACTGATCAACAAAGTAACATTTTTTTATAGCATCAACAAAGTAACATTGTTTGTAAATGTGTTAAAAAAACAATTTAAATGTTGAAATATCTCTTTAACAATAAAATGAAAGGTTGATGGTAATGAAATTCACATATATACCTTACTCCCAAAAAAAAAAAAATTCACATATAAGATTTGTTTACAATTATAGATCTAATATAGTTGTCAAGGCACAAAAAACTAGAGGTGTGCTTACTATTTCTAACTCATGATAGTGGTCTTTTAGGCAACTTGACAGCTATTCAGTTGTCTTTTAATTGAGAAGTGACTAAGAATATTTTTGTGAAACAACCTCATCATTTTATTATCCTTACTTTCCAACATGAACCTACAAGCTTCATAAAGCATCTTAAAATTGAAACAATCCTTGAAAGATCAAATTAACCTAATTTTTTACTTTCTAATCAACTATGCTTTTTATTCTTGTCTAGTTGATTCCTTTTTAATCACTTTCAAAAGGAAATAAAATAATATCATTGTGCTTATGACATTTTTTTTACATGCATGTACCCTAACCATCCTTAGAATGTAGAAACTACACTAAAGAATGTATTGTATCTCTTACCTATGGAATATACTTTTGGCTCTCTATAAACAAATAAGATTTAAACCTTTGTTCCATTAATTTATCAAAAACGTGTCTGGAATCTAAGGGGCTTATAAACAAAATTTAATAGTAACACATCTATTCAATAATTCGATCGTTAAAGGACATTTATTAGAATGATAAATCAATCACATTAAGACATTTAGCCCATCTTGTCAAAGAACCAACACTGAGAAGTAACCTTATCATTTCTATCTCATGTGGGCAATATTCTAGATAGCTTGGCATTTATAATATTGTCTTTCGGTTTAGATGTGAATGAGAAAATCATGAGCAACTTCACTAGAATATATTGATCCTAACTTTGCCACATGGATCTACAAGCTTTGTATAACATTGTGGGATTCATACAAAGCCCCAAGAGTTTAGTATATAAAATTTGTCGAGTTTTGAATTTGCTACTCCTTCTATTGTTTTTTTTCTTTGTTTTGCTTCACAAGGGAAATAAAAGTGATCTCCTTGTTTTGATGGCATACTTATTACGATAACAAGTAAGCCAATCGCCGACAAGGAGTGGCTCAAGTGGTCAAGCATGGTGTCTCCTCATGAAGGGACCTGGGTTCGAATCCCAGTTGTCGCCTTGGTTTATCACCCTCCCAGACGTTCAGCCTCCATCACGGGCATGGGAGAGGGGGAGAGAATGCCTCTCTTTATCCCAACAAGTAAGCCAATCATACTATGGCCCTTATCAATGAAATTCAAAAATTGCTTCTCTAACAACCAAATAAAATTAGGTCCCTTGTTTCGCGGGATGATCACAAAGTGTCCTTGGCTGAAAATATTTTCTTAAACCAAATTGATTGCTAAGTTATGTGTCTGAATAATAAAATTGCAATGTTGGTTGCTAAGGATTTCGCACAAGAGTAATAAAAGCAATAGCATTGAGACATTTAGCCTAGTTCTCTGGGCACCAACAACTAGAAGTGTGCTTACCAATATCTATCTCATGTGGCTGGTCTTTTAAGAAACTTGACACCTGTAATGTTTTTTAATTGTTTGGTAACTGAGGAAATTTATGTGCAAAAGCCTCATAGATTTATTTATATTGATATTTTCTCATCCACATGCATCTACAAGCATTATAAAGCATCACATATCTAAAAAAAGCCCTAAAAGCTTGATTCAATGAAATAATCTGAACTTCTAATCAACCTTTTCTTCTATTGTTGTGTAGTTGATTCCTCTTTGTTCACTTTCAGAAGGAAACCAAAAATAATTCTTCTGTTGAGAACATACTGCTTACATGAACAGATGATCATTCATTTTATACTTTATCTTTGTAATACAATATGTTTGCAGTAGGGACTTAGAAACACACTTGCCACTTTGCAATAGAATATATCCCAACCAAGTTTGGACTATTTTCCAATCGAACTATACATGTAATGGAGTTACTCAAAAGGGAGGCTATGCTTAATTACAAGTAAATTACGACTCCTATGGATATTACTTTCGACAAGGATTTGTTTAAAATTATAGAAAAATCCATATAATCATCTCATGTTTATTATAAACAAACTGTGGGAAGTCCTTAGTAAGTCACCCTTACAATAGGAGGTTTTGATTATGCTGTTAATTTTTCTTATTATCAGATGACACATCATAGCATCTCACATGGCTCTAGCTAAATGGATCCTGACATATATT
The DNA here is from genome assembly GCA_963693085.1 of Alisma plantago-aquatica. Lineage (NCBI taxonomy): Eukaryota > Viridiplantae > Streptophyta > Magnoliopsida > Alismatales > Alismataceae > Alisma > Alisma plantago-aquatica. Next base: position 1,658,714,332 of record OY856409.1, read on the forward strand.
CAGGAAATTTTACATCTTGATGTACCTGTAAAAGATGTTGCATACTTACGATTTATATGATGTGGATGGGTCGGTTGCCCAACCATCTAAACATCAACATGTGGGTTCTTGCCTACAAGGGATTTGGTTGTGTATTATTGTCTATCAAGAAGCAACTAGTAGTTGCTAGGTCAAGTACTAATGTAGAGTACAAAGCCCACAACAGTTGAAATGACCTCGGTAGCCATGCCAGTGCAAGAGCTTGAAATTTCTTAATATGACCCTACGGATTTGTATTGCGGTACACTTTATCATGCACATATCAAACACACGGAAAGTTAAAAATTATTATGCAAGGGAGAAGGCGATATTGGATTGAAATTTTCAAACGATATTTGTTCAGGAATCTGATCGACTAGCGTACTTCGTTACAAAGCCACTACCTGAACTATGGTTTTCTTCCAACCAAACTAGGCATAGGTCCACCCTTGGCCAACCCCTCCAAGTAGTGTGTATGTGTGTGTAACCACAAGCTTTTTTTATGTGTAAAATGGCAGTATTTTGTCTCTAATTAGGCCCATTTGGTATATAGGATGTATCGTAGCCCGCAGTACAAACCTCGTGTCTAAGTACAATGATTCATGACATTCTGATTGAGCTGGTATAGTCAAAGAAGTGATGTTTTTGCTAGGACACATGAACATAATGGCTGGTGGCGTCAAATAACTATGGGGAGGAGGCTGAAGACAGTGAAGGGCATTTTACTTGGCATCTGTTTATGTTTCAGAGAAAAAGTAATGGCCATTTGTTTTAAAATCAGTAGGCCGTAATTTGGAAGGGCTAAAAACAATCTTTGAGTAACTACGCAAGGGTTTTGCTTTATCTCCAGTTTTACCCGCATGCTTGCATTTACATTAAACCTTCAGCCTGACCATTCCTTTTAATTTTCTTATGAAATTTGGTTTGCATTAGAAACAGAGAAGGGTTTTACATGATACAACTCCTTTACACATGGCTCAAGCATTTACAGATTTCAGAAGTACCCTCCTTCCTTCCTCCCTTTGAAGCCGATTTGCCCGAATGTGAGGGAGAGGAACAGGCCAAGATGCCAGGTGACCATCCACAACCTACAAACAAGATCATTAACAGACAGTTAGGAATCTCTTCCATTAAACCACTCGTAAACAACAACAAAAAAGCAAAACACATCAGGAAACAAGAAACGCGTACCAGAATGGGGAGTCGAGAGCAGGGCCAGTGGGCCAGTGTGCGAGCTCAGGCCCAATGCTGGAGAAGAAGAGGCTAGTCAGGCTCTGGCCGTTAATGGCCGGTATGCTTGATGGTGCAAGCCACCCGATGAGGCCGAAGCCGATTACGTTGAGGTCGGTCCTCAGCCAGTCCCTCTCAAAGCTGCAGAGAAACAGATCACATTAGCAACACTGAAGAAGTGGGTATTACTTTGGTCAAATCGTATAGGAATAAGTTACAGTGCCAGATCTTAGACTTACCAAGTGAATCTCCCACCAGAGGCAGCAAGCTTCTGGCTCAAAGGGTTCCTGGGAGCGGCCTGGGATCTAATGAATCCTGTAAAACAATTATAGAAAGATAAAGCGTTGGTGATGCCGCTTGCCAAAACTCAAAACTGACTGGAACCTTTCTGAATGTAGACGTACCAGAGGAGAGGCAAACCTTGGACCGCGAGAGGGGCTGTAGGGTGGCGCCCCCCAAGCCGGCGATCGTTGCCGATGTAGCCATGGCAGCCATATCTTACTCTTCCCTTTCTCTTCTGCTGCCTTCTTCTTAGTGGGAGCGGTGATGGGCAACGATGGAGGAAAAACCAGGAAATATATCAGATTTTCTACGGAAGGGACACGGATCTTTGTGCTCGGTGTTTGTGGCGTGGGGAAGTCCTGGGTGGATTCTGCTAGGAGTCGAGCTAATGGGATTCTGCCAACTCGGATATATGTGGATAACGCCGTAATAGAACTCGTTGGTGTTCAATTCCAACTTCAGCATCCACGTCAGCAGGCGGCAATTTCGTTCTTTTGCAATATTTCGCACCCATTTTACCTTCGGAGCACAATACACACCCTTAAATCGAAAAATAAAGATAAATCACAGTCATATAATAGACAATTAAAGACTACCAAGTACAGCCCAATTATTTTTTCCCGGTCCAAAAAAATAGGGGTGGCAATCTAGTTTGAGTTGAACAGAATTTATTTTATGCAATTCCAAGTCATCTAGATTTTGGATTTTCATGTTGATGTTCTTAATCCCTAACCTGACTTGTAAACATTTTCACGTCTATCATATGTGGCCCGTAAATCTACAAATTTGGTATATAGTTTTAAAAATCAAGCCATTGTTTGTCTATAGTTAACAAAAAAAGCATAAATAGTAGATTTCAATGTAAGGAAACTTAAAATCAAATTTAAAACAAATATAAAAGTTAATAATTTGTACAATAATTTTAAACACAAACTCATAAAAAGTAGCAAAAAACATATGAATTTATGTATATAAAATGTAAATAATTTCTATAAAACAAACACAAATTAAGACAAAAATATGTAGTATTGTTGCAAATAAATATAATGATGAATGGATTAGTAACTTGGTAGGCTATTGGGTGGGTCAAGCATTAGTATTTCATTTTATTTTTTTTATATAGTTGATCAATCTGGTGTAAAGTTCAAACTCAGTAAAATAATTTCAAACTCTTTCGATGTAGGTCAAGTTTGGGCTAGGTCAAAATTTGTTATACCTTAAACCATTTAAATATTTTGATTTTGAATCTAGTCTTTGATCTTGCCAATCTTTCTAGAAGTCATTTATTCATACTGCCTCCCAGTATGAAGCTCATTAGAGTTGTTGCTACACCTAACATATTGTTCTTTTGGGTATGAATTGATGTCTCGCTTGGGATTAACTAGACAAACATCTATACCATTCCTTCCTGATTTGGTTTAGTTCGACCACCCACTTAGCTAGCTCATATGCTAGAAATTTGGTTTCATGCCTCTAAAGATGAAACTCATGGTCTGAAAATTCATCTGAAATTTTCTTTATGAAGAAGCATATTGATTTATACTTAGCACGGGTCGGTTTAGATGCATTCAAGAGGTTGTAGGCTAGCTGACTATCTGAATATTATCCTAGTGAATCTAGTACCCTTGACACGCATGCCCTCCTAAATATCTTGGAGCTCAAATCTACAATATCTTTTCCTTGATTTCTCCTGAAGCCTCCCTTTACCATCTTCCTTTTTTCATAATCTTTGTCATCATTAATTTGACATAAAAAATAGAGAATGCACATGCATGTTTTGTCAAAACCAGGAGAGTAAAGAAAACACCTGGACTACCCCCCCTTTTAATAAATATACATAGAGGTGGGATCTTTGCCATATATACATCACAAGTAGGATAACCCTATATGGAATAGGGTTAAGCAACTAGGAGATAAGCCACATCTAATGATGTATCTTGTAAAGTTTAATATAATGGTGGGTTCCCCTTAGAAATCCCACTAGAACACATCTAAAAAAAATATGATCAGGGATCATTTGGACCCCCAGGAGGAGCCATCGCCTCGTCCTCATCAGTGTCATTGATCATGGTCATGGGAAAGAAGGCATAGTCCTCATTGGAGACTGAGAACATGTGGGAATGTCCAAAACTTGTGGACCACATAGGCATTGTGTGTAGAAACAAGTAGACCAAAAATGGAAGTTACTCTAAATATTTGAGATAATGAATGTGCTTGAAAGTCTTTTGTTATCAAAAAAAACTTTTTTCAACTAGACAAATACTCCACAAGATACAAGCAACAAAGTTCTATATTTAGGAATTAGGATATGATGTAAGCAACTTCTTTGTTGTTGATGAAGTTAATTAGATGGTCATAAGAATGATTACCATAAATCAATTATGACGATGGAAGACGTGATCCCATATTTTCTTGGAGTATTTGCAATCAAAAAAATGTATGCTATATTTTCATCATGCTCATAGCATATTTAGCAAATATAGGGGCCAACAAAACCACATTTATTGCAGTTTGGTCCTATGTAGATTTTATTATTACTAACCGGACAAAGGAGAATGTGAACTTTAACATGATCTTTGATCTTTCAAAAATATTTTCCAAAATGAGTGTTGTGGCATGTCGCTAATACCACTATTGGGTTTTCTTAGAAGGATGTGCAATAGAATTACAAAAGATTCCCAAAATTTAAACATGTATTGTGGACTTTCGTAGTCATAAAATGTTGATATAGTAAAGATAAAGCAAAGATCTTGAGTATATATTAGAGCACACGAGTTGTCAAACAACTAGAAACGTTATGTTGATGTCTTTACTTCTCGATTCATATCTTAAGTGTGGGCAACAATGTAGTTGATTAGCAATGACACGCCATGTAGCCATCAAAAAAAGTGAACACATCTTAATTTGATTATATAACTCATCCTTCAGCCTCCCCACACATTCCAAGGCCTCTACATCATCCATGAATATGTAGAAAAAACATAGTGCACCACCTTGGCCTCCAAGTAGAAGCAAAATAAGATTTTTGATGTGCTACCGTCAATTACCCCTTTCCTCCTCATATCACAAAGTGTCATCCTTGGGTATCAATTTCTCTCTCTCTTAAAGGTATATATTCATGGGAACGTCTGTAGCATCCTATGTATATCACCCCCTTTGTAGAGTAGAGGTGCATGTTAGGGTTTTCTCAAAACCCAAATCCATTTCCTAGTTGTAATCTTCAGTTAATGACAAAATCGACAAAACTTAGAATTGAGTTGATCGAAATCCATTCGATACAATGGGAAGTATTTTCATGTGATTATTTATTATTAGTAAATTATTTGACACCTCAATTGATCAGTTAAACAATTCATTCATTTTCTTGACATTTTAATCGGTCATTTGATACATCTTCTCTTTTTCCTTATCCTTGTATCATTCAATTGATTGACCTTCAATCAATCATTTTATTGCATCTCAATTTTGAAAATCAATAGATTCATTGACACTCAATCAAAGTGTACATTTTCTAAACCCGATTGACTGACCTATGAGTTAATTAGTTGAATCAGAGATCATCATATACATAATTCACAATCATTTTAGTATTATTGGGATTGTAAACCTCTTTTCTCTTAAGCATCTGAATGTGTTTGACCATGTCGGTTCCATATTATATTGGTACCAATGTTAAAGACCTCACAATAAAAATATCTAGAATTACATCATTGATATCCAAGTAATTAAAGTAAGTTGGAGAACAACTTCAATCTAATAACTGACAAATATTACCATGATTGTGCAATCCCTTTGTTACAGATGTACACATTGAACCTGAGGCATGAAGAAGTCATCTTAGTTATATTCATTTTTTGTTTCTTGACTAGAGTAGACTATTGATATCTAGTGAACTCAATTAAATATATCGAATCACGTGAGCATGGCCATATATTTTATAGACTCCTTTATATAGTGGTCGGAATATTACTCCAATAGTAAGGATAAATTCTATCTATGAGATTCACAATAACCCAAAAATATCATAGTGTACCCAATCACTAATTAGAGTCATGTTAAGTGGTGTTAAAGTATATTCAACATGTAGTTACTATAACGGCTTCAAATTTAAAGAAAATACTCACCATTGTTAGGTCAAGACATGACTCTAACTATCATAACATGACTTTCATGTATAATTCTCAAGGTGGTTTTTCCAGTTTAACTTTTTCTCTAACAAGTACATATTTAATTAGGGGTGAGCATTCGGTTAATTTGGACAATTATTGTTAAATCAATTCGGTTAAATGGTTGATTTGTAGTTTGAGATTTTAACCATTAACCTAATCGAATTAGTGTCGGTTAATTCGATATGGTTAATTCCATCGGTTAATTTGGTTAACCAAATAACGCTCTTTGACTAATATTGTACAAAATACTCATAAAATTTTGAACCACTGTTATATTATAGTAGTATTGCATCTAAATATAGCGCTACGAAGCTAATCAAAAGTTGAAAACTATATAAATGTAGAGGTTTTTTGAAATAAAAGTACAACTATATATGAATATATATATATATATATATATATATATATATATGTCTAGGATATTTATTTTGAATAAATTGTGGCTATTCAATTAATTCGGTTAACCAAATAGAAAATATTTTTAACCGACAAATTAATCGTTTAACCAATTAAATGAAGTAAATTAACCAAATTGTCCAAATAAAATTAATTATTTGGTTTTAACCATTTGGTTACTCGGTTATTAACCAAATTCTTCTTAATCCCATATGTGATATCTAATAGCATGAATAAAAGATGTGGTCATCAATCAGCACACATACCAGTCTTATGTATTATTGTTGCCCATGTAACTTCCGCATGACTTAACATGAGTAAATACTCTAAGTACACATGTTATTAGGACCAATAGAACTATATTTATTACAATTTGGTCCTATGTAGATTTTATTATTACTGATCAACCAAAGGAGAATATGAACTTTAACATGATATTTGATCTTCCAAAACTTTCTTTCATAGTGAGTGTTGTGACATGTCTCTAATACCACTATTGGATTTTCTTAGAAGGATGTGAAGGAGAATTACGAGAAAAAAAAATCCAAACTAGAACATGTCTTGTGGATCTGTCATAGCCATACAATGTTGATATAATAAAGACAAAGAAAAGATATTAAATAAGTGTGCGATATCTATCAAATAAATAGTCACATTATGTTGATGTCTTTATCAATCTTCTTGATTCAGATCTTAAGTGTGGGGAGCAGTACAGTAGATTAGCAATGACACATCATGCAACAACCATTAAAAATGAACTCATCTTACTTTGATGATAGAAGTCATCCTATAATTTCGACACATGTTCTAAGGCCTCTACATCATCCACGCATGTCTAGGGAAAACTTGGTGCACAACCTTGGCCTCCAAGTAGAAGCAAAATTGGATTTTTGATGTGCTGGTGTCAATTTCCCCTTTCCTCCTCATATCATGAAGTGTCATCCTTGGTTATCACTTTCTCTCTCTTAAAGGTAGATAATCATAATCATGTATGGGTGGCATCCTTTGAACATCAACCATTTTGTATAGTAGAGGCAACGGTTAGGGTTCCCCATAACCCTGATCCAAATCCTAGTTGGATCTGTAGTTGATCACAAAATAGGCAAAATTTAGACAGAATTGAGTCGATCAACTCAAATCCAGTCTATCAAATGGGAAGTATTGTCATGTTATTATTTATTTCCAGTCGATTAGTTGACACATTGATCAGTTGACAAGTCAATCGATCATTTGACATTTTGATCGGTCATTAGATATACCTACTATCTTTCCTTATCCTTGTACCAGTCAATTGAGTGATCTTCAATTAGTCATTTTGCTACAACGCCATGTTGACAATCAATGGATTGATTGACACTCAATTAAATTATACACTTTGTAAACCCAATTTACTAACCTATGAGTCAATTGGTTGGATCAGAGATCATCCTATACATAATTCAGAACCATATGGTCATTATTGTTATTGCAAAATTCTTTTCCCTTGAGCATCTTTATGTGTTTAACCTTGTTGGTTCCATATTACATTAGTAGCAATGTCAAAGACCTTGCAATGTTAAGAATGTCTAGAAACATGTTATTGATATCCAAATATTTAAAATAAGTTGGAGAGCTACTTCAACCTAGAAGTGACTAGTGACCATGATTATATAATCCCTTAGTTACAGATGTACATATTGAACCTGAGGCATGGAAAAGTCATCCTCATTGTATTAAATCTATGTATTAAATATATGTTTCTTTATCTAGAGTATACTATTGAGATTTAGTGAACTCAAATAAACATATAAAATTACATGAGCGTGAAAATTGCATTTTATGGTCTTATTTATGAAATGGCCTTGAAGTTACTCCGATAGTAGGAACAAATTATATCTATTTTATTCACAATAACCAAAAAATGTCATAGTGTACCCAATCACTACTCAAAGTCATGTTAAGTGGTGTTCAAGTATATTGAAGAGCAAGTAGTTACTATAGTGGCTTCAAATTTTAAGGACCATAGACACCATCATCATGTTGAGACATGATAATAATTATCATACCATGACTTTTATGTATCATTCTCAAGGTGTGTCTGGTCAATATAACTTTCTATCTAACAAGTACATATGATCTGAATTTATATCCAATATTGTGACTAAAAAAGACGTAATCATCAGTAAGAAACACATATCATTCTTATATAGTATGGTTTTTCATGTAACTTCCACATGGACTTGACATTAGTAGATACTCTAAGTATGCATATGATTTCATGTTTCGATCCTCAACTCAAACCATCTCAAACTACATGTCATTGAGTAACACCATCATTAGGACAATTTTATGTTTAATTGTTATCCCAATAATGAAACAAGCATAATATGTGGAACTTCCTTTCATTAGTTAATAAGGTATTCTATTATAATCATCATATGTGACCGCAGTTACCATGACTGTATAAAATGACTTGGAGAAGTACTTCAGCATGTAAGTGTCTAGTATTACCATGATTGTATAACCCCTTAGTTACATATGTATACTAAACTTGAGGCATGGACAAGTAATCCTCTTTTTATTCAATTTATGTTTCTTGATCTAGAATAGACTATTGAGATTCAGTAAATTCAATTAGATATATTGAATCACATGAGCATGAAAAAATGCATTTTACAGTCGCACTTATAGAGTGGAGGATATTAGTCCAATAGTAAGAAAAAAAAAATTATATTTATGTCATTCACAATAACCCACAAATTTGATAATATGTACCCAATCACTACTCAAAGTCATGTTAAGTGGTGTTAAATTATATTGAAGAACATGTAGTTACTATAGTGGCTTCATATTTTAAGGACCATACTCACCATTTTCATGTTGAGACATGATTTTAACTGTCATACCGTGACTTACATGTATCATTCTCAAGGTGGGTTTTTCCAGTATAACTTATTATCTAACAAATACATATGTATCTGATTCTATATCCAACATCATAACTAAAAAGGTCTAGTCATCCGTCAACACACATACCAGTGGTACGTATTATTGTTGTTATGTAACTTCCACATGGACTTAACATTAGTAGATATTCTTGTTAGGAATTTTGGAGGCACGGCAGAAATAACAAAAAAGTCTCCACGTATCCTACAAGAAGATCTTGTCGATAATGACATATATGGAAAGAGGGTGTGTAAGGTATACCTTGTCATGGAGCAGGACCACTAACGTCCTCCATTCACAATGGTGTGAGGCGTTCCTCGTGGGCACAGACGGTCCTTGTTGACTTCCTCCAAATGCACTCGCTCAGCACATACGTCTCTATGTAGTCCAAGTGGATGGATTGTGTGACAACCCACCGTGACATGAGCGAGATTACTCAAAAACAAAGCATGGATATAATACTAAACATCCAAGATTACCGTGAAATAGGATAAATTAAAACCGTTTTCATATAATCAAGAAAGTGAAAACATAATACATCTGAGTCCATAAAACTATGCCACATGTATCATATATCATGCCAAAAGTTACTCATCATTGTTCAGGAGCTAGCTAAAAACCTATTACATATGATAGCATGCTTCTCATATACAAGCCATATCTATACAACCATGGCATACTGCCAAAACCTCGTATCAATGTACAACATCTACAAAACACACCCAAGTGTTGGCTAAATGGACATCTATAAATCCCTTTGTTTTGATAATGACAAACATTTCATTCTTGTTGATCTAACATGCTACTTGAGTGTTGCAGGAATAAGGTGAATGACAAAGCACTAGGGAATCTATATGCTTGAATGATTGTAAATGTCATGAAATGTAATCAATTGTAAACTTGTACAAATATATAATGTACAAGTACTTAGACTTCATGTAAATCAAGCGTTAGATCTTCCCTAGCTAAACACCACATTTAGATAGGTCATCTCCTTCAATAGTGTCACATATGCACACTCATACACACACTTAATGTCTTTATTTGAAACATTGAAACAGGGTCTATCTCGGTCGATAAAATCCTCGACCGAGACACTCTCGGTCGACAAACTTCTCGACCGAGAAAGACCCAAGTAGCCGTTAGACACAGCTGACAAGGTAGTTGGCAGTTGGAGATAAACGTTGCAAAACACTTGATCCAGAGAGCCTGTCGGTCGAAAAAACTTCGACTGAGTATGTGTCTCGGTCGACCATTCCTCGACCGAGATGGACTCTGACGGCAACTGCAGAATTAATTAACTAGTCGTTGTTAAAGCAACTAACTTATACCTAACGGCTAGTTAAGCACTTAGAAACCCCTAGAAAGTGTCTAGAACGTCCTTAAGCACTTATAGGACATTCCTATAAATAGAACATGCCTTAGGACACCTAAACATACTTGTTTTTCACACTTGAGCAATCTTTGAGCATACACTTATATTGAGCAACCTGTTTGTGAGCAATTGAGCATATTGACAATTGGCTACTTTTTCTCTCAGCTCAAATTTCGTGTCCTATAGGCTAGCATCTCCTATCCACAGCAATCACAATTCCATACACATTGGTTAGGAGATCTACACGCTTGATCTAGGCAAATCAAGCCTTGTGCTTCAAAGGATAAGTTGTAATTTTCTTTTTCCTTTCTTGTTCACTATTATTGTTTGTACTCTCCTTGCTACTCCTAGGTTGGAGGCTGCAGATTGGAGAGGTTGGAGATCTTTTGGTGAAGAAGGGGACCTTGAGCTACTTCAAGAAGGCTGGTGCAACGGGAGGTTACTTATAAAGAGGAAGGCTACTTCAAGGGGGAGCTTGGAGTTACTTCAAGAAGGTTACCTCGGGTTGGTGCATTTACTTCAAGTGAAGGCTGTTCAAGGGATGTAAGAAAGTATTGTATTTTGTGTAATTTCTTGAGAAGGTAATAAAATTGATACTTTCAAAATCCCGGTTGGGTAAGCAATCGGGTAGTGGACTGACAACCTTAGTATTTGTTAAGGTTGGAACCACTCTAAACACTTGTCTCCTTCTTCCATTTTCAATTGTGGTTGTTTGAGTTAAATAATTGTTAAAATATCTTTAAAACTCTATTCACCCCCCTCTAGTGTTTTTCAATTGGTATCAGAGCAGGCTTCAAGGAACCTAACAAGGTCTTTAAGAATGGGTGACGGGGTGCTCAACAACCTTAACCTTGAAGGGACACTTGTTGCTAGACCTCCAGCGTTTGATGGAACAAACTACACATATTGGAAGAGAAGGATGCAGTTCTACTTCCAAGGAATCAATTGGGACTTATGGAGGATGGTGTCAACCCCATACGAGCTTCCTCAAACACAATATGCAGAGTGGGATGCAAATACGGTAAAGTTGGCTCAAATGAATGCCAAAGCTGTAAGCATTTTATATTGTTCAATTTCAGTAGGAGAATTTAATAGAATATCAAATTGTGACACAGCCTATGACATTTGGCATAGACTGTCCATAACTTATGAAGGTACGGTTCAAGTCAAGAATTCTAAGATTAGTATGCTTAAACAAAAGTTTGAACATTTCCGTATGGATCCAAATGAATCTATTAGTGAAATGTTTGCAAAATTCTCTTCTATTGTTAATGGTTTAAATGCCCTAGGAAAAACTATTCTTGAAGAAGATCAGGTATCAAAAATCCTTCGATCACTTCCTCCTAAATACAAGCCCAAGGTGACAGCCATTGAAGAAGCTAATGACCTCACTCGACTGAAATTGGAGCAACTCATTGGCAATCTAGAAGCTCATGAAGCAACCCTAGAAGAGGAAGAAAGAAGAGAATGTGAACTTCAACAAGGAAAGAAGAAGGATGTGGCTCTAAAAGCTTCAAAGATCATCACACCAGAAAGTGAGGAGTCAAGTGAAGAAGAAGGGGAAGAAGCCTTGATCGTCAATGGTAAGAAATATAAAAGATTTAAGTCTAACAAAATTTCTAGTTCTTCTTCCCCTCCTAGGTGCTTTGAGTGTGGAAAGAAAGGACATCTCAAAAATGAATGTCCTAAAGCAAAGAAAGGAAAGAAAAGCTCACACAAGAAGAAGGGAGAAAAAGCCTATAAAGCTGCATGGGACGAGTCAAGTGAAAGTGAAAGCGGAGAAGAAAAGGTGGAATGTCTAATGGCAAGAGAAGATGATGAAGACTCTCAAGAGGATTGGGTGGTTGACAGTGGATGTTCCAAACATATGACCGGGAACAAGGATGCATTTCAAACTTTTGAAGAAAAGAAAAGTGGAACAGTCACTTTTGGAGACAATGGTAAAGGTAAAATCGTTGGAATAGGTAATAGTGGTACAAACCTCGAAATAAAGAATGGTCTACTTGTTGATGGTTTGCACCATAATTTGATAAGTGTTAGTCAATTATGTGACAGTGGATATGATGTTCTATTTAACAAAAACTGATGTAAATTATTAATAGAAAACACTACAAATGTTGTCTATGAAGGAAAAAGAGTTGGAAATCTTTATATTCTTAGACCTAACTCTATGAAATCTGTAGTAGGAAAATGCTTGCTTGCAAATGAAAATACTTTACAACTATGGCATAAAAAGCTAGGACATGCTAGTTCATATGTTATCAAAAAAATAGTAAAATATGATCTTGTTCGTGGTTTGCCTACTTTATCCTTTGATCAAGTTGAAAACTGTGAACCATGTACTTTGGGAAAGCAAACAAAAACCTCTTTTAAACCTAAACATGTACTTAGCACCAGTAGATCTTTAGAATTAATTCATATGGATTTATTTGGACCCATGAGGACACAATCTATTGGTGGCAAAAGATATTGTTTTGTTATTGTTGATGATTATAGTAGATATACATGGGTACAATTTCTTGCAACCAAAGATGATACTATTCATGTTTTTATAAAATTTTGTTCCAAGATTGAAAATCTATTACAAAGCAAAATATGTACCATTAGAAGTGATCATGGTGGAGAATTTGAAAATCATGTATTTGAAGAATTTTGCACATCTCATGGGTACACTCACAATTTTTCTGCTCCACGCACTCCACAACAAAATGGCATAGTTGAAAGGAAAAATTGATCATTACAAGAAATGGCTAGAACTATGATGCTCGAACATAACACACCCAAAACCTTTTGGGCTGAAGCTGTAAACACCGCATGCTATGTGTTAAATAGAGTAACTGTTCACTCCCATTTGAAGAAAACTCCATATGAAATAATACATTCTAAGAAACCTAGAGTTGACTATTTTCATACCTTTGGATCCACATGCTATATTTTAAATACCAAAGATGATAGAGATAAGTTTGATTCTAAATCACATAAAGCATTCTTTTTGGGATATTCTACCTCTAGCAAAGCATTTAGAGTCTACAAAACTATCTCTAGAAAAGTTGAGGAATCTATTCATGTCTCTTTTCATGAAGAGTCCAAACCAAAAAATTTTGAAATAATCGATCTCACTAATCAATTCGAAAACTTAAACATACCAAATGATAGTGAGAAAGATACTACAAACAATAACCAAGTTAAAACACAACATATACCTAGATTTACTAAGGATCATCCTCAAGAATTAATTATTGGAAATCCAAATGATAAAGTAAAAACTCGGTCTTCCTTTAAGGATGTTGCAAACATGGCCTTTGTTTCTATTATTGAACCTAAGAAGATATCTGAAGCTCTTAAAGATGACTATTGGATAATAGCAATGCAAGAAGAATTAAACCAATTTACTAAAAATGATGTATGGGATTCAGTTCCTAAACCATAAGATAAAACCATCATTGGAACTAAATGGGTTTTTAGGAATAAGCTAAATGAGGCAGGAGAAGTAATAAGGAATAAAGCTCGGTTAGTAGCACAGGGATATAATCAACAAGAAGGAATAGATTTTGATGAAATGTATGCACCAGTACCTAGACTTGAAGCTATTAGGATGTTACTATCTATTGCTGCACATAAAAACATCAAACTTTACCAAATGGATGTAAAAAGTGCATTTCTAAACAGAATCATTCAAGAAGAAGTATATGTTGCCCAACCACCTGGTTTTGAAATACCAGAAAAAGGTGACTATGTTTATAAACTTAAGAAAGCACTTTATGGTTTAAAACAAGCACCCAGGAACTGGTATGAAAGGCTCAAGACATATCTTTTTGATAATGGTTTTTCTATTGGAAATTCAGATTCTACTTTATTTTTCAAAACATATACATCTGATTTTCTAGTTGTTCAAATATATGTTGATGACATTATTTTTGGAGCTTCTAATGAATCGTTGTGCACACAATTCAGTGACATTATGCAAAAAGAATTTGAAATGAGCCTCATGGGTGAACTAACTTTCTTTCTTGGTTTCCAAATTAAACAAATCCCTGCCAGGATCTTTATAAGCCAAGAAAAGTACACTAAAGAACTCTTAAAACGTTTTGGGATGGATCAGTGCAAACATGCTACTACTCCTATGGCCACTTCTATTAAGATTGATAAGGATGAAAATGGGGAACCTATTGATGATTCCTTATATAGAGCCATGATTGGTAGTTTGCTTTACTTAACTGCTTCTAGACCGGACATCATGTTTTCCGTTGATCTTTGTGCTCGATTTCAATCGCAACCTATGCACTCTCATTTTCAAGCAGTTAAACGAATTCTTCGATACTTAGCCGGCACTACATGTTTTGGTTTATGGTATCCAAAAGGACAATCCTTGGATTTTAAAGCTTATACTGATGTTGATTATGCTGGTTGTCGACTTGATCGCAAGAGCACTAGTGGTGGCTGTTTCTTGTTAGGGAGAGCTTTAATATCTTGGTTCAGCAAGAAACAAAACACGGTTGCCCTCTCTACAACTGAAGCTGAATATATGGCAGCCGGATCTTGTTGTGCTCAAGTGCTTTATATGCAACAAGTGTTAAACGATTATGGTTTTACTCTTTCATCTACGCCTATCTTTTGTGACAACACAAGCGCTATAAACTTAGCACACAATCCTATTTTACACAGCCGAGCTAAACATATTGAAATCCGTCATCATTTTTTAAGGGATCATATTTCTAAGAATCATGTTTCCCTTCATCATGTTGATACAGAAGATCAATTGGCTGATATTTTTACAAAACCGCTTCCACTAGATCAATTCAACAAAATAAGGAAGCAACTGCTTATCACTCCTTTGGAAGATGTTTTCTTTGATATATGTGCTTCTTAACAATGTCGTTTATTTGCATCATTTTGGCTTTTAATGGACATTTTTTTGACGGGACATCTAATTAAGGGAGAGTTTTTCTTTTTAAACCGGATATCTTTTTGAAATGACAAATGGGGAGAAATAAATATAAATGCAAAACTCAATCAATGAGTTTCATAAACAAACTCTTGGATTTACATTGAAAGTTTCTATATTCCCTAAAGAATTAGATTTCATGTTCCATAATTCATGGGAAATAATAAGCACACATTTTATAAACAAGAGAAGAAATTTACAAAGGAAATCTTCAGGTATGAAACTCACATGTTTTATATTTTCTTATTTTATATTCAGGAAATGTTTTTCATCTTCAAAAAGGGGGAGATTGTTGGCTAAATGGACATCTATAAATCCCTTTGTTTTGATAATGACAAACATTTCATTCTTGTTGATCTAACATGCTACTTGAGTGTTGCAGGAATAAGGTGAATGACAAAGCACTAGGGAATCTATATGCTTGAATGATTGTAAATGTCATGAAATGTAATCAATTGTAAACTTGTACAAATATATAATGTACAAGTACTTAGACTTCATGTAAATCAAGCGTTAGATCTTCCCTAGCTAAACACCACATTTAGATAGGTCATCTCCTTCAATAGTGTCACATATGCACACTCATACACACACTTAATGTCTTTATTTGAAACATTGAAACAGGGTCTATCTCGGTCGATAAAATCCTCGACCGAGACACTCTCGGTCGACAAACTTCTCGACCGAGAAAGACCCAAGTAGCCGTTAGACACAGCTGACAAGGTAGTTGGCAGTTGGAGATAAACGTTGCAAAACACTTGATCCAGAGAGCCTGTCGGTCGAAAAAACTTCGACTGAGTATGTGTCTCGGTCGACCATTCCTCGACCGAGATGGACTCTGACGGCAACTGCAGAATTAATTAACTAGTCGTTGTTAAAGCAACTAACTTATACCTAACGGCTAGTTAAGCACTTAGAAACCCCTAGAAAGTGTCTAGAACGTCCTTAAGCACTTATAGGACATTCCTATAAATAGAACATGCCTTAGGACACCTAAACATACTTGTTTTTCACACTTGAACAATCTTTGAGCATACACTTACATTGAGCAACCTGTTTGTGAGCAATTGAGCATATTGACAATTGGCTACTTTTTCTCTCAGCTCAAATTTCGTGTCCTATAGGCTAGCATCTCCTATCCACAGCAATCACAATTCCATACACATTGGTTAGGAGATCTACACGCTTGATCTAGGCAAATCAAGCCTTGTGCTTCAAAGGATAAGTTGTAATTTCCTTTTTCCTTTCTTGTTCACTATTATTGTTTGTACTCTCCTTGCTACTCCTAGGTTGGAGGCTGCGGATTGGAGAGGTTGGAGATCTTCTTGGTGAATAAGGGGACCTTGAGCTACTTCAAGAAGGCTGGTGCAACGGGAGGTTACTTCTAAAGAGGAAGGCTACTTCAAGGGGGAGCTTGGAGTTACTTCAAGAAGGTTACCTCGGGTTGGTGCATCTACTTCAAGTGAAGGTTGTTCAAGGGGTGTAAGAAAGTATTGTATTTTGTGTAATTCCTTGAGAAGGTAATAAAATTGATACTTTCAAAATCCCGGTTGGGTAAGCAACCGGGTAGTGTACTGACAACCTTAGTATTTGCTAAGGTTGGAACCACTCTAAACACTTGTCTCCTTCTTCCATTTTCAATTGTGGTTGTTTGAGTTAAATAATTGTTAAAATATATTTAAAACTCTATTCACCCCCCTCTAGTGTTTTTCACCAAGGACCTGAGAGTATAGGGACGACACATAGGACTCTACTACAAAACACTAGCGGCATATCCAACCTTTAACAACTACTTCATCTCTTGCTGCTCAGCCTCAACTGCACGATCTCTACCTCGTCGTGCACAACCACATAAAAGATGTGAAAACCCATGGTGTGAGACTAGTGTCTCAGTGATAGATATAACTCTCTACCAATAACTATTATAAGCACAGTACTAAAGAAAGAAGATAGCCTTCTTACCAAGATTAGAAAATTCAGCAAAATGATATAAGTAAAGCTAGTAACACAGATCAGGCAGTTTAAGCATCTACAACTAAGTAGTATAACATATTATACTTTTAGAAGGAATATGAAGAACATGTATAATCGTTATCAACTAGACAGTATAAGAAACAAGGCAAGGGGTCAGCCAATGTGAATTGTGTTTGACCCTAAGCAAATATACTACACATTTGTGTTACGTCTTTTATTATGCCCTGAGGAAATGAGGTATACCACTCATACTCCAACTAACCACTGCTAAGTTAAAATTAGTATCATACAAGATCTAGGAGAGTTGTACTCCTATGATCTCCCACACCCTCATTCAGTCCGAGTACGCCGTAGTGACATATAGAGTCCAACAGCAAAATAGCCTAGTATGCCTTGGTATATAGGCACAGCACTAATGAAAACTGAGTTACGATCGTATCTGTATTCCTATCGAGTTATGACCACATCCATACTCAAAATATATCATATATTTACTAAATAACATCATCTGAGATACGGCCTCTATAGTTTTCCTATCAATGTATGACTGTAGCCAATCCTATGAAATGCATATACTCAATATTATACGACTTCGAGCTTCCACTTAGGGAGAACCCATTTCACCATCTAGCAAGTATTGGCTCTAAAGATGTATCTATGGCATAGGGCAACTACATGACTAGGGTTTCACTTGATGAGTTAGGTCAATTGGGTGTCTTTTAGCATCAATCAAATTACAACGTACAAATGCTAAACAAACTCTACAACGATAAGTGTATCTTGTAACATCAGAAAACATGAAATATATGAGGTATATACTTGCCACATTATCATATGGTACCACTTCCATACAATTCCATTACCATCATCACATCATCCTAGGATAACTATCCCTCATTACATCACTAGAGGATATCACCTCACATTAGGTATTAAGCCTCTGCTAGGTCATAAGACCCAATCACATTTCCCTTATACATCATCATTATCGCATCATGTCTGATAAAGGCTCATAATAATCACCTTGTGTCATATAATATATACTATACCAATCACTAACTATGATGTATGTTTAATTTGCAACATTAAGGATACACAAGTAGGAGAGAGAAACATCATCATATGCTAAACAATTCAAGCAAGATAAATGTCATGTCATGTATTATTGATTAGGGTTAAGGTTCATATGTAGCACTTATCATAACCCACTATGGTACATCTTTCCCACATTCTTGGAGCATAATCGATCATACATCACTAACATATAAACATCAACATGTGTCGACCATGAAGATAAGGCATTGTAGTGACCATTAGGGTTACACCCTATATGTAGCGACCACACAAGGAAACATGAGCGTCAACCAACAAGTGCAACACAAGTAGCGACCAAACAAGATAGTCCATGTGTAGAGGCCACAACACTAGGTTAGCACCTTGTTGCCACCTTAACACATCACCATAGGTAGCGATCAAACCATGTACACCACTCTAGGTGTAGCGCCCACTGCACACACCAAGTGTAGAGAACTCAACCATGCAAAGGACAAACAACTAAACCAAGGTTAGCGACCAGCATACATAGCATATGTAGCAACCCATACAATCCCATGTGTGGCGACCTCATGCTAAAACCAAGATCAACATGTTGTGACCAACCCAATAGCTTGTGTAGTGACCATAGTGGCTTAGGGTTAGGGTTATGGTGACCAAACCAAAACCCTAGCACATCATTAACATGGTCAACACAACTTCCAAGGAACCAAGGAAAGCATGTCGACTAAAACTAACACTCAACATCAAGAACTCAAGCATCACTATGGTGAAGCCTCATGAAGATGATAAACATCAAAACTCTAAGAACGATCATCACCAAAACCAAAAATGAAAACCATGCTTAGAGGAGAGAAAACCATCATCTAACACATGCACATAAGAACTAAAGCCTTCAAATACTATATGATGTTGAACCATAAATGATGACAAAACCAACAAGCAAAGTGCATGTAAGAATCAACAACATACACCATCACTAAGGGTTTGGATTTATGAATTAGGGTTTAGGATAAAGAGTAATATATACAAGAACACTTTAAAATATTAAACCCTAAAACAAGATAGAAACATCTGGCATAATATGATCACATTTTAGAGATAAAAAAGTAACATGCAAGCATTAATATGGTGCAATAATAGAAGAGGGGAATTTTATATTACCTATCTTAAGATGAAGGCCAAGATCTAAAGCCATGAGCTCCCAGAGAGAAAAGGAACTCCAAACTTAGATCAACTCCATGGCCAACAAGGTCACCTCAAGAAGAAGAAAACATACTAGGTCAAAGGAAAGCTCAAGCAGTATAAAGCACAAACCATAGGATGAACAAGGAAGATGAAAGAAGAAAGAGGAGAAAGAGGAGAACTTCATCTATGTAAGACCCCAGACCTTACTTAATGGTTTAATATGCTTTATTACCTTAATTAAGTGCTTAAAACCTTAATCTAACTTTTTAGGTGCTTTGATATCATGTGACAAGCTTAATTTTCAAGTTTGGTCCAGTTTGGACATTGATTGAGCAAGTTATGCAATTTTATGCATGTTTTGGAATTTTCTATAATTTACCCATATTTGAGGTTTTTATTGCAAAGTGGGACATTATGTATGGTCCTTGCATGTTTTCATATAATTCTTGAGTTTTTTGTGGCTTGGGGCGCCTTGGTGTACCTTGGTTAGGTGGTGTTACCCTTCTAGGGTTGAGTTAGGGTTTACCCTTCATAGATGGGCCACCTTGGGAGGCCATCAACTGATGGTTCCCTTGGATATGATGACAACTGATGGTAATCACCAGATGGGACAACTGATGGTGCTCCCTAGAGGTCCTAGGTCAATGGTTATCTCTTTTGGCAGTCCCTTAATTCAATGGTTTGCTTGGAAGGGGGTGACAATCGATGGTTTTTACCCTTGTGACCTATAACTTCATAAACTGATGGCCACCATGTGTAGAAACCAATGGCCACCATGGGAGGGCCAAGATCCGATATCCCTGAAGACCCTACAACTGATGGATCTACATATTTCATGGACATGATGTCCCTTGGTCATGCACACTTGGCTAACATGTTAGGACACCTAGACCTTCTCTTCTCTCTCTCCCATGGATATATAAACCTCCTACCTTCCATGCAAACAAACCTTTTGGACTCCTTCCTCTTCCTTGCATCTATATCTTCTTCCTCCTTGATCTAGTAGAGAGTAAGGTGACCAAGTTAGAAGAAGGTGGCGCAACTTCTTGCATGTATTGTTCGAGCTTGGATCTACCCTTCCTTGGAGCTTGTGGAGATTTCTTTTGTTGTTCTTGACCTAAGAAAGTAATCTATCTCTCTTTCTCTTTGTTTACTTTTTTGTTCAACCTCCTTCCTCCTTCTTGGTCATGACCATGGTTTTCCATGGTGGTGGTTTCTCTATAGCTTATTGAACCCTTCCTTCTTGCTTCCTTGGCCTAGCTTTGCTCTTTTTCTTGGAGAGGAAGCTTGCTTGGCCGTGTGGAGAGCTAAGATAGGGTTTCCTTCCTCTGCTTCTCAAGCTAACTTGCTGTTTGGATCTTTTTCTTCTTCCTATAGGCAACTTATATAACTTTCCCCACGTTTATTGCTTACTTATAGATTGCATGTGCTAGATCAGGCTCTAAAACTTAGTTCTAAGTGGTAAGAACCTACCTCTACATAGGGCTTGAGCTTAGATGCTTGTTACTTGGGTGGTTTATCATCTTGTATGTGTTATATGCCTTGTGCACAACCTTCCTAAGGTAGAAGAAGCTTTGGGTGGGCTTTCTTGGCAACCGATGGTTCTTGTTTCCCCTTGGACAATGGTTTTACTTGGAGTTTGAAAGGCTGATTTTTACTATCTATCGAACCCAATGATGTGCCTTAGTATAGCAATTGATGGTCTTGCTTTTTAGTGTTGTTTTTCTTGTCCCTATAGATCAAACGATGGTTCTGACTTAGCTTCTATTTGGACTCGTTTATGCTCAACAAATGATGGTTTTGATGTTTCTTTAAGTGGTGAAGTCGGTGGTTTTCTCCCCCCACCCTCACATTTGATGGTTTTTATTGGATGTTTGAAGCTTGTTTCACCACTTCTTGGAAACAATTGATGGATTCACTGGGTCCCGCACTCAATGGTCCCACTGATTCATCAACCAATGGCCTTACTGGGCTGGTAGTGTCAACCAATGGTTGGAGTGGGTCGATGGTTCATCAACTAATGGTTGCATTGGGTTGATGGTTCATCAACCATTCATCAACCAATGGTTGGACTGTGTTATTAAGTTCATAAACCAATGGTTTTCCTACTTTCATAGTGTCATAACTTGATGGTTTCACTAAGCATGTGGTTCAAGGTTTTACTAGTATTGCATCCTATGGTTTTGTTTGTGCAACATCCTATGGTTTTGAGTGAGACTCGTGGTTTGAAAGGTTGGTTCTAATGATGTAGAATCTTATAGTAATTTTCCCTTAATTATATAGTCTTACCTTTGCCCTCATATGAATGTAAACTTATGATCACCATAATGAGATAATGAATTCACCTTGATGCACCAAACCCTAATACAACTAAGTGATGATAGTTAATCATGCTCAATCCAACTTGTTATATCTTGCCCTAATGTAATCCAATAATGGTGATTGCTTATGCTTAGCCTCTTTGTGTACTTATGTGGTGATAGAATATCTTCTCAATGTGAGTGAAATGCTAAGGTGCTTCTATGTGAACATCTTAATGTAAGGTTAAGATAAACATGTGTATCATAAGCATGGTGATGGGTTGTGGAGCCTTCGATAAGGCATGAGAGAATAATGATGTTGTTGCTGGTGTTTATGATGTGATGGTCTTAACGACCTTTGGGCATTGTTTGAGCCCTATTGGAGGTGTGACCCTATTGCTTATGTGACAAGGAATGGTTTCATATGGTGATGTGATAATATTTCTACCTGATAATTTTTATAACTTCTGAAGTTGTTATACATTAACGTTTGCTAGATATTAATTAGGTTTTGTATGTCCACTTGTATGATGTTGCCTTAATTCACCCAACCAACTTAACTAATCAAGTGGAACCTTTATCATGTAGTTTCCCTATGCCATAGATCCATTTTAGTGTCAGGACTTGTTGGATGGTGAAATGGGTATTCCTAAGAGAAACTCAGAGTGCATACTATTGAGTATGCAAGGTACAAGTGATTGTGTGTCCTTGATATCTTGACCTCATGAGTTTGGTGGTTGACTACAATCATGCCCCAGTGTGATAATGACTATGATCATATCTTGGTGTTATATATGATGTTTTGAGGACAATTGTGGTTTTACCTCGGTGACTGGGTTTACCCTGGGTGCTAGCGTCATGACGTGTACTAAGGTGGGCTAGGTATTTTACAGCTTGACTATATGTCATTGGTGTTATTTTGACTTGTATGTCACTGCGGTGCACACTCATACTAATCGGGTGGTGTGTGGAGAAGATCTTGGAGTTCAGGCTCTTCCTAGATCTTGTATGGCACTGGTTTCAATTTATAATGGTCATTTGGATTTGGATGGTACGGCTCAAATCATCAGGGAAATTAATAAAAGATGCAATACAGTCATGTAGCATTATATGTTTAGGGTTAAACACACTTCACATTAAATGTTTACCCTTGTCTTGTCATTTATAATGTTAATTTATTATGTTGTTATAGTATTGCTTAACATGTATAATCAGTTATCATACATGTTCTTCATGTTCCTGCTAATCACAAACATGACCTTCTTATCTACTATATCTATTCAACTACTTACCTGTATAATCAGTTTAAATATTTCATTTGGATGAATCTACCCTTTCTTCTTAGTAGTAGTTTATCTTTCGTAACCATAAATGTTGTAGAGAGTTATATCTCTCATTGGGATGTTGGTCTCATCTTATGGGTTTCCACACCTTTTTAGGTGGTTGTCAGTGATGTGGTAGAGACTGTATCGTTGAGGAGGAGTAGCTTGGAGATTAGTGAACAAAAGGTTGTTAGGCTGCTTGAGTTGTAGTAGAGTCCTATGTGTTGTCCATATACTCTCAGGTCCCGAGAGAGTTGTGTTTTGTAGATGATGTATAGATCGACACATGTTTTTGGCAGTTGCCTTGGTTGTGTGTGTGTATATAGATTTATGTATTTATGTATGTATATATATATATATATATATATATATATATATATATATATATATATATATATATATATATATATATATATATATATATGTATATATATTTATATACACACACAACGAATTTCTTAGTATTCCTCATGGATTCCAATATATACTTATGTATATATATACATATATATGTGTGTGTGTTTTGGCAGTATGCCTCGTGGAGTCCTTTATATATATATATATATATATATATATATATATATATATATATATATATATATATATATATATATATATATATATATATATATATATATATGTATATATATATATCTGTGTGTGTATGTATGGCATGCACATGTGAACTGCTTAGTAGTATTTTATCTGTGGTAACCATAAACGTTGCAGAGAGTTATGTCTCTCATTGGGACGTTGGTCTCACCTCATGGGTTTCCACACCTTTTTAGGCGGTTATCAGCAACATGGTAGAGATTGTGCCATTGAGGAGGAGCATCTTGAAGATCAGTGAGCAGAAGGTTGTTTAGTTGCTTGAGATGTAGTAGAGTCCTATGTGTTGTGCATGTACTCTCAGGTCCCGACAGAGTTGTTTTTGTAAATGATGTATATATTGACACGTGTTTTTGGCAGTATGCCTTTGTTGTGTGTCTATATATATATATATATATATATATATATATATATATATATATATATATATATATATATATATATATATATATATATGTATGTATATATATGTATATATATATACACACACACATGTGTGTGTGTATGTATGTATGTATATATATGGCATGCACCTGAGAATAGGTCTCCTTTTTATACAGGTTGTGACTAAGGCCAGTGGATAGAAATGTAAATACTTGATATGGTATATGTTGTTATGCAAGTTTTATGGACCTTATTGTAAATGTTTCCGCTTGTGATGGTTATTATTAATTGGTTTTAACTTACTATATTTTCTAGTAATCTGGTGCTTATTTGTTAATCGCATGCTTTGGGTTTTGAGTTATCTCGTTTGGTGTGAACGGTGTGTCACACATGGTTGGTATCAGATATCTAGGTTCGTGGAGTCTATAGGAACATAGGACAAGGGTTTGTGTCTATTCTTGCGTTGTCCGACATATTTCATCGTAACTTCTGATTGTATAGAAGAAGAAGAGGAAGAAGAAGAAGAAGAAGAAGAAGAAGAAGAAGAAGAAGAAGAAGATATGTTTGGAGAACATGAAGAACTTCCCCTGAGAAGTGTTGTTGCACCGAGAGGCAGTGCTAGGAGGTAGCCCAGGGTAGAAGGGGTGCCTGAGATGCCTCAGTTTGACCCATCTATGGTGGCCAATCCCGCTTTTCGATCCATGTTTGGGCAGTTCATGGTCACGATGACGCATATGGTGTACCGGATGCCCGTACCCCAAGCAAGGGTGGTTGTTCCCAATGTGGAATCCCAAGGTTCGGGAAAACTTTTGAGAGATTAACGCGTGTGGGGGTGATAGATTATGCTAGTATGGATGATTCGACATATGCAGACATGTGGCTCACGGAGTTAGAGAAGGCCTTCAAGATCCTCAATATCCCTGAAGAGGATAAGGTGAAGGACACAGTATACCTATTGAAGGGCAGTTGTGTCCACTGGTGGGCCATTAAGGAGGAGAAGAGTTCTAGTGTAGCGATCGGTTGGGAAGAGTTTTGGTGGGTGTTTGTGAGATGATACTTCCCGGATACATAAATGGACAAGAAAATCTCACTGTTTGAGAAGATTCAGCAGGGATCTATGACAATCAATAAGTATGAGGCCAAGTTCGTAGAGTTACTAAGGTTTTGTCCCCATATGGATGCAAAAGACAAGGAGAGGATCAGGCGGTTTGAGAAGGGCATGAATACGGATTTGATGATGACAGTATCTACTCTGGAGAATAAGAGCAATTTACAACCTTTGTTGAGTTTGTGAGGTAGATTGAGTGGTCAACGATCGAGAAGTGTGAGGCCAATGCTAAGAATAGATTGGCTCAGTTTCAGGGGCAGCCTTCTGGAGGCTTTAATAAGTTAAGGTTTTCGTCACCTCAGTTGCAACAGAGGTCAACTTTTTGTGAGTCGACATAAGATGTTCAATCACAGTGGTCCCCAAGTAAGGGTCGAGGACATAGCTTTCCACCGTATGGAGCACGCAGTACGGAATCATTGTTTGTGACAGGGTCGCCTAGGCCATGGTATGAGAGTAAGACATGTCGTAGGTGTGTATAGGTTGGGCATACGAGGTTGTTTTTCCCAATGAAGGATGAGGAGGTGACTCAGCAGCCGATGCAGAGTCAGCAAGGTTCACAGTAGTGATAGTTCAGCAGTGGTGGTGGTAGGGGACGTGGTCAGACATCACAAGAAGAATCTTCTGGGCAATCCAGTAGAGGACGTGGGTGACAACAGGCAATGGCTCAATTCTATGCTATGAGTCAGTCGGAGGGAGTGGTCAATCCACCGGTCATGATAGGTCAGATGGAACTTTTTCATTCTGATTTATCTTCTTCCTGCTTTGTATTTGTTTTGGTTGACCCGGATGTGACACACTCTTTTATCACCAGAGGGGTGATATATAGTTTTGCTTTGCCTTTTAGTCATAGATCTGATAGTCTTTGGTTAGAAACCCTTCATGTTGGTTCTGGCGAGTTGTGGGAGGTGTGTCCATCATGCATTCTTTCTTTCATGGGAAGCATCATTCAAGTGAACCTTATGCCACTTGCCATGCACAAATTTGATGTGATCCTTGGGATGGATACCTTGAAGAAGTATGGGGTGGTATTGGACTTTAGTTCCAAGGTGGCGACATTTAATGACGGTGATGTTACATGGACCTTCCAAGGAGATAGGAAGATTCTTTTGACGTGTTTGGTGCCAGCGATGACATCGCAGAAAATTGATGAGGTAGGGTTGTGAGGCTTTTTTATATCATGTGTTGGATACCAATGCGAGAGGTTCTAGAATCTAAGAGGTGCCTTGTAAAGAAGTGAAATAACCTCTCTACTAAAATTTTGAAGAATCGGACCTCCAATCCAAACACACCCAAAACATATGTTGGAGTGGGTGTAAAATTTTCAAATCTTAATAATGGTATCCAAAACAACCAAAGTTTAACAGTGGAAGAAAGATATTGACTATGTTCAATTTATCACAATGTTACAAAAGTACATCATAACCATCGCCCATAAGGGTTTACATAAAAGGTACAACTTATGGATCTCAGTAGAGGGAAATCCAAACCATAACAAGATTGTCTCCAAGCTTTATTTCCTTAATCTAGTCCAAAACTTCATGCCTTATCATCGAAGTCCTTCACCTAGGGTTGGAATCATACCCCAGCAAGAAGAGAAAAGTAGATGACAACAGCAAAGGCTGGTATGTGTATACGAAATAGAAAATTGAGAAATATATGGAATAAAGGACAACAAATAAAAAGGATTCCCATGAAAAAGAAAAGGACTACCCAATCGGGCATAAAAGAAAGAACAACAACAAAATAGATACTTGACATAACCAAACCAATAAAATCGTGCCATACTAGCACATATAAAGAATTAGGGCACACCCCAAAATCATCATCTTGCATGCATGTGAGATAAGCATAACACTAGAACAATATAAAAATTAAGGCGGCCAAGCCTCACAAACTTGAAACCCGATAGAGTGACATACTGCCAACTCCCAATATATATAAAAGTTGGGCCAAGCCTCACAAACTCAAAACCCAAGTATGGGGCACCACCACCTCCATCCCAATAATAATAGGGGCATACTGCCCAAAAACTAATGCAATTACACTACTGTAGTGCTACTGAATCACATAGCATGTTTAATAAAGAGGCAAGTAAAAAGGTATATTCAGATTAAACAAAAGTTTCCATCATACTAATGGGCAACATATGCATCCACCATTCTAGTGGGAAAGATATCACATATCATTAAGTAGTGTTCCAATCTTGAACAATGTATAAGAAAGTAACCAAGAGATAGTCCAAATATGATCACACGATCAGTATAAAATAAGTAGTTTACATGAAGCATGTTTTCCAAAATAACAAGATATTGTGTAGGCTAATGTCCAAAGGACCAAGAGAAAGAAGAAAATGGGTGAATTGCTCAAAAGGAATAATAGGGGATGCACATACATTAAGAGAGGAATTAGAAATTGCTCAATATAGAAATAGTGTGGGATGCAATCATACCTTACTAAAGAATCCAAATAGTCCAAAGATAGTCCTAGATCCAAGCCTAGGTCTCCAAAACACCTGTGATGCATATATGTAGAATTAGGGTTAGGTTTTCATTGATTACTCAAAACCCTAAAAATTGCCTTTTTAATATTAGTGAATTAGGTTATCAAAACCATGCCATGTTTTAGATTATCTTTTTATGAGTTCAAAACATATTTTATTATATTTTTATGACTTTCAAATATTTAATTATGATTTTTGCAAGTTATTACTTATTTAGTTAAATCCACAAAAATCACATATTTACAACATTATATTGTCTACAAAATCACTACCATTAGAAAGCTTATAATTTTCTAATTTTAAAACATATTTTACTTTATTTTTCCTGAGCTATAGATGATTTATTATGATTTTTTGAAAAATGAAGAATAAGAAAATTACTTCTCAGCAAAAACATCGAGAGAGGAAGAGAGAGAGGGAGAGGGCGCTCACACTGAGTTGCCCCAACTAGGAGTGGCCAAATCATCTGGTCCCACTACCAACTCAGCAACTAATCCTCTGTACGAAAACAAGAAACAAGGAGGCATGATATGACCAAACTACCCCTGAAGCAGAAAAAATAGAAGCAGAAGAAAAAGGAGGGCAAAAAAAAGAATCGCAAAAGGGGATTCATTCCCCGATCCTACCCTCTCACCATGGCCCTTCTCCTGGATCTTTGAGGGGCGAGGTGACATGGTGAAATGCTCCTACTGGCGATGTAAGAATGGATCAGGAGAAAACGTGAGGGGCTAGCGAACCCATTGAACCTTCATTCAAGGTCGAAGGACCAAGCAGAGAGGAAGATATACATGTAGACAAACTTACTTACCGAAATCAAAGCAAGAGAGCACAAGTCAATTACAATGGATAATCATGCGAGATAAGCAAGGAAACGACTCCAAAGAAGCAAGGAGAAGATGCAAGAGGTCTTACCGGGGCCAGTGAGTTGCCCGAGAGCTCCTGTGATGAAGGTTGGTGGCGGCACCACAGTGAGTTCTAGGGGAGAAAGGTTGCAAGGAAGCCAACAGGAAATGAGTACAGAGAAATGTTCCATTAGACTAGAGGACGGTGTAGAAGAATATAATTGTTGGGAGGTGACCGGAGTTACAGTGTAATGGCTGCGGCATCTAGCAAAGAAGATGGACTTTTCTGAACTAGACAAAGATACCACATGGTCAATTGAGGGTGCAAAGATACTCGTCTCAGTCCAAAGGTGGTTTTTGGGCAACGAAACAAGGGTTTCAATGCAAATAGGAGAGTTGTGCATGCCATGTAAACATGGGGGTGAAGGTGGCAAATTGGGCCTTTTCCTGATATAGCAAATTAGGGTTAGATTTATAGCTCGAGTGAATCGGATTCCTCTCCTCAATACAACGGTGAAGAAATTTCTATAAACCACTTAGATTCAAAAGAGATATCAACAAAAATCTCGAAATCACAGTTCATATCGGGGCGGGTCTCCTACTCAAGGTAGGAGACGAAATCTTCATCAATTAGTAGAGATCCAATGGTCAACAATCTGTGAAATCAAAGAAGGGTGTGCATGACAGATAATTTTAGGAAACCCAAAAATAATGAATGTGTGACAAAATACAAATTTGATTAAACCAAAGTGTTATTGAATTATTTCTCCTTTTTCTCTTTCTACAAATAAGGGTTCAAACCTTATCCAAATTAGGTGAAAATTTGCATAAAGGCCAATTAAGGCATGTATATTATGATTGTTCAATTAGATTTCCTTATGAAGACATTAATGAATTAAATTAATCAAAACTTAGTTTCTCTTTCCTCATGAATTAATGACATTAGGATTATCCAAATTTGGAGAAACTTCATCCATAAGTAATATTTAGTGTGCTGGATATGAATTTGGTTTTTGTATCCATCTTATGAAGTTATTTATCACATTATTGATCATTTATGGCTTTTATACATTTTCTCTCTCCTGAACTTACCCTAATATTTCAAGGTTGTCCAAATTAGATGAAAATTGACATGTAGGCTAATTTTGATATGTAGATTGTGAATTTGAATTTTGTTTCCACTTTTGAGACTTCTTTTTATGTCATATGTCATAAAGCCCATTATTCTATTATTTAACCATATTATCACTATTATTCATCCAATTAGGTTCCTTATCTTCATTTTACCACAAAATGAGTTATTTGACATGTTTTATGTATCCATTATTAGCCTAAGACTAATGTGAAAACATTAGGTTACATGAATTAGCTATTTAGAGTTATACTAAACATCCTTTAGGTTTATGTTTATTTGTCTAAGTCCAAATGGTCAAAGTTCTAGGGTAGGGTCCAAGATCTAGTATGTTACATGCATGTTGTTTGAGGGTTTACTAATGTCTTCCCCGAGGAGTTCCCAGGTGCTCCCCCTCCTAGAGAGGTTGATTTTGAGATCAATCTTATTCTTGGAACACAACTAATAGCACATTTATCGTATAGGATGGCATCGGCAGAGATGCAAGAGCTGAAGAAGTAGTTGCAGGAGCTGCTAGAGAAGGGATTTATCAGATTGAGCACTTCCCCTTGGGGTGCCCCTGTGTTGTTTGTGAAGAAGAAAGACGGTTCTATGGGGATGTACGTAGACTACTGAATGTTGAACAAGGGTGTTGGGTTTTAGGTGAGGGAGAAGGCAGTGGAAACAAAAAAATTATCTCACCACAAAACCATAACCACGGATTGTATCAATGACTATGAAATATGAAGGATGGTTTTAGTGAGGTGTACCTGGTCCTGAGGCTTGCTAAGTGATAATACATTGCAGCTAGTGCGGTCTTCAACCACCTCGTCTTTGATGGTGTCTATGCAGCTCCTGGTCTTGACTCGGACTGCAGTTGATAGTCGTCCTCCTGAGCGGAAAAAATCTCCCGCCTCTATAGATAGTCCACATGGACCACCGTGAACTCTAGTTGTCCTATCCCATAGGACACTAGAAGGAGTCATCCCCTTCTGTCAGTGTACTAGTCACTGACACACTCTCTAACAATCAGTTGCTTTTCTGCAGTTGTCTTTCCCTAGTTGTTCCTCCCTGGACGGGTAGAACTTGCTTGGGCTCTCTTAGTTACCACAACCAGAGAGGATAACTTTGCAGAGCAACTGATGTTCTGAGTTGTGCTATCTAATAATCCCCTAATATCCCTCTATATATAGGAGGGGTCAGGGTCAGGGTTCTCAGCCCCAGGCAATGCGGGACAAAAGTGGGAGTAGAAGGGTCCAGAATTTCCACAAATTGATAGCACTGCGGCAGGCGAATCGGTCATTTCATAAACAAACCGATCGGTTGGGAGTGTGAGCTGATCGGTTCACAATTTGAATCGGTCATTTCACATTCCTAACTCACCTCCAATTGACTTTCCTCTTTCGTTTCTAATTAATACAAAGATCAATTCTTATCCCAATCAAATTGTACAAGTGAAATGAAAATATTTTCTCACAAAATTGGGACAACCCAACCTTGCTCGTTTGGTCCATTCAAACCGATCGGTTCACCAAGTGAATTGGTCGTCTCACTAACCATGAGCCGATCGGTTCACCCAGTGAAACGGTCGGTTGGTTGTCCAGATTGTGCATAACACAGTCAATGCAGTTCTCAATCAATCTGACACTCAAATCAGTTAGTTCAACACTTGAACTTGATGATTCTAAGTCAAGTCAATTGATTGAATGTTTGATTGAGTATCTAAAACACCTTTAGTAATCAATCCAAACAACATTCATGGATAAACTCCTCTTCTAGGTTAATCCTTTGTGTGTGACCCTATAGATCCCATTTCACGTTGGTAGTGAATGTCCATAACAGCTTATGACATCACAAGCAAAGAGCGGTGCCTAGTCTCACATCAGTGCTACCCAAGTGAAAAGGAAAGTTGGAGAGCAACTTTAAATCCTATAGTCTGTGATTGGTATTCTAGTGAATGTATAATTCCTTTATCTTTGATATCCTGAATGAACTCAAGGCATGGAGTTGTCATCCTTTCAACGTTCATTCATGTTCCTTGATCCAAAGTAGATTGTTTGAGATATGTGTGCCATCAATATCACATATTGACTCACACGTGCATGTGCATGCCTTTCTTAGTCTCGCTTATCAAGTGGCCATGGACATCATACTCCCTCAGGAGGGACAAATCCCATATCTATCACTCACAGTCAAAACCCCATGTGTCAAGGTCACCCAATCATCACCTTTATAACAATCCATATTTCAAGACTATGTTTGATGATGTCAAAGTGTACCCAAAGACATGTGATGAGTGCAGTGATTTCAGGTTTAAGAATCACAATCACCACAATCATTGTGAGAGATGATTGTGACTACCATGTCATGGTTCCATGTGTCACTCTCATGGTGGGTCTATCTGATACACTATTCTCTAACATGTATCTATGTACTTGGTTTGATATCACATATCATGACTAATGAGACTATGTCATCAACAAACAAACACTCTAGTCTTGTTGTGTCATTGTTGTGTATCAACCTTCCACAATGACATCCGACTAGGGACATAACAAGAATATACAAACTCTTAGCATATGTATGATCTCATTCTACAGGTCCTTAACCCGAAGACATACGTCATTGAGTATTGTCATTCTCTAGACATTCATTCTGCTCTATCATTATCTCATAATGGATTGAACCAGAATAAATTGGAAGCTTGCCTTTGATATTTATGAAATCAATCTTAATGTATCCCAATCCAATCATCCTATGATTGGCTCTCAGGTCATACATACCAACATACTCCCACTTGCACTGCGAGCCAATCACCTTTGAATCATATTCTTAGTGATCTCCAAACATGTCCCACATGTTTATGCTGCTCCAGTGCTAACGTAGTGAGTTAGAAACACGTTGCTTTAGTCAGTATATTGCACGTTTCACATCTCTTCGATGTATGACATATAGTATGAGATGGAGTTGCCATAATATGTGATATGATATTCCTTGCCTAACACTTAGTTCCATTGTTTGACTCAGTATTACTACTTGTCATCAATGGTTGGAATATCTATAAGCTCATCTCTATGAACTTCTAGATCCATATAGTATCCTCTGTTGTTCATAACACAAGGATACTCTGCATTCCCTTTTAGAATCAAACGGCTTTTAAATCGGAACATTTCCATTTATCAACTCATATTTACTTTTATATTTTATATTTTGTGATCAATTTCTGTCATTTCGGAAGCTTGCATCAATGTTACTCTTTACACCCAACTCTTCCTTACATTACCATAGAACTAGTACTTCATAAGTACCAAACAAGTTCTTCATGGTATTCTAGTGACTCTCACTGGAAGCAGATAGACATCCACTTGTCATATGAGTTAACAGGATGAGCATATCATATTGTCATGTCCAATACATACAAGATGATGAATGCATATTTTCTTGTCATGTCTAATACATACAAGATAATGGGATGATTACATACATTATAGATCCATATATATATATGTGTTCCTATTCTTTGTAATAATTTGGGACACTTGGCATCTGAGATACTAACTCCATGCAACGTGGACAAGTTTTCTCCCACTGAATCTGTGCATACCAAACCTTCATTACAGATTGCCAATGTATGCTCTCTCTTTACCAGGTCAAGAGGTTTTTGAGAACTATCTCTATAGATCTCTATTTCTATCACATAGGAAATTTATCTATCTTCCCTTAAAGATATTTCCACACCAATTTCCATTTTAAAATATTTCATTCCTCATCATCATGTGGAATGGGAATACGCTCCCACTAAATCTTTGTAATCACAGATCCCTTATTTATTTTGATATATCATTCAAACCTTTTGACTATATAATCAAAGTAAAGACTTCCAGTTATGAGTTGCTTGTATTTAATCAATCATATTGATTAATCCCTTGTAACTTATAGACTGCATTTGCATTATTGGATTCATAAAACCCTTCAGGTTGTGTCACGTATACAGCCTTATCTCATTCCTGCTAGGAATGCAGTTTTAATATCCATATGTCAAATCTCATAGTCATTAAGTTTCAACAACAAGCATGATCCTTCTTCTAAATGTCATCCATGTCAGTCTTAACTCTTAAGACCAAATTGCACTTATGAGTTTTAACCCAATCAAGTGCTACCATAAGTTCATACCTTAATTGGTTCACATGGAAGTCATTTTGGATCTTATGGCCTCAAGCCATGACTCAAAATCTGGTCCCTCAACATCATCTAGATTATTGGATCATCCTATGACCAAATCATCACCTAGATATATGAGGTGTATCTATTACATAAGGAACTTTAAGAATCCACAACACTTGTGATTCTTAATCTCTTTTATTTAGTGTAATCATGTTCTTTTAGAAGAATTCTAGAAGATTAGTTATTTGATGATCATGCTCTAACTCTTTAGAGTATGATTCCTTCTTAGATTTAGACATCATGAGTACTCTATGATACACTATCATAATTACTCACAAGGTCCTCAAACATTTGGTTTAAGTATCCCATTCATTGATCACATCAAAGAGTTAATACTTTTACCAAGTTTGTACTTCATTTATGATATTCTTGAACACTTCAAGATATTCATATTGGTATTTCAATAAAAAAAACCATCTTAATCATTAGCATTTATTCATATAGGTATATAAAATACATCAATATGTATTATACCCAATAGAATAGTCATTCACCCACTCCATCTAGTGAAGACTTGTCATCATGCCCAAGGCATTCATATCTCTTAATGGTTCACAACCAAAAGAGTCTGGCCTATCCATCAACATGGAAGCTAGAAATGAATTTCTCGTGATAATGTTAACTAATTGTTTAAGTCATCAATAACTTTTAGGTATCATTTTATCTTATGCATACCAAGTACCACAAGATAAATAAGGCATTTCCATAAAAGATCATATCTTTTAAATTGAAACATCAACTTTATTGATAGACATAGTTGTCATTACAAGATGTAGAAATAAAGTGTTTCTATTTATTGGAAAAATGAAATAGCAGTTCATAACTCTATTACATGCCCTTTGGGATGAAATAAATTGTAAGGTACTCCTATCTATGGCAGAAACACTTGCTCCAATGATGAGTGCTCCTTCTTGGTCTTTTCATAAAGGCCATCACTTCTTTTCAGATCCTACATATCATATATGTCAGATCCATATATTGGTATCATATACCTCAAATAAAGAAGTGTTTCAAGTTTATTTCAAGATACCTAAGGTGGAGACTTCCATCCCCTCCTTCTTCTTCTTTTGTTCATCCAGATAGAGAGGGAAATTTCTCCTCCAATGTCCTGGCCCTTGATAATGGTGACATTTGCCTCCATTGTTCACCCCTCATTTGGCCTTAAGAGCTGAAGATGACTTGGGCTGCTGGCTAGCATTAGAACCCTTCTTTGCTTTGCCCTTGCCCTTGCCTTTAGACTTACCGTTCTTTTTTTTATCAACATCACATATTTGGGTTTGTCTTTCTTCATTTGTGCCTCGGTTGTCCTCAACATGCCCAAAAACTCTATCAATGACTTGTCAAAGTTGTTCATGTTGTAGTTCATCACAAACTGACTGTAAGATTCAGGAAATGATTGCAGTATCACATCAGTAGCCAACTCTTGGCTCAAAGGGAATCCCAAACTTGTCAGGTTCTCCACATACCCAATCATCTTGAGCGTGTGAGGACCAACTGGATCTCCTTCTATCATGATGTACTTGAATAGTACCCTGGAGATATCATATCTCTCTTACCATGCTTGGTCTTGATACATGTTCTTGAGATATTGAACCAGCTCAATGACGTCCATGTTCTCATATTGTCTCTGCAACTCATAGTTCATTGAGCACAACATCAAGCACTTCACATCAATGGCATCTTCAGTATGCTTCCTATAAGCATCCCTTTCTTCCTCTGGTGCGGTGGGAGTGGGTTCCTCTGGAGCTGGTGTATCTAGGATATAGAGCTTTCTCTCTTGAGTGAGAAAAATTCTCAATGTCCTAAACTAGTCGTGGAAATTATTCCCATTCAGTTTGTCCTTCTCAAGGTCCAATCACAATGAAAAGTGATTATTGTTGACAACCATTTGTTCTACAAAAAGAAATTTGCAATTTTAATCCAAAACTATTTTGACTTGCTTTGATTTGAAAATTGATGATATTAATTAAGTCTTTAATTATTATTGCTCCCACTATTTTGTTCAAATTGATAGCACTCTCCATCAATTCATAAGATTGCAGCATACAACCTTCTAGCGAGCCAAGATCCAAAATAATTGAATTATTACCCAGCCAACGCCAGCGTCCATAAGCAATTATTAAGATAGGTAACACTTACCAATTGCATCATATGCAACTCTTGGATAGATGTCATGTGCAACTCCTTTCCATGTTCATCTCTATGCCTCAAGGTGGTTTATCTGACCAAGGTCACCTTATTAAGTCTGACCCAAACGCCAACACGATGAATATGCACCCTGCTAGGGCAGACACACATATTCACCATCACACTTCCACGAGATAGACGGTGCACCATGCTAGAGTGTGACCACACTTGGTCGATCAAGCTTTTCCTATGTGTTGCTTTTAGAAGGCATCTTAAACTTAATATTTAGTTGAGGGGTTTTAATATGCACATATATGCATATATGTATCCAATCACCACATATATAGTGTGTATCATATACATGCTATATCCCACAACAAAAACATGCAATAACGATAAAACGATGATTATGGCCATCATATTGTAATTCCTTGAGCCACAAGGAATTACGGTCATCTAGGTTTACATCACATGCAACATGTTGTCGATGAAGATCTTATGCTTAGGTCGTTCTAGGTTTGATCAGCTTGTTACACGACTGATCAGCTCACCTCCCAACCGCTCAATTGGTTTTCGCCAAATGATCGTGTGACTCCTCCAGACAGTTGGTTCATCAGGTCATCTCACTCCTCGTCAAGCCATCAGTTGCACCATCATTCGGTCATCTCGATCCACCAACCGATCGGTTTGCACCACCAACCGATCGGTTTGCACCTCCAACTGATCGCACCTCCAACCACTCATCTGGGTGCCCTCCAGTCTTTGATGTAATAGGAAATAAAACTATCCTACTTTTACATAACTTTGGGAATCCTTGAGTTACATTTGGGGGGAGTAAAGGTAGAAGAGAATCTTGAGTTATCTCAAGTTACATCAGAAAAAGAAGAAGAGGGCTCGGTGTATAGACTGAGAGAAAACAACCACAACCAACCAAGCACACACATAGGGGTATATAGGCCATAACCACACTACACATACACCATCAAAACTATTTTGAGTGACGTGTATTGTTTGCATATATATACCATATCATATATGTATATATTAGATTAGGATCATGTGGCATTAATCGGATATTTAGATCAGTCATTTAAATATTTGCATCATATGCAATAAATAAAAGACAGTAAAACCAAAAAACTGATCATATTGATTAATCCTAAAATATAGTACGTTGACCTGGCTCTGATACCACTGTTGGGTTTTAGGTGAGAGAGAAGGTAGTGGAAATAAAAAAAATCTCTCACCACAAAACTATAACCACAGATCGCATCAACGACTATGAAATAGGAAGGATGGTTTTAGCGAGGTGTACCTGGTCCTGAGGCTTGCTCAGTGACAATACCTCATAGCTAGTGTGGTCTTCAACCACCTAGTCTTCGACGATGTCTATGCAGCTCCTGGTCTTGACCCAGACTGCGGTTGATAGTCATTCTCCTGAGATGTAGAAGTCTCCTGCCTCTATAGATGGTCCACACGGACCACCAAGAACTCTAGTCATCCTATCCCACAAGACACAAGAAGGATTCGTCCCCTTCTGTCAATGTACTAGTCATCGACACACTCTCCCATAATTAGTTGCTTTTCTACAGTTGTCTTTCCCTCACTATTCCTCCCTGGATGGGTAGAACTTGCTTAGGCTCTCTCAGTTACCACAACCAGAGAGGACAACTTTACAGAGCAACTAATGTTCTGAGTTGTGCTATCTAAGAAGCCCCCAATACCCCTCTATATATAGGAGGGGTCAGGGTCATGATTCTCAGCCCCGGGCAATGCGGGACTAAAGTGGGAGTAGAAGGGTCTAGAATTTCCATGAATTGATTGCACTGCGGCAGGCGAACCGATCATTTCACAAATAAACCGGTCGGTTGAGAGTGTGATCCGATCAGTTCACCAGTTGAATTGGTCATTTCACATTCCTGACTCACCTCCAATTGACTTTCCTCTTTCATTTCCAATTAATACAAAGATCAATTCTTATCCCTATCAAATTGTACAAGTGAAACGAAAAGCTTTTCTCACAAATCGGGACAAACCAACCTTGCTCATTTGGTCCAGTCAAACTGATCGGTTCACCAAGTGAACCGGTCATCTCACTAACCATGAGCCGATCGGTTCACCCAGTGAACCGGTCGGTTGATGGTCCATATTGTGTAGAACATAGTCAATGCAGATCTCAATTAATCTGCCACTCAAATCAGTTAGTTCAACACTTGAACTTGATGATTCTGAGTCAAGTCAATTGATTGAATGTTTGATTGAGTACCTAAAACACCTTTAGTAATCAATCCAAATGTCATTCATGGATAAACTTCTCTTCTAGGTTAATCCTTTATGTGTGACCCTATAGGTCCCATTTCACGTTGGTAGTGAATGTCCATAACAGCTTATGTCATCACAAGCAAAGAGTGGTGCCTAGTCATGCATCAGTGCTACCCAAGTGAAAAGGAAAGTTGGAGAACAACTTTCAATCATACAGTCTGTGATTGGTGTTCCAGTGAATGTATAATTCCTTTGTCTCTAATATCCTGAATGAACTCAAGGCATGGAGCCGTCATCCTTTCAACGTTCATTCATGTTCCTTGATCCAAAGCAGACTGTATGAGATATGTGTGCCATCAATATCACATATTGACTCACACGTGTATGTGCATTCCTTTCTCAGTCTCTCTTATCAAGTGGCCACAGACATCATACTCCCTCAAAAGGGACAAATCCCATATCTATCACTCACAGTCAAAACCCTTTTATGTTAAAGTCACCCAATCATCTCCTTTATAACAATCCATATTTCAGGACCGCATTTGATGATGCCAAAGTGTACCCAATGACATGTGATGAGTGCAGTGATTTTAGGTCTAAGAATCACAATCACCACCATCACTGTGAGAGCTAACTGTGACTACCATGTCATGGTTACATGTGTCACTCTCACAGTGGGTCTGTTTGATACACTATTCTCTAACATGTATCTATGTGCTTGGTTTGATATCACATATCATGATTAATGAGACTTTGTCATCAACCAACACACACTCTAGTCTTGTTGTGTCAGTGTTATCTATCAACCTTCCACAATGACATCTGACTAGGGACATAACAAGATATGATCTCATTCTACAGGTCCTTAACCCGAAGACATATGTCATTGAGTATTTTCATTCTCTAGACATTCATTCTGCTCTATTATTATCTCATAATTGATTGAACCAGAATAAATTGGAAGTTTTCCTTTGACATTTATCAAATCAATCTTAATGTATCCCAATCCAATCATCCTATGATTGGCTCTCAGGACATACATACCAACAGAGGTCACTATCAAGAACAAGTATCTGCTGCCAAGGATAGACGATCTATTTTACCATCTACGAGTTGCCATAGTGTTCTCCAAGATAGATTTGAGGTTTGGATACCGTCAGCTATGGATCAATATAGATGACATACCCTAGTCAGCTTTCAAGACTGTATATGGTCACTATGAGTTCGTGGTTATGTCATTTGGGCTAACCAACGCACCAGCAGCATTCATGGATCTGATGAATAGAGTGTTTTGATCGTATATTGACCAGTTTGTGGTGGTATTTATTGATGACATGCTGATGTACTTGATGCGATGATTTTGAGTCACATTTATAGACTTGTTTTATATGTGTTTTATGCTTTAATTAGTCATTTTTATGGTTAATATATTGCATAATTCATACATTTTGGTCTTTGCCACTATTTTATGTCAAATCCCCTTTATTTCATCATTTTGAGCATTAATTGTCAAATTATTATTATTTGTGTGAATTGATGTGATCTTGTCTTTGAATTTCAGGACAAACGAGTATTTGCTTCCGTCGATACCATCGACATGGTCACAGGTTGCCAGCCGAAAGAAGCAGGAAAAAGTCGATACTATCGACTTTGATGTCGATGGTATCGAGTCACCTTCAGGTTGTTGGCGAAGAAACAGTCGATAGTATCGACACCAAGTCGATACCATCGACACATGGAGGCTACAGCGTCGCAAAACGACAAAACTGACGCCTAAAGGAAGTTGATACCATCGACCCGAGTCGATGGTATCGAGATGATGTCAGGCGCGACAAAGGAAGGGTTTGCAGCCAGCCGCTACTGTAGCGGGTTGATACCATCGACTCGCGTCGATGGTATTGACGCCGTAGGATATGAGTTTGCTTTCTAACGATCTCAATCGGACGGCTACGGTTAATGAGTGACTTAATGACCGAGATATACCTAAGGACGGCCGCCCGGACGAAAGGGGGATCTGATTAGCCATTCCACAAGTGCCGAGGAGGAGGAGAAAGGAGAACGGAGGCCAGAAGTTCATACCTATCGATCCGGATGTTGCCGAAGACGGATTTCACCACCGAGAGGCGGGAAAGCACATGTTCTACGCAAAGGATCAACCGGTTCTTCTCCGTTCAGGGGTTTTTCCATTCAATTCACGTTTTTCATATGATTTCCCCTATTTCTACCTTGTACTTGTGTGAGATGAACATGCGGGGCTAATCCCCTCCATCTTTAGGACCGGGAGTAGCCCGGGAATTCATTGTATGACAGTTTTATAATAGTAATTCATATTTTCTCTCTTAAATCTGTGGTATATTTTCGTTTTCTTCATATATTGTTATGCTTGATCACCATAATAATAACCTAATGCCCTTAATCACTTCGACAGAAGGGTTAACGGCTGAAAAGAGACGAAACCTACATTAATCGATAAATCCCTTGAACAAGGTGGTGTAAAATTAATGGTGGAATCTGAGAGATCGTTCGTAATGCACTTAGTTTAGGGGATAGGTTACTACGACGGTGGAACCGACCTAAACCTAAGTAGTGAATTGCACCACGATAGTGGGCAATTCTGTTTTCAGGCCACTACCCGGATAGAGAGAGAAGATTGAGGCATTATATAAAATCTAATACAATGAAAACCCGCGGTGAAACCGCAATTCTAAAGATATCCTTTTGAATTGATTAAATTAACCTTTAATCGATTGTTTGCTTTGTTTTATTTTTATTTTCTTTTAATTTTATTTCAACAACCCCAATTTGTTATTCAGCTTAACTGATCGCAAATAGTTAGTAGGAGTCTCCAACATTTCCGAGTATCCCTGTGTTCGACTCGGGCCTCACAAGGCATGTACTACTCGACGCGTACATTTGCGTTTTTAGCGCGTAGTAAAATACACGTCAAGTTTTTGGCACCGTTGCCGGGGATACGGTGAAATTGTTGGCACTTCGAGTGCTACGAGCGGCCACTCTAGGCCACATTTTTTTATTTTTCATTCAACTTCAAATATTTTCTTTCTAGTGTTCGTTCATTTTTATACTCGTCAAAGCACTGTAATGAACTGAATTTTCTTATTTCAGGTGTTGTGTATGGTGCAAACGCGCAGTACTGACTACGCGAATCCCACACCCAAGGTTCCATTGTCGGGATCTGAGGACGAAGATTTTAACGAACAAGAGCACCAAGAAGAGATAGATTCAGAATCTGAACAAGAAGACATGGCCGAGCCACAGACCATATGGGAGAAGATCAAAGCTTCTTCCTCATCAGCTTCAAAGGGGCCTATAAAGAAGCAGGCGATCAACATACCGACATATAAGATCGATCCAGCATTGATAAATTTGGTGAAATCAAATGCGTTTCATGGGCTGAAGAATGAGGATCCTGTTGCACACATCAGCCAGTTTGTTGAGAACTGCGACATGGTAAAAATTGATAGATTTCCGCAGACTGCGCTCTACTTGAAGCTCTTCCCGAGTTCACTAGCGGGAGTTGCACGAGAATGGTTACACAACCTAGATGATGAATTTGTGGAGTCTTGGGACCATATGGTGGAGGTCTTCTTTGAGAGGTTCTTCCCTCCTGAGAAGACCAATGACATGATCAGAAAGATTCACAACTTTACTCAACAGGCCGGTGAAACATATTTGGAGACCTGGGAGAGATTTCAGGTCATGCTGAGGAGGTGCCCACATCACGGGCTGGATAAAGAAACACAGGTGAAAATATTCTATTTTGCTCTCTCCGAGCATGATAGGAGTAATCTGGATTCAGCTGGGTCGGGATTCTTTCTGAATAATACGGATACCAGATGTTGGGAGATATTAAAGAACATGGCTAGGAAACAGTCATGGGGTGACAGAGGCGTTGTGGAGCAAGTCAGATTTGTAGGTGAATCCAAAGTAATTAAGGAGCTAAACGACAAGTTAGATATTCTAGCCAAGAAGTTGCTAGCTAAGGAAGATGCATCAGAGGATGAGGAAGCCCAAGTTAAATTCATGCAACAACAGGGCTATAGAAACAATGACTATGCATGGAGAAAGGACAAAAAGTTCTCATGGAAGGATCCGAATAATTTTTTGCAAGATCTGGATGCCAAGCCACAACCTAGAGCGGAGGACAAGAACATTGAATTACTTAGTCAAATGGTACAGCAAAATCAGGAGATGCTGGCTATGTTTGGTAAACAACTACAATCTCAAGGTGATATTCTAACCAAATTTGGGCAGACGCTACAAAGCCATGGAGCACAGATGCGGGCATTAGAAACCATTGTGGCACAGATTTCCAGTGAAGTGGCGGCCATCAAGCACACCAATCAACAGAAACCGGCCGAGAATGCAAACGTGGCCCAAGCACACCATCAGGTCAAGCACATATCTGTGGTAAGCAATGAGGAGGAATCCCAGGTGCCAGAGACAAAAGATCAAAGCAAATTGACTTTTAGTACAGAGGCGACACCGGCAATATCGTACCCTCGCACCTATTATGGACTAGCAGGCAGAAGCACTTTCTTCAGGAAATCTCAGCCAGTTATGAATATTGCATCTCCATCTAGGCAAGAAGAACAATTGAAGGTTGTTTGTGCACGTGTGGAAACATCTAATGCGAGAGAGGAACCACAACAAGCTATTACTGTTGATGATGTCTCGCCAAAGCCCACGTTAGAGGGAGTGATTGAAGTAAGCTTAGGGGAGTTGGCCCCGAAAAGCTCATATGTGCCACCTCACAGGTGTGTGAGTGCAGCAGTTGTGTCAAGTCCAGGAAATCTAGGGCCAAAGAAAGAGCATCGTCAATTTAGGAAATTCTTGGAAATATTCCGAAAACTCCACATCAATATTCCATTAGTGGAGATGATCGAGAAGGTTCCCGCCTATGGGAGGTTCATCAAAGAAATCATCAATAAGAAGAGGCGGATAAAAGACGGTGATATTTGTCGGATGAATGAGACGGTGAGTTCTATGATTCACGGGAGTTCGCCAAAGAAGAGAAAAGACCCAGGAGGTTTCTACATTCCATGCTCGATAGGTGATCAACATTTTCCTAAAGCGCAATGTGATTCAGGCGCCAGCATAAATCTCATGCCTCTGGCGACATTTCAGAAACTTGGGTTAAAAGAAATCAAGAAGTCGGTCGCGACAATTGAATTGGCGGATGGGTCTTTAGTGAGACCATATGGAGTATGTGAAGATGTTCTCATCAAAGTGGATCGATTTATATTCCCGGTGGATTTTGTTGTCATGGATATGCCACCGCTCCAAAGCTGTGAAATTCTTCTAGGAAGACCTTTTCAAGCAACGGCGGATGTCGAGACTGCCTTAAGGAGAGGTACATTGTCCTTGGGAATTGGAGGAGATCGAGTTGAATTCAAATTACCGCACGATCCTCTAAGAACATGCCCCAAAGTGCAAAGATGATGAGCTTCAAGTCGTCTAGCCTAAGACGTTAAATAAGGGTGCTTGTTGGGAGGCAACCCAACCATCGATACATTAGGATAGTTTATTTATAATCGTAGGTTGCTTTATTTTTGTTCAATGTTTAGTGTAAAGAAGATACCTTGATCCGTTTGTTCATTGTGCAGGCTGAGGCAGAGTCGATACCATCGACACACTGGTCGATGGTATCGACAAGGGTACAGGTTGACGACTACATATTTTGTTCTGAGTCGATACCATCGACGGCCTCGTCGATGGTATCGACATACCTACAGGTGGTCGAGAAGGAAAAGTCGATAGTATCAACATAGGAGTCGATACCATCGAGATCTCTGGAGAAGTGCAGACCGATTTGTCTCAGTCAACTCGATACCATCGACGGCCTCGTCGATGGTATCGACATGGTTACAGGTGAAATGCAAAGTGGCAGTGTCGCAATGAAGAAAAGTCAATACCATCGACCCAAGTCGATGGTATCGACCATCCATGTCACCGATCCGCGCAAACACATCGACAGCGATTGCGGTTTCCACGTCATCGATCCAGGTGCAGCGTCGATACCATCGACCCATGTCGATGGTATCGACACGTCAGCGATCCGGGTTTCAAGATTCAGCAATCGACGACCGTCGATACTCGCGATGGGGACGGATAGCATCGATAGGTGTCGATACCATCGACCCGCGTTGATGGTATCGACGGGCTAACAGTGGCGTCGGCCAAGTCTATATAAGGAGATTCATGACGTCATTTAACGTCACACCTTCAGAGCTCTCTTCTTCCTTTGTGCCGAGCACTCCCCCGAGCCATCCAAGCCCGAAGAACAGCAGCACCGAGTGGAGATTCAATTCTCCATCTTCACCGAGCTCTTCTTCTAATCCTTTTCTCGTCGCAACAATGGTGCATACAACCGGAGCTTCTTCCTCGCGCGCTCATATGATTGACATCCCCGAGTTCATGCCACCACCACCATCATCGGTCGCACATCCTCGACTTGTCCACCCATCCGC
The DNA here is from genome assembly GCA_963693085.1 of Alisma plantago-aquatica. NCBI lineage: Eukaryota > Viridiplantae > Streptophyta > Magnoliopsida > Alismatales > Alismataceae > Alisma > Alisma plantago-aquatica. Next base: position 1,658,759,164 of record OY856409.1, read on the forward strand.
GGATGTGAAGAAGGTTTACGAAGAAATCCTGAAGCGCAAGATCGAGCCCACCCGTTACGTGGATCTGGAGATGATCAATGATCTTGGCTTCAAGGCAAATCTGGATTACGTACTAAAGGGGCAGGCCCACTAAACGGGCCGTGGACACGATGAGCTTGAGTACCATGAAGACGGCCAACCATTTTTCGGCGAGTGGCCAACGTACAAAGAGCTGGTGGCGGAATTCATGGCGTCACTGGACGTCTGTGTTGTGCCCAATGAGATATCAGCAAGCAACCGTGAGTGGGAAAAGGGTAGGGTGTTTTTTTGGCTGTACAACCATGACTACACCATCACCCTTGAGCAGTTCAACAACATCTTCAACTGGAATCACGCGCGGTACGACTACAGGCGGCTGGATAACCGCACCAACTACGACGCTCGTTTTCCGAGTTGGTGACAGTGCCACAAGGGAAGTCGGTTAGCTACCACAACACCGCAGTAGCCGACTTCGAGCACCCATTTGTCCGGGTCTTGCACCGGATGTTGAGCTCCACCTTGTTTGCTCGGGGCGACCTAGCCCTTAGCAAGTTTCAGGAGCCTGACCTTTTCTTTCTCTACAAGCTCCTGACGCAACAAGAGTGCAACTGGGGCACCTTCTTTCTGCAATGAGTTTTGGCGGTGAAGCGGAGTATGAGGAAAGCGTCGATTCACTTCGGCAGGCTAATCACCAAGCTTGCTTCATACCTCAGCTTGAATTTTCAGACCCTCACTCCTCTATCTACTAAGAGCAAGGTGAACTTGCAACATTTACACCGGTCCAATCTCATTCTTCTCCTAGATGGCATGGTGTTCGCACACTGCCACGTAAATCAAGCATATCAGGAGTGTTCTCTACCCGACCCCATCTTCAACATCGACGGCGCGCAGCATTTCCGGTGGCCAATCATAGCCATCGATTCCGATGAAGAAGACGGCGGCAACAACGGTAGCGACGACGACGAGGCGGCGGAAGAGGAGGAAGAGGCGTTCACACCTCTTCGATCACGAGTGGCACCCCGGAAGCGCCCTAGGATGCATCCGGGTGCATCTTCATCTTCTCCGCATTGGCCTCCACCACCACAGCCCTCGCAACTGAGCGAGGATGTCTATTCTATGCAAGGGATGTACACAATGCTTCAAGACATCTAGCAGACGCAGCATAGCCACACAGTTGCCTATGCCGGTATTCAAGACACCACCAACCGGCTCTTCGTCAACCAGCAGGCGATTTTCGAGAATGAGCGCCTTCTTTTTGCAAATCAGGAGAACATCCATGATCGGCTGCACAGGATGGAGCAGCAGCAGCAGCCGTTTTACAATCATTACTGGAGCTAGAATTATTTTGGGGGGTATCCACAGCCTCCTCCGATGCCCCAGTATGATCCGACCTTTCAGGGGCAATACCTGTCTTGGGACCCCACGGCGCCGCAATACCCACCTCCACCACCACAGGACTGATCTGGTATCACTGTTCCAATCTTTAAGTTTGTTTCTGACTATGAGGCCATAGTCAAATTCAAGCTTAGGGGGGTAGTGGAACAGCTTTATCTTTTATTTTTTTAGTTTTTAGCATTATTGCTTTTGTTCTTGTTATTTGTTTTCTTGTTTTTTTTAGTTTTTGTAGGATCCACATGCTATCTAGTGTAATCATGGATGTCATAAAGTTGTGTCATCTCTTTAGTAGTGCAAGGGAAATTTGAAAATTTTTTGTGTGTTTGAAAAGCTTGTTTTGTTTAATCTTGGGCACACATCCTATGAAAATGATTGGTTCTGTCAACTCTAAAACAACAACTCACACATGTACTCCTAATGATTCATGAAAGTGGACGGAAATGGTTGTTTGAGCCTAATCTGACCAAATGGTAATGAGACTTTAATTGGATGTAAGAGAGAGAACCCTCTAAACTACTACACAGGTCAGTAAGGAGGGACTCATAATATCTTTCTAAGGTTCAGTCATCTAGTCTTGTGATCGTTCCACTTCATTGTTTCCATAATCCACCCAAGAATTGGAAGTAGAGTACAGTTTTAACTCTTTTTGCTTGCATAGCATCTAGATAGGACTTGCATTGCAATTGACTATACGATTCTGCATAAAAAGAAAGAAAAAAAAAGTATAGTGATACATGCACATTACCCTTAGGTGCATGCCATGTAGTTGCATTCATAATTTTCATGCATAAAGTATATCATGTATCTCAATTTTTCTCCAATGGTGAATTAAATTGTTCCATACCTTCTAATTAGTGCAAATTTCTGAGTATGAAGAAAAATTAGCCCAATGTAATTATCTTTAAGCAGTTATGGATATAAGGGCTGGAAAAGAAGAAAGAAAAAGAAAAAAAAAATCTGAAAATTCTGCACAATGAAAAAAAAAGAGTTATTTAGAAGAAAGTGGAATAAGAAGGAGAAAGGAACGTAATATCACCTGCATTTCAGGATAATTGAGTACATGATGTAACTTAACTCGATATCCATCTCATTTTGAGATGGATGGTTAGTGCATGCATCATTCCACTTAATCTTAGACATTAGGGCATTTCTCATGTGCATTTGCATCATTTAGGGCATTTTGTTTATGCATGTTGAAACGGTACGATACTTCCACTTTCTTCCATGAGCCACCCATTGCATCCACCCGTTGCTCGGATTGGTAGGCCACCGTGAATTTCTCCTCACTAATGTACATCAGGAGAACTGCTTCCATATAGATGGTAGTTAGGGCGAGCAACGTAGTTTAGGAGATCACAAGATGCACCAAGTCTGAACCGGCGATTTTTATTATGTTAACTGCCTTATGTGATAGTGTTCATCAGTTTTGAGGTCAATTTCTCTTATGGATGATTATTGTCGTCTGCAGGGTAATTACCATTTTGTGGTTAGAGAGGGCCGGTATGTGAATGTCCGGTGGGAGTCATATGGGATGTTGATTGTGATGTGTTGTTCTTCAGTTGACATTAGCAATTCTATTCTAAGGATTAGTTGCTCGAGGGCAAGCAACGTTCAAGCTTAGGGGAGTTTGATGTGATGATTTTGAGTCGCATTTATAGACCTGTTTTATATGTGTTTTATGCTTTAATTAGTCATTTTTATGGTTAATATTGCATAATTCATACATTTTGGTCTTTGCCACTATTTTATGTCAAATCCCCTTTATTTCATCATTTTGAGCATTAATTGTCAAATTATTATTATTTGTGTGAATTGATGTGATCTTGTCTTTGAATTTCAGGACAAACGAGTATTTGCTTCCGTCGATACCATCGACGGAAGTCGATACCATCGACATGGTCACAGGTTGCCAGCCGAAAGAAGTAGGAAAAAGTCGATACTATCGACTTTGATGTCGATGGTATCGAGTCACCTTCAGGTTGTTGGCGAAGAAACAGTCGATAGTATCGACACCAAGTCGATACCATCGACACATGGAGGCTACAGTGTCGCAAAATGACAAAACCGACGCCTAAAGGAAGTCGATACCATCGACCCGAGTCGATGGTATCGAGATGATGTCGGGCGCGACAAAGGAAGGGTTTGCAGCCAGCCGCTACTGTAGAGGGTCGATACCATCGACTCGCGTCGATGGTATCGATGATGTAGGATATGAGTTTGCTTTCTAACGATCTCAATCGGACGGCTACGGTTAATGAGTGACTTAATGACCGAGATATACCTAAGGACGGCCGCCCGGATGAAAGGGGGATCTGATTAGCCATTGCACAAGTGCTGAGGAGGAGGAGAAAGGAGAACGGAGGCCAGAAGTTCATACCTGTCGATCCGGATGCTGCCGAAGATGGATTTCACCACCGAGAGGCGGGAAAGCATGTATTCTACGCAAAGGATCAACCGGTTCTTCTTCGTTCAGGGGTTTTCCCATTCAATTCACGTTTTTCATATGATTTCCCCTATTTATACCTTGTACTTGTGTGAGATGAACATGCGGGGCTAATCCCCTCCATCTTTAGGACTGGGAGTAGCCCGAGAATTCATTGTATGACAGTTTTATAATAATAATTCATATTTTCTCTCTTAAATTCGTGGTATATTTTCGTTTTCTCCATATATTGTTATGCTTGATCACCATAATAATAACCTAATGCCCTTAATCACTTCGACAGAAGGATTAACGGCTGAAAAGAGACGAAACCTACATTAATCGATAAATCCCTTGAACAAGGTGGTGTAAAATTAATGGTGGAATCTGAGAGATCATTCGTAATGCACTTAGTTTAGGGGATAGGTTACTACGACGGTGGAACCGACCTAAACCTAAGTAGTGAATTGCACCACGACAGTGGGCAATTCTATTTTCAGGCCACTACCCGGATAGAGAGAGAAGATGGAGGCATTATATAAAATCTAATACAATGAAAACCCGCGGTGAAACCGCAATTCTAAAGATATCCTTTTGAATTGATTAAATTAACCTTTAATCGATTGTTTGCTTTGTTTTATTTTTATTTTCTTTTAATTTTATTTCAACAACCCCAATTTGTTATTCGGCTTAGCTGATCGCAAATAGTTAGTAGGAGTCTCCAACATTTCCGAGTATCCCTGTGTTCGACTCGGGCCTCACAAGGCATGTACTACTCGACGCGTACACTTGCATTTTTAGCGCGTAGTAAAATACACGTCACTACTCCAAAGATAATCCACAACATGATCAGCCCCCATGCCTAGTGTTGACAATGTTAAGACAACACCAACTATATGCCAAGTTCAGTAAGTGTGAGTTTTGGCAGAAAGATGTGTCTTTTCTTGGGCATGTGATATCTTCTAAAGATGTTTGTGTGGATCCTAAGAAGGTTCAGTCTGTGCTAGAATGGGAACAGCCAAAGACACCGACATAAGTTCATAGTTTCCTAGGCTTATCAAGATACTATAGGAGGTTCATCAAGAACTTCATGTCGTGGTGTTACCCCTAACAAAGTTGACCAGGATAGAGGTTTCGTTTGTCTGGGATGACAAGTTTCAGCATTCTTTTCAGCTTTTGAAGGAGAAGTTGACCACTGCACTAGTGTTAGTGCTACCAGAGCAAGGAAAGGGTTATATTGTCATATGTGATGTGTCAAAGAACGTCTTGGGTTGTGTGTTGATGCAAGATAAGAACGTGATTTCTTTTACTTCGTGACATCTTAAGAAACATGAGGAGAGATACCCAACGCATGATCTGGAGTTAGCAGTAATGGTCCATGCCTTGAAGATAGGGAGACACTACCTTTATGGTGAGAAGTGTCAAATCTTCACTGAACACAAGAACCTCCAATACATCTTCTCAAAGCATGATTTGAACATGTGTCAAAGATGTTAGATGGAGCTAATCAAGGACAATGATTGTACAATATATTACCATCCAGGAAAGGTGAATGTAGTGGCAGATGCCTTGAGCAGGAAGTCTTCTTCATCATCATCTATAGATAAGGCGCAATTGTGTTCTTTAGTGTGACATAAGTGAGACATGCTTGTGTCTTTATGTTAGATTAATGTGCAACTGGAGGTATCTCTGTTAGTAGGCTTGTTAGTATAGATATAGGTGAAGCATACACTAAGGTAGCAGATCAGAGATGGACAGTAAGATGATCCTATGGTACTGGATATACGAGTAGAGTTTGTAAGTGAGAAGTGTGATGGTTTTCATGAGTCAGATGATGGGACAGTGTGTTTCCATGGCAGGGTAGTGGTTATTGATGTTGATGGTCTAAGGAAGATGGTTTTGGATAAGTCTGACTCGTTGATGTATACTATGCATCTAGGTAGTACCAAGATGTATCGCAACTTGAAGGATCTGTATTAGTGGCATGGCTTGAAGCATGATGTGGTTGAGTTCGTGGCAAGCTGTCATGTATCTCAACAGGTCAAGGTTGAGCATCAAAAACCTATAGGGACGTTGCAACTATTGCCTATACCATAGTGGAAATGGGATCATATCATGATGGACTTTGTGGTTGGCCTTCCTAGGAGAGCCAAAGGTTATTATTCCATATGGGTGATAGTTGTCGGGTTGACTAAATCAGTTCATGGCAAGGTGTCATGTGTCTCAATAGGTCAAGGTTGAGCATCAAAAACCTATAGGGACGTTGCAACCGTTGCCTATACCACAGTGAAAATGGGATCATATCATGATGGACTTTGTGGTTGGTCTTCCTAGGAGAGCCAAAGGTTATTATTCCATATGGGTGATAGTTGACAGGTTGACTAAATCAACACACTTCTAACCTATCAAGACAATGTACACAGCATAGAATATCGCACAAATATATGTCGATGAGATAGTTCATCTACATGGTATCCCAGCTACCATATTGTTAGATAGAGGTCCTCAGTTTACCATTCATTTTTGTAAACATCCGCATACAGTGATGGTTATGCAGTTGAGGTTCATTACAGCATTTCACCCGCAGACAGTTCAAACCTTAGAGGATATGTCAAGGGCTTGCATTTTATAGTTTTTGGGAAGTTGGGATGTACACCTAAGCTTGATAGAGTTTGCCTACAACAATAATTACCAGAGAATCATTGACATGGCACCATATGAAATGTTGTATGGGAGGCATTTTCAGTCACCGCCTTGTTGGTATGAAATAGGTGACTATCAACTTTTGGGTCTTGAGCTTGCGCAACAGACTATCGAGAAGATCAAAGTGATACAACATCAGTTGAAGGCAGTCCAGGACAGATAGAAGCCATATGCCAACAATTGCCATAAACCGTTGGAGTTCCAAGTTGGAGACTGTGTGTATCTGAAGGTTTCTCCTTGGAAAGCGGTGCTAAGGTTTGGTAAGAAGATCAAGTTGGCTCCTATATATATGGAACCTGACCATGTAGTGCCATGAGTTGGAAAGGTGACGTACAAGCTTGAGTTAGCACTAGAGTTGAACAGGTTGCACCTAGTCCTCCATGTTTCTATGTTGATGAAGTGTTATCTAGATACAGAGCAAGTGTTACAGCCAGTGGAAGTTGAGTTGGAGGAGGATATGTCATATGTGGAAGGTCTTGTGTTGATCTTGGATAGGAGGGTGAAGGAGTTGAAGAAGAAGGATATAGCTCTTGTTAAGGTTTTGTGGAATCACCATGGTGTATAGGAAGGCATGTGGAATTTATAGTAGGATATGTGTAGGTATTACGATGTATTTACATATCTATTGGAATAATTTCTAATGCTTCAAATGGTGTTTAGAGAAATACCAATATGAATATCTTGAAGTGTTCAAGAAAATCATGAATGAAGTACAAATTTGGTAAAAGTAATAACTCTTGATGTGATCAATGAATGAGATACTTAAACCAAATATTTGAGAACCTTATGAGTGGTTATGATAGTGTATCATAGAGAACTCGTGATTAAGGCATAGTGATGTCTAAATCAAAAAAGGAGTCATACTCTAAGAAGTTAGAGGATGATTATCAAATAACTAAATTCTTCTTAAATAAAGAATACCTTACACTAATAAAGGATATTAAGAATCACAAAGTGTTGTGAGTTTCCAAATTCCTTAACAAATACACCTCAAATATATATGATGAGTTGGTCATATGATGAGTCAACAATATAGATGATATTCAGGAACCGAATTTTGAGTTATGGTTTATGACCATTAGATCCTAAATGACTTCCATGTGAACCATAAGGTATGACCTTTATGGTATCACCCATTGGGATGAAACCCATAAGTGCATATAAGTCTTAAGTGTTAAGACACGTGGATGACATTTTGAGAAATATCATGTTTGTTGATTACAACTTAATGACTAAGAGATTTGGCATATGGATATTAAAATTGCATTCCTATGAGGAATAAGACAAGGATGTGTACGTCACATAGCCTATAAGGTTTATGATTCCATTAATGCAAATGAAGTCTATAAGTTACAATGGACTAATCAATGTGATTGATTGAGTTCAAGCAACATAGAATTGGAAATATTTACTTTGATAATATGGTCAAAGGGTTTGACTGATATGTCAAAGATAAAGAAGGGATCTGTGATTTAGTGGGAGTGTATTCACATTCCAATCTCTTTTCACGTACGATTTTGGGGGTAAAATCCTTGTTAGAGGTTTATGGTTGTAAGACCCCAAAACTTGCTTAATGGTTGAATATGTTTGATTTCCTTAATTACATGCTTAAAACCTTAATCTAACCCTGTGATGTGCTTTTATACATGTGAAAAGCTTAAGTTTCAAGTTTGGTCTAGTTTGGACATTGCTTGAGCAAGTTATGCAATTTTGTGCATGTTTTGGACTTATCTACAATTTACCCATATCTAAGTTTTTTCTTGCAAATTGTCACATGCTTTATGTTACTTACATGTTTTCATATCATTATTTATTTGTTTGTGGCTTGGGGCACCTTGGTGTGCCTTGTTTAGGTGGTGTTACCCTTCTAGGGTTGAGTTAGGGTTTATCCTTCATAGATGAGCCACCTTGGGAGGCCATCAACATATGGTTCCCCTAGATATGATGACAACCGATGGTCAACACCAGGTGGGACAACTTATGGTTCTTCCTATAGGTCTTAGTTCAATGGTTATATCTTTTGAGGGTCCCTTGATCCTATGGTTTTCTTGGAAGGGGGTGACGATGATTTTCACCCTTGTGACCTAGAACTTCATCAACCGATGGTCACCATGTGTGGAAACTGACGGCCAACCTGGGAGGGCCAAGATGTGATGGCCCAGAAGACTCCATGGATAATAGAGATACTTCTTGCATGGACATGATGTCCCTTGTTCATGGACACTTGGCTAACATGTTAGGACACCTAGACCTTCTCTTCTCTCTCTCCCATAGCTATACAAACCTCCTACCTTCCGTGCAAAAGAACCTTTTGGATTCCTTCCTCTTCCTTTCTGTCTAGAGCTTCATCCTCCTTGCTCTAGCAGAGAGGAAGGTGACCAAGGTAGAAGAAGGTGGCAGAGCTTCTAGAGTGTGTTGTTAGAGCTTGGATCTACCCTTCCTTGGAGCTTGTGGGGCTTTCTTTTGTTGTTCTTGACCTAAGCAAGTAAGTAATCTAGATATGTTTCTCTTCATTTTCTTTTTTGTTCTACCTCCTTCCTTCTTCTTATTCTTCTTCTTCTTGGTCATGAACATGGCATTCCAATGTTGTGGTTGCTCTATAGCTTATAGAACCCTTCCTTCTTGCTTCCTTGACCTAGGGTTTGCTCTTTTATTTGGAGAGGAAGCTTGTTTGGCCATGTGGAGAGCTAAGCTAGGGTTTCCTTCCTCTTCTTCTCAAGTTAACTTGCTGTTTGGAGCTTATTCTTCTTCCTAGAGGTGAGTTATATAACTTTCTCCATATTTATTGCTTACTTATAGCTTGCATGCGCTAGATCTGGCTCTAAAAACTTAGTTCTAAGTAGTAGGAACCTACCTCTACCTAGGTTTTGAGCTTAGATGTTTGTTTCTTGGGTAGTTTATCATCTTGGATGTGTTCTATGCCTTGTGCATGACCTTCCTAAGGTAGAAGAAGCTTTGGGGTGGGCTTTCTTGGCAACGAATGATTCTTGTTTCCCCTTGGAAGATGGTTTTACTTGGAGTTTTGAAGGTTGATTTCTACCTTTTATGGAACCTGATGGTGTGCCTTAGTATTACAATCGGTGGTCTTGCTTTTTAGTGCTGTTTTGCTGGTCCCTTTAGATCAAATGATGTTTCTAACTTAGCTTCTATTTGGACTCTTTTATGCTCAACAAATGATAGTTTTGGTGTTTTTTTAAGTGGTGAACTCGGTGCTTTTCTCCCCCCTCACATCTGATGATTTTTACTTGATGTTTGAAGCTTATTTCACCACTTGTTGGCAACAATCGATGGCTTCATTGGGTCCAACACTTGATGGTCCCACTAGTTCATCAACTAATGGCCTTACATAGTCAGTGATGTCAATCAATTGTTGGAGTGGGTCGATGGTTCATCAACTAATGGTTGGAGTGGGTCGATGGTTCATCAACCAATGGTTTTTTTTTTTGGTTAAGCCAGGAGGTCGTCTATTCATCTCACCCTCCTCGTGTGAGCTAAAAAAATCGTCAAGTACAGCTCCTGCTTATAAAGTGCAGATCTAACCCCCTCATGACTGACTCACAACACAGAGATCACAACAAAAGCCCCGAACAGCCAAGACGACAATAGGACAAAAACAAGCAGCAACCCAACCAGAGCATTAAGGATGCTTAAATCTCAAAACCACGTAGGGAGTGTGGTTCCTCTCAAGAAGAGCCATGCCACGAACTCTAGGCGGAAAACAACTAGGATCAGAAATCACAATCAATTCTTGACTGAGGACTCCCCATTTACCAATTTCTCTGGGAATAGAATTGATGGCCCTGTGAACAAGCAAACCAACAATACCTTCATCCTCCATGTAGCTCTTTATCTCCCTGACAATACGAGAAACCCTCCAAGGAACACAAGCAGTGCCCCAAAGCATGCGATAAGAATGCTCGTCATCAATCTCCAAAACAGCAATCCGCAAGGATTGGTTCTCAGCCAGCTTCAACCCAACTGCACAAGCTTGAAGGGAAGCAGAAAGATGATCATTTGCAGTTAACCATGCTCTAGCAATCTGACAGATAGCAGCCCGGTGATTCCTGATGATACTAGCCATCCACCACCTGTGGTGACCGGAAGAGTCTCTACTCCTACCGATCGTGATGTTCATCTTCAAGGAATTGAGGTCAGGGGTCATCCATCTCAATAGGTGAACCTCCCTAAGAGCATAGTTAGGGTCATCAATACCGTGATGATTTAGGCGCCAATGTTCCTCCGGTTGGGCGAGGGCGTGGAACCATCTCTTTTTCAACAAGGTGTTGAGTTGTGCAATCATGCAGTTCATATCATGGGCAAAAGGGGCCTTACGGCCATCATATCTAGCACGACATCTCCATCTCCAAATGTAAAAAGGAATAAGCGTAGCAAGGCAAGCTGCAATCCACTCCATAACAATGGAAGATCTCCCCCGTGAACAGATAGATAAAAGCTCAGCTGTATTATGAGGCCGGGTTCTAGCAGTAAGAAGGGAGAACTTGTTCCAGAAAACAGAAGCAAGGCAGCCGTGGAAGAAAAGGTGATCCATATCTTCAGTATTGGGGTCATCGCAGCAATCACATCTAGAAGGAAAAGCAATATGGCACCTAATAATGTTATCATCAGTAGGAAGGGCTCTATGAGAAAGCTTCCAAATGAGCGTGCAAGCCTTGGGTGCATCTAGGTGCCAAATCTTCTGAACGGCAGATGGGGCATCATTTTGATTCATAGTCAAGATCTTCTTCACATATTTGATAGAGAACATACCCGTCACCTCCGGACACCAAACAAGCATATCATCATCATCATTTATCTGCTGGTCGGCTTTCTTGATCAGATAAATACCATCCTCATTGAGAAGCTGCCTCAAAGAAGACCAGTCCCAACCTTCGTTTTGGATCCATAAGTCACGAACAAGGAAATGATGGTTGCGATCACTGGTATGCAAGGCATGATCAAAGAGTCTCTCATCACACCATAGGGAGTCCCAGAAAGAGATGAGACCTTTCCCAACTCGCCATCTACAGAAAGGAAGAATCGTAGGGAACAGATTCCAGAGATGTTTCCAGTAAGAAGAAGCAGAACTACTGTATCTAACATTTTGCGGATAATATTCAGATCTACTATGCGCCCTACTCGCATATTTCTCTCTACAGAATCTTGCCCAAATCGTGTTCTTTGCTAAAATCTCCCAGCACGCTTTAGCCATGAAAGCTTTGTCAACAATTCTCGTATTATGAAGGCCCAAACCGCCATACTCCACAGGCTTTGCAATCTTGTTCCAGCCAATCCACGCCTTACGATGGTTATTCTCTCTATCTGCCCAAAGAAACCGAGCAAGGATAGCGTCTATACGATCCGAAACTCCACAAGGAATACCAATGGCAGCAGCAGTATGAACAGTCGTCGACGAGAGGACATGTGCGATGAGCAACTTCCGACCAGCAAAAGAGAGGAGCCTCGACTTCCAGGATGCCACCTTCTGTCTAATCTTCTGAAACAACCCCTCAAAATCATTAAGAGCATCTCTACCCATTCTTATGTTAACTCCCAGATATAGAAACGAATCCGTAGTAGTATCTATCTCAAGAGTGTGCGCAATGTTGGAGATGGTAGCATCACTCTTGCTGCCCACAGTACAAATAGATTTGGCACGATTGATCTTCTGTGCAGAAGCTGCTTCATAAGCCTTCATAATCTGATGTACACGCTGCAAAGTGTCAGGATGAGCATTAAGGAACATCACCACATCGTCCGCATAGAGAAGAAACAGAGGAGCAGAGCCGTTGCCACGAGTGCGGAATCTTTCCAACTTGTGAACATGATCAATGTGATGGATGTATCTACTAAGAAGCTCTTCATAAATGATAAACAGGAAGGGGGAGATCGCATTCCCCTGTTTGAGGCCTCTGAGCATGGGAAAGAAACCATCATACTCACCCCTGATGGAGACCGTAGCCCACGCATTAGAGAAGAAACTAAGACACAACTTGCAGAAATCATCCGAGAACCCAAATCTCATCAAGATCTTCTTGAGAATTGGCCATTCTACCCTGTCAAAAGCCTTTGACATATCTAGCTTGATCATGACGTTAGGCTGCTGTCCGCCCTTGTGAATATCATGCATTAACTCCTTGGTCATCCTGATGTGATGAGTTATCTCCCTGCCATGAATGAAGGCCGCATGCTCCTCAGAAATAATAGAAGGCATCAACTTGGCCATGCGGTTACTAACAACTCTAGCAAGAATACGCAAGGAAACGTTTTCAATGGAGATAGGACGGAAGTCTTTATCAATCTTTTTAGGATTCTCGACCTTCGGAACAAGAAGGATTCTGCAGCTATAGAGACTCCGGTGACAAACACGGCCAGTAAAGAACATCTCAGTCAACAACATGAAGTCTTTCTTAATGGTATCCCACATAGCAGTGTAGAAAGGAACTGTGAAACCGTCAGGGCCAGGGGCAGTGTGTGTGTCCATCTGTGCAAGGGCAGCACGGACCTCATCCTCCATAGGAATAGCAGTGAGGGAGCTGTTATCATCCATAGAAATCATTTTCGGAATAGCCTGCAACATCTCATCAAGGACATCATCATCATACGTGGAACAGTCACTATAGAAGTCTCTGTAATGCGCAGCAGCATGATTTGCAATCTCACGAGGGTCATCCAAAAATGAACCATCGTCCATCAACAAGCTACGAACACTGTTATGCTTCCTCTTAGCCTTCACGATAGCATGATAGAATCTAGTGTTCCTTTCACCTTCATTGAGCCAGCTAATACGAGACTTCTCTTTCCAGATGTTTTCCTCAGTATCCAGGACCTCCTGAAGCTCATATTCCGCTTGTCTGAGATTTGTTTCATTATCTAACGAGGGATTATCATCGTAAGCAATCTGGGTAGTGTGAACAATGTCTTCCAGATCTTTTTTCCTCTGCTCAATATCACCATAAGTCTTCTTGCTCCATGTCTTAAGGGCTTCTCTGACCATCTTGAGTTTGAAAAAGAAAGACTCGGACGGGTTCCCCCACGAAACCAAATCCCAAGTCTCATTGATAAGATTACGACAACTCTCATGGCTCAGCCACATCTGCATAAAAGAAAAGGATCTACGGCCTCTGTTGTTTCTCGTAGTCCCCGGCTGGTAAAGAATCGGGCAGTGATCAGAGACCCTGTACCGGGTAAGGTGAGAGGATAAAGCATTAGGAAAAAAATTACACCAAGCATCATTGAAAAAAGATCTGTCCAGCCTCTCCCAGATAGAATGGGTGCCGTACTGCTTGTCAACCCAGGTGTACTTGCTGCCCTCATAAGGAACCTCCCTCATATTAACATCATGAATGAAAGAATTGAACTCCATGATATCTTGGAAGCTTCTGTCAAGACCCCCTCTTTTTTCAGCATTATCTCTGATGGTATTAAAATCACCTGTAATCAGCCATGCCTCATCACCCATCATATTAGAAAGATCGTTGATGTCCTCCCAGAGATTCCTTCTAGACACATGATTGCAGCTCGCGTAAACCAAAGTAACAAAGAAAACAGGATTGTCCGCCACATTGAGCTTAAGAGTAATATGTTGTCTATGCTTCCGGACCACAGTGGGGTTTAGCTCATTATCAACGTATAGCCAGAGCTTACCACCTTCCTCCTCATTACTGGAAGTCCAGTCAAGCCTAACAATATCAAGAAGCTCATCCGCAACAAGAGCATGTAGGAAAGGTTCATCAATGCAAACAATCTTCGGGGAGTGTCTTCTACAAAGTCTGCCCAGGACTCTTCTAGTTTTGTTGTTCGCCGCGCCTCTAATATTCCAGAATAAGATTTTGGAATCCATAGAGAAGAAACAAGGATGATACTACGGCTAGCAGCCTCCACGGCAAACTTCACTGTCTCTATCAATCCAGTCATCATCCGAGAACGGGTTCTCACCTTCTGATAAACGTCTTCTGTGTCCATGTAGTCGCTGCTCATGTACTCGACTATCAAACTGGGAAGAAGGCCCCTCTTCACACGCAAATCTTGGCCGACGTCTGCTGCCATTATGGCCTGCCCGTGAACTCCCATCGCCTAGGTGAATGAAATCCCGAACACTGCTCAGCTGTAAACGGACCCTATTCCCTTCATCATCGAACACGACTCTACTGTGTTGTGCCTCACGTTGCTGCTGGTTTTCTTCTTCACTGGCTGGCTCATCTTCAACGGCAATCAGCGGCTGCTCATCCTTCTTTTCTGACTCAGTAAGAACGGTTGTATTCTCAGGAACCTCCTTCTGTGATGCCTCATTTACGTAAGCTGTTCTATGGATAGAGAGAGCTTCCATAGGAATACCTAGCTCCTCGCCAATCTCAGTGCGTGAGAAAAGGGATGATCTAGGACTCCCTCTTGCTACCATCTGCAACATCACATCCGACCTCCGATCGCCATAAGTAAGGGCCACATATTGTGGTACATCCTCTCTGAAGGCTTCAACAAGGACCAAGATACCAGAAATGTCGTCGTGGTTACGCATCCAGTCCGAAACAAGGACCAATCTGCCAAAGCTGTTAACAATACTATCAATGGCATCATCATCACGACAGACAATAGGAAGATTGGCGATCCAGAACCATAAAGCTTCCTTCTTGGAGCAAGGCTCACCGTCCTCCAAGGATTTGAGGGTAACTATGTTGTTTTGAAACTGGAAACTACCATTTTTACAAGCATCCATCGCTAGCTCCTTAGATTCAAAGAAGGCAACAGCTTTGCTACGAGCATGACGATAAATATCTGTCGTGTGCGGCCACATCTTCTGCAACACAGGACCCAAAGCCTCCCAGGTAGAACCGGACTGCCATGCTATCTCCACAGCACGACCAAGAGCCACGGCTCTATTCTTCCTTTCTTCTGTATCAGATCCGAGATTGACTGCAACTCTTTTGGGAACATGTTGAGGTCCACCTCGAGCCGGAACGCCAGTTCTCATTGCCGGGAAATCCTCCATGGAGAAGATGTTGGGTGGTTGAGGACGAGGGACGAAGGTACATCGCCTAGCAACATGACCCGGTCTTCTGTACTTGTAACAAACAATGGCGTTTTGACATTGGGACTGCCAATGTCCTTTCCCCAAGCATCTGTAGCACGTGTCCTTTGGTACCCCTATCTCCCATTGCACTGGAGATGGTCTTCTAGGATCGCGGTTTGTGACAGCCGATCTGGGGTTTCGGACCAGCACGTCGTCGCTGCTACGGGTCTCCCGAGGTCTCTGTCCTCCCTCCTCTTCCATACAGCTGCTATTATCGGGAAACACCGGCAGGTTCATCTGTCCTCCGGACCTTGCGGAAGACGAATCGCCATGCAAAGGTCGTGCAATCGCATCGTGATTACCCGAACCCGTCTTCTCAGTAGAAGCAGCCCTCGTCGGCACTGTAGCCACGCTAGGGTTGACAGCCGGACTATCAGAACCTTGAACCTGCACGACAACAGCCCCCACTTCGCGGCCGCCCTCTGGTTCCATCGGACTGGTCGCCGGGGTTGGTGATCGAAGGACGTGCCGGATGTCCTGGATAACGGTATCCGGAGGTATGGCAGTCGTCGCAAAACCTTCTCTTCTGTCTTGGACGGCCTGTCTCGCCAACATGGCGCTCTTCCGCGTGAGCCTTCTCGTGAACGGAGAGGGTAGCATCTCACCCGATCACGGCGCAAAGGACCAAGGGGTCTCGGTAGGCGGGGTGCCTAACCGAGATTGGGACGGCGCCCGCTGCCGGTGAACCGAGGGACGCCGGTCGCCGACTGGTCCCGGAGGGTTGGTAGCCCCCAGCGGACGGAGTGTCCCACTGGGGTGAGGCAGCGGCGGAGCCGCGGTATCTGCCTCACGATCGCCCAAGATCGCCGGAGCCAGACGCTAGAGCTCATCAACCAATGGTTGTATTGGGTTAAAAAGTTCATCGACCAATGATTTTCCTACTTTCATAGTGTCATAACTTGATGGTTTTACTAAGTATGTGGTTCAAGGTTTTGCTATTCTTGCATCCTATGGTTTTGTTTATCAAACATCCAATGGATTTAAGTAAAACTCATGGTTTGAAGGGTTGGTTTTAATGATGTAGAATATTATGGTGATTTGCCCTTAATTATGTAGTCTTACCTTTGCCATCTTATGATTGTAAACTTATGATCACCATAATGATATGATGAGTTCACCTTGATTCACCAAACCCTAATACAACTAAGTGATGATAATTAATCATGCTCAATCCAACTTGTTGTACATTTCCCTAATGTAATCCAATAATGATGATTGCATATGCTTAGCCTCTTAGTGTACTTATGGGGTGATGGAATATCTTCCTGATGTGAGTGAAACCCTAAGGTGTTGCTATGTGAACATCTTAATGCAAGGTTATGATAAACATGTGAATCATAAGTGTGGTGATGGGCTGTTGAGCCTTTAATAAGGCATGAGAGAATAATGATGTTCTTGTATGTGTTTATGATGTGATGGTCTTAATGACCTTTCGGAATTGTGTGAGCCCTATTGTAGGTTTGACCCTCTTGCTTATGTGACAGGGATTGGTTTCATATGGTGTTGTGATAAGATTCCTACCTCATATGTTTTATATCTTCTAAAGTTGTTATACCTTAATGTTTGCTAGAGAGAAATTAGGGTTTGTATGTCTACTTGTATGATGTAGCCTTAAATCACCCAATCAATTTAACTAATCAAGTGGAACCTTAATCATGTAGTTGCCATGTGCCATAGATCCATTCCAGTGTCAGTACTTGTTGGATGGTGAAACATTTATTCCTAAGAGAAACTCAGAGCGCATATTATTGAGTAGGTGAGGTACAAGTGATTGTGTGTCCTTGATATCTTGATCTCGTGAGTTTGGTGGTTGACTAAAATCATGTCCCGATGTCAGAATGGTTGTGGTCATATCTCGGTGTTATACTTGATGTTTTGAGGACAACTATGGTTGTACCTCAATGATAGGGTTTACCCTAGGGGCTAGCATTGTGACCTGTACCAAGGTAGGCTAGGTGTTTTACAGCTTGACTATATGTCATTGGTAGTAGTTTGACTTGTATGTCATTGCGGTGCACACTCAGACTGACCGGGTGGTGTGTGGAGAAGATCTTGGAGTTTGGATTTTCCTAGATCTTGTATGGTACTAATTTTGACTTAGCAATGGTTAGTTGGATTTGGGTGGTACGACTCAAATTCTCAGGGCAACTAATAAAATATGTAATGCAGTCATGTAGCATTATCTATGTAGGGTTAAACACACTTCACATTGGATGTTTACCCTTGTCTTGCCATTTTATGATGCTAATTGCTTATGTTGTTATAGTACTCCTTCAGTTATCATACATATTCTTCATGTTCCTTCTAATCACAAACATGCTCTACTTATCTTCTATAGTTGTTCAATCTGCTTAACTTGTATAATCAGTTTAACTATTGTATTTAGCTGAATCTACTCTTTTTGCTTAGTAGTAGTTTATCTGTGGTAACCATAAATGTTGTGGAGAGTTATATCTCTCGTTGGGACATTGGTCTCATCTCGTGGGTTTCCACACCTTTTTAGGCAATTGTCACTGATGTGGTAGAGACAGTTTCGCTGAGGAGGAGGAGCTTGGAGATTAGTGAGCAGAAGGTTGTTTAGTTGCTTGAGCTATAGCAGAGTCCTATTTGTCATCCATGTACTCTCAAGTCCCGAGAGAGTTGTGTTTTGTAGATGATGTATAGATCGACACGTGTTTTTGGGTATGCCTTTATATATATATATATATATATATATATATATATATATATATATATATATATATATATATATATATATATATATATATATATATATATATATATATGGCTATTTATTGAATGCCCGCGCGGGTAGCAAATTAAGTTACCCGTCATTTGAAGGCACGGTGGCACTTCACGTAAATATACCACTTACGAGCACTACCAGTGCAGACTGCGCATAGCTGCTATGCATAATTGGGTTTGGGCCAAAGGCCGAAAAGAAAGCGGGCACATGCCTACCACCTATCGGCGTGATGTCTTCTAACATGCAATTGCCACTACTACCAACCGGTGGAGTTTGGGGGGAAGTTGCATGAATGGTTGGTCCTTCAATGTCACCTAAAGTTCCACTATGCTCTCTCCATTTCCGACCCATGCGCGCGGAGAGCCTACTAAAGCCCCGGCTGATTTCTGTCTCTTTAGTCTTAGCTCGCTGCTCCTTGCAGAATTTGGCTACTCTGCTCGGGCAACGCCGCTGATCGAATCCGTAGATGCAGCAAGGGCGAGGAAAAGAGAAGGCATAACCATGGGCGACCACAGCTATAAACTTCTCATCTTCGTCGTCGTCTTGTTTTTCCATGCATGCATGCTTCTGACCGCTGGCTCCACGCCTGATGCCGTGGTTATCATCGGCAGCAGTAACGGCACCGAAGTTATCCCCCCTAGAGGACCCTACATTGTCCGTTACGGCCAGCGCTGGACGCCGTCGGCTTCCCAATGGAGCTGCGACTACTGCAACCAACATCGAGCAACGCCACCAACGCCGCACCCCTCACCATCGCTGCCACCAGTACCGCACCCTACACCACCGCCGCCACCTCCCAGGGACCCGCAGCCGTCGGACTTCAAAGACATAAGGCTGTACAGGGCCTACTTCGTCCTCCAGAAGTTCAAAACTACCGTCACCTGCGACGCGCAAGGTGTCATCTCCACCTGGTCAGGATTTGACATCTGCAACACCAGCTCCACCTCCTACCAGGGCATCTTCTATGATACCCCTCCCGACGACAAGACCGCCACCGCGCTCGCAGCCGTCGACTTCAACGGGTTCGGCATCTGCTCCTCCGCCCTCTCCGGATTCCTCGGCGGCTTACCTGACCTCGCCTTCTTCCACGCCAACTCCAACAACTTCACCGGCCCCGTACCTGACCTCACCAAGCTCCCATACCTATACGAGCTCGACCTCAGCAACAACTGCTTCTCGGGACCGTTCCCGACCGACATCCTCTCCATCCCGCAGATAGCCTTCCTCGACCTCCGTTGCGAACCTCCGGGAGTTGGGGTGGAAGAGCCGCTCGGTCAATGATTTTAGATTAATTGCAAATGATGCCACCGTGTTTTCTTTCATGGGTAGCAAACTTTAAGTACCCGCGTGGGTAACTAAAACAATCTCTCTCTCTCTCTCTCTCTCTATATATATATATATATATATATATATATATATAGTGTGTGTGTGTGTGTGTGTTTGTGGCATGGAATGCACATGTGAACATGTCCCTTTTTGTATACATGTTGTGGCTAAGGCCAGTGGATAGATATGTATAAACTTGATATGGGATATGTGGTTATGCAAGTTTTATGGACCTTGTTATAAATGTTTCCGCTTGTGATGTTTATTATGAATTAGTTTTAATTTACTATGTTTTCTAGTAATCTGGTGCTTAGTTTGTTAATTGTGTGCTTTGGTTTTGAGTCATCTCGTTTGGTGTGAACGATGTGTCACAATCTCACTTAGGTACTATCATGGAAAACCATGGATCTCAACCTCTATGGAGAGAAGTTCCTTAAGATAGCCACCATGGAAGAACCATAGTCTCACGGCCAAGAAAGGAAGAAGGAAGGTAGGGTTCTCAAGAGAAATGAGATCAAGGGGATAGAACCACTTACCAAGAAGGAAGATCGCCAGAAACCACCACAAGAGAGATGATTGAGCTTAAGATACCACAAGCAAGAGAAGATCAGACACCAAGCTCTAAGATCAGCAGCTTCTCTTGCTCCACCAAGCTCAATGTGGAACTCAAGCAAGAAGAGAGGAAAAAGAGTGCTAAAGGGGATACTTGCATGTGAAAGAAGGAGCTTATATACACAAGGGTAAGAGGGAGGTAAAGATCATAAGGTGTCAAGATATTAGAGTACCAAAAGGACACATGTCCAACAAAGCCATGGCCATGCAAACATACATGCAAGAGGATTGTTAAAATTTGTGGTGTACCTACCGCTTAGGTCCTCACCTCATCTTGGTCGAAGCAAAACACATGGTACCTGCCGCAACACAACCAACCAAGGTCACAACACCACCAACCAACGTTACAACACATCTACACATGAGCAAACCCTAGCAACCAACACAAATAACAAGGCATCAAGGTCGCTATAAACCACAACCAAGAAGAGCTTCAGTCGAAACACAACAAGAAGACTCACACACATAGGTCGCTACACTCAAGAAACACACATGGTCGACAACATCATCCATGAAACCCTAGCTCAACACACATGATGCGACCTCATAAACCTAGGTCCAAACAAGGCGCCCCTAAGAATCATTCTCTCTCATGATGCTAAGGCACACAAGGCACAACCTACATGTGAAAAATTGCAAAATAGACCCTCAACATGGGTAAATTGCAACTTGGTTCAAAACAAGCATAACTAGCTTAAACATCAACCAAACAGGACCAAACTAAAAACATAAACTTGTCACATGTTATTAAGGTGCATCATATGAGCAAATTAAGGTTTAAGCATCTTATTAAGCAAAGCAAATACAATCAAACACTAAGCTAGGTCAAGGGTCTTACAGACGGAACTCCTTGTCACATTGTCTGAGCTAGTGAGAGGGAAGATCCTTTGCTTGGTGATGTGCTAGCATTGTGGTTGCTCTCCTTCTCTCCCTCTTGGAGATGATGAAGGCTAGGGTTCATAAAAGAGTTTGTCTAATACTCCGGTTGTCATGCCCCTTTAAATAGGAGAGGTAAAGAAGCAGGATTTCCTAAGAACCAAAGGAAACAAAAGGTTGTAGTTGAGTTTAAAGTAGACCATTCATGGACTGCTAAATAGGAAATTAGAATATTTCATAATCATGTCATCAATTAATTAATAAATTGATTTATTAATTTTCCTTCACGCAGCTGTCACCTCTAATAGAGTGCTCATAGTTAGTTGGTCGACTTGTCATATCAGTCAACAGTTTAAATCCAGTTAATTAATTTAAACCTTTTACCCAATTAACTTTGACTATATTACAATATTATTCTAGTTGATTACATAAATATTTTAGTAATCAATTTGACTGGAACATTTACAATAATGTCAATTATACTCCTATTCTAAAGCATCCTGTGTATAGGCTCCAAATTACGTTGGCAGTATTTTTCATAATCAAATTATAACTTCCCAAGAAATGGTTGGTATCTAACAAGACTTCATTGCCACCCAAGTAATTGGACAAGTTGGAGAACAACTTTAACCTAGTATCGTAGCCAGTGTTATAGTGATTATATAATCTTTTTGTCTCTGATATCCAAATTGAATCTAAGGCATAGAATTGTTATTCTCTTAATGTTCAGTCTTTGTCCCTTGATCAAGAGAAAACTCTCAAGATATACATGAGCTCAATATCATATATTAATTCACATGAGAATGGACATACATTTCATAGTCTTGTTCATCAAGTAGCCAAGATATCACTACAATGGGAGGAATAAATTCCATTTGTGTTACTCACAATAATCCACATGTATCACAATGCACCTAAGCACTACTTGTGTAGCAACCCTTTTCAAGATCGTGTTGAGTAATGTTAAAGCACACTAAACAACACACAATCATTGTAGTGACTTCAGGTCTAAGGACCACAATAACCATTGTCATATTGAGATGTGATTTTGACCACCATTAGGGTTAATTTGGTAGGATGTAGTCCGGTGTGATTTGGTGATTCAAAAAATAGGTCATATATAATTATTCCTTTTGGGCTACATATATTTATTTGGTAGGATGTATTTCAAGTTCAGTGTTTTGGCTTGCAGCTATTTGGTAGGTAGAATAGGGCATGACAATAGCATGGAAGATGCACCAAAAAAAGCATGCATGTCAGTGTCAAAGCCTATAAAGCACCATCAAAACCTACAAATTCACCCGACTACTTACATTTCCTGTGTGGTACCAATTCCATGTTTTTACACCAAAAGTGAAGTTGAATGGAGAATGAATTCGATCAACTACACCCGAAAGCACCCCACTAAATATAATGTAAAAGTGAAAAGTAAATAATTAATTGTAATTAAGTGTAACTACCTTCTACCAAATAGGCGCTTATTGGCTTCCATGTATCACACTCAGAGTGGGTCTATCCAGTACACTTGTTCATAACAAGTACATATGTGTTTGGTTTGATATCCAGTATCATGACTAGTGAGATAATAGTCATCAATCAACCTACATATTGATCTTAATATATTATTGTTGTTCTAATTTCACAATAATTTTTGACCAGGGACTAAGACAATAATCAATACTCTTAACATACACATGATCTCATGTTCAGATCCTCAACCTGAATTCACATGTTATTAAGTCATACATTCTTAAGACATTATTATATTTATTCATTATCACATATTGAAAATAACATAATAATCAGAATTACCTTTATTAATAATCAAATCAACTACAAGATGCACCATTACAATCATCTTATGATTGGCTCTCAGTTGTAT
>OY856409.1:1658787210-1658987210 GCA_963693085.1 Alisma plantago-aquatica
AATCACAGACAAGCCAACGGTCTTTCACGACTATAGGTTTCAATGACCGTTACGAGGGGCATTGGCCCAAAGATCAGGTGCCTAATAACCGGGTTCAGGAACTTCAGGGCCTAAATCCTACACATCTTTGCACTATTCTTTACTTCTAAAAAAATCATCGGTGCAAGCTGAATGACTGAATCCAACCAATAGAACAAACAAAGAAAAATCCTCGTAAGTGGCGGTCTTTCACGACTATAGGTTTCAATGACCGTTACGAGGGGCATTGGCCCAAAGATCAGGTGCCTAATAACCGGGTTCAGGAACTTCAGGGCCTAAATCCTACACATCTTTGCACTATTCTTTACTTCTAAAAAAATCATCGGTGCAAGCTGAATGACTGAATCCAACCAATAGAACAAACAAAGAAAAATCCTCGTAAGTGGCCTCCCCATGCTGTCTGCCGAAGGGACCTTCCAATTATATTCCTTGCCCTTACACTTGGGTGAACAATCGAGGTCAATAAAAAGACAGAGGCCTGCGCCCCCTGTTGACGCCTATGGCGATATTGCTCCATCACATACCACCACGGCAAATCAACTCTTTCTCATGATATCCATATTACAACAGACCCGAATTCAAACAAAGATTCAGACAGTAATCAATCCAAACGAGAAATTATAATTCCAAACAACGAGATCCAAAACATGAAGAATACATTGACTTCGGCACAACAGATGCTTCAAAAGAAAATGGTTTTTCCATCAAAAGGAACAAGGTCTTTCCATCAAAACAGATAATAATGATGATAATGAATATATCCACCCGAATTCAGACAGTGATCAATCCAAACAACGAGAAATTATCATTCCCAACAACGAGAACATGAAGTATACATTGACTTGAGAACAACTAGGGCTTCAAAAGAAAATGGTCTTTCCATTAAAAGTAAAAAGGTCTTTCCATCAAAACTGATAATGATGATGATAATAATGTTACAACATAACAAAAACATTAAAATAAACCCGAATTCAAACAAAGATTCAGACAGTAATCAATCCAAACAAGAAATTATTATTCCAAACAACGTCCAAAACATGAAGAATACATTGACTTGGGCACAACAGGTGCTTCAAAAGAAAATGGTTTTTCCATCAAAAGGAAAAAGGTCTTTCCATCAAAACTGATAATGATGATGATAATGAAGATATCCACCCGAATTCAAACAAAGATTCAGACAGTGATCAATCCAAACAACGAGAAATTATCATTCCCAACAACGAGAACATGAAGTACATACATTGACTTGAGAACAACTAGGCTTTCAAAAGAAAATGGTCTTTCCATAAAGTAAAAAGGTCTTTCCATCAAAACTGATAATGATGATGATAATAATGTTACAACATAACAAAAACATTAAAATAAATGTTGAATTTAATAATCAAAACAGCAAACTGACCTCGGAAATATACATCTCATAAAAATTTAGGGTGTTCCTCACAACTCTAGAATTATAACTGTGATGCAAACATGTTTGGGCTCACCACCCGAAAAGGCTGGTTGCAGAGCAGACGCTAGGCCAAAGAGATTGTCTAAGGATTACAAACCACTGTTGAGACAATCCTCTGGATATATAATAATCTTACAAACCCAGACCCCTCAAGCCACAAGAGACTCGCAGGCTTTGATTTCATCAGTATGGGAGGCTATAAACGATTCACCAGATGGGGCAGAGCCAATGCTTTTTATGATGGAATCAAACATAGACTTGCGGTACCGTGACTCCTCTACCTTCTTCAAAATCTCCTCGACCACCTTGAATCCCACGCTGCCTCCCTGGATCAGTCTGCCAACTATCATACCGAAATAGCCTGGCGCAATTGGCAGGTCCATGGCAATGTCATCCAGCATCGTCCCATAAAGCAGGCATCCGGTTCCCATGTCTTTCACAGTAATCACTTTGTTGTCGAAAAGGAAGGATAGGAGTTTAGTTACCGGTTCCACACAAGATTTGCCTTCCTCCAGGGCAAGGGTTATAGCCTCCTTCACAAACTCAGAGTGGAATTCTGGGCTCTTCAGTTCCTCCACACACAAGCGTGCTTCATTGAGATCCCTCACACTGAAATACTCCTTCAGGAGAGAGGCAGTCTTCTTCTGCAGCTCTGCAGGGTTTATCTTGGAAGGCTTGGCAGCAGCAACCGCAGCCGGAGGAGGGACCTGCTGTACAGCCACAGGTGGTCTGCTGAGACTCTGAGTCGCAGCTGGTACACTGGCAGGAGAACGGGCAGGCGAAGGGGCACCCGCTCCCAACAGGGCACTAGTTCTACCAGCTATGACGCCACCACTTCCTTGAGGTAGCAACCGTGAGTTGATCGTAGAGGCCTTGGCCTGCGGTAGAGGGGGTTGAATCCTTTCACCCTTGGACATGGATTTGGTCCTGGGAATTTCCCAATTATCCCCATCCAAACTGGGTGCCCCAGGCATCTTCCTCGCTCCAGGCATACCAGGCATCATACCACCACCACCAGGGCGGTTCATGGGGAAGGCACCAGGGGGGCTACCAAGAGGACCACCACCACCACCACCACGACCATTCCTCATGCTGGCAGTTGCTCCAGGTCGTAGTCCAAGATTCTTCTCTGCCTCAGAATGAACTTCACTTATAGTCTTGGCTTTCAGCTGTGAGAAATAGCCATGGTTTTCGTAAGTAAGAATCAAGTTTTCAAACAAAAAATCAAATTATTTTTAACATACCTCCTCACGACGAGGGACCCAGTTATTATTGCGCGTATCCAGAACATCACGGATCATAAACTGAACTCTTTGGGCGAGTTGGCTGTTTGAAGATAGTTTCCTAAGCTGGGAGAAGTATCTGTCATTGATTTGGCGGGTATCAGGTGTCTCATCCAACTGCTTACCAATTGTTCTGAAGAACTGACATATGGCCTCGACATTCTCTTCTGCTGGACAAGTGCCTTCAGATCCCAACAGCTCCTGTTCCATGGAAGAGTAGAACAGCTTAGTAAAATTAACAGAAGAAGAAAACAAACAAGTGGAAACTAAACAAGACGAGCATAATTCCATGTATCCCATGCCAACCTGAACAATATGGTACACAATTTTTTTGGGAACCATCTTTTGCTTCAACAGTTCACCAATGAGGCGAATATTCCCCAGGGTTCGGAGCTTCAACATTCTTTCCTTATCTGCTCGCTCCAATTCCTGATCAGGGTCAGTCATTTTTCTTATTTCAGCCCTCAAGCTCGCAGCACCTTCAAATGCTTCTTGACAATTATTCAAAAGGATGCGCTTGAATGTCATCTCTTTTCCACCGGGCTCATCAGAAGGGAATGATGGTAGTTGAGAATTGATATCAGAACAAAGTCGAGCATACATAGGACAGAATGTAGGCTCCAACACTGCTTTGTCAAATATCAGCGCAATTACATCCTGGGATAACAAACATTTGATTCAGAATATCACGCACATCGAGGATACTGCATTTAAACAAAAACATAAGATCCATGAGATCACCTTCAGAATCTCTGCCGTAGTTATTCCAGAATCAATAAGTTGGGCTTTCAGGAGATCATACTTCTCTGGGGTCAACTTGTTCAGAATACTGCTCACAAGTTATTACAATTAATTTCAGATGAGAACTGATGACAGCAATGGACATACCAGTGTAACTTGGATGAAAGTTTATTATGGCATACTGACAAGTAGGATTTCGGTAATAATAAATAGAAGGATTAAGATTCTCTATTCCATTACCCTTTCACTGTTTTCAAGACTTTGTCCTTATCTGACATGGTGCCTCTTCGAGCAGACCACGGGACTTCAGCCTTGAGGAGAACAGCAGCAGGTCCAGACTGGTTTGCAAAACAAATATTAGTTGACAAAAAAATGCCCAATTCGTCCAAATGTCAAAGGATATGAATGAACAAATACTTCAAATAGCATAAAAGAAGAAAACTACAGTGATCGAGGAGCAAATGAGTATGTAAATCAGAGAA
This sequence comes from Alisma plantago-aquatica, assembly GCA_963693085.1. NCBI lineage: Eukaryota > Viridiplantae > Streptophyta > Magnoliopsida > Alismatales > Alismataceae > Alisma > Alisma plantago-aquatica. Next base: position 1,658,791,206 of record OY856409.1, read on the forward strand.
AATACATTGCAATCAGTCCCTCCACACTAGGGAAACAAATCTTATAAATTTAAAAGACTCCGTACAAGCCTATCACCTACCCCAAAATATAAATCGAGTATATTTGATCCTTGATAGGTATAACATGCAACAGGAAATAATTTAGAAAGTTGAAGGTAGATAAACAAAAATATCAAGAGATACACAAACTGGAAATATGCAAGTTTTGTGCTTCCATTCCACTACAGACAATCTCATGTATAGCAAAAGGAATACATTTCATATAGTAGTTAGGCTGACAACATTTCTAATTAAAAGTTCTAATAAGATGGCACTTAAGATACTTGAGTCCAACTGACAGACTAGCGACAAAAACACACACAAGATATTTCATACAGAAATCCCAAGAGAGATTAGTGCTGAACAAAGATTAAGATTCAGTAAGAACTTACCCCTTGTGAAGGCTGAGTTTTTGGCTGAGCATCCTGTCGAGGACCTGATGACTCCTTGCCTTCCGCCCATGACCTTTCCTCATTCGCTGGCTGTACTGGTGCTTGACGACGATGCCAATCGCGGTTGTCAGGCTCAGTATAGCGACTTTGTGGCTGTGCCTGCAACTGAAACGATATCATGTGAGGATAGCTTGCAAGTGCTAGATTTTGAATCGATGAGTTATGAGTATGTAATCATGCAAGACCCTGAATAAGAACAAAAGGATTTAAGAGAGCCAAAACAAAAATCCCGCAATGATTAAAAAAAGAAAAAAAAAATGATAAGAGACTCACGGGTGCAGCAGCAGCAGTCCGACCCCAACTTTGATCTTCAAGGAAAAATTCAGCGTCGATCACCTCTTTGACTTTCAAAATCTCGTCAGTTATATCCCCAGTGGCAGCCTAAACCAAAACAATCATAACAACACAATGAGAATAAGTTAGGCATAATGTAGCAGTTACTGCAAACCATAGCAACTTTTACAGGGGAAACAAATCATTGTTTACGGTTAGTCCAGTAGTAAATGAAATAGATGACAAGTGGAAACAAGGAAGTAGATGTCATACTATTGAGATTGCAAGAGAATGCTTACAAGAGACAATAGCGAAAGCGGCATATATAAGAGAACATATATAGCAAATTATTTCACAATACTTCATAATCACATTGGTATCAGCCAGAAAACCAAAACCATAGCAGGAAAAAATTTAATCATATGTTAACGAGACACAAATCCTAGTTCATTTGAGCATCCTTGACAATAAGGTATTGCAAGCTGTACAAGACCAAATTGTTCTTAAGCAGGATGTAACTCCACCAGTATTTGTCATTACAAACAAAACCTTCTTATGAAGGGGGGGAGTTGGTGCAAAAGGATATATATACATACTCGTGTCATTTAAAAAATATTCAGAGCACAATCATTCAGAATAAGAAGAAAAAGAAAGTCGGTAAATAAATTCAGTAAAGAGCAAAATAAATTCAGGGCACTATCATTTTCCAAAGAGGAAGATGAAGAAAAAGTTAAGTGAATAAAGAGTACAGCACGAACAAGTAGATGGTTACCTCGCGGAGGTCTTGCAGTTGGTTCTTGGTGTAGCGAATTCTCTCCCGGCTTTCAAAGAGCAAGTCTCCACTCTAAATAAAGATGGGTGTTTCAAACAGTCAGAACTTGAGCTAGTGCGAGAACAACTAAAATCTGTGATTATGAAAACAGTATCCAAGTCCACCAAAATAAGACACTGTTGCCTCGTGCATTCAACGTCAACTCAATTACGCAAAAGAGCAAATACACATGCCCAAAAAAAAAACTAGAAAGATACGGCAAAGCAACCCCTCCGGTTTTAGCAATGAAAATCCCAGAGGCATCAAAATTTTCATAACGTAGAGGTAGAAGCCCACAGGCGTCAATATTGGACCAATGGATGAGTGAAGAATCAGTACAAGGAATCCAAACAAAACCATTGTTGGCGTCGGGAAAGAATCATATAATGGCAAGAGTTCGGAACAAGAGCAGCTCGCTACATGCACAACAGTGCATCCATTAAAGACGAGATACCATATATCCCGGATGCATTGCTTGAGATAAAATTCGGCGACCGACCAAGAGTAAAAAGAACTTCGAAAGTAACGGCGGTTTTGTCCGCTACTGAAAATCGGTGGCACACGGGGAGAAACAAGATGAAACTTTGAGCTTCCTGTTATGGAATTGAGTATAGAAGAGCCCTCAATGCGAATCTACAAAAGGAAAGGCCCGAAAAAGGAAGAAAAAATCTGATACCAGCAACGGGTGCAACTGCCCACCCGACCGACCTACTTGCAAGAAAACAGAGAAGACTAAAGGACGTAGTAATCGTGTAAGGATGAAGAAAAAAGTGGCGCACGGGGGGCAGCCCAGTAACAGAAATTGAGTAGCAGATCTGCACCAATCAGACAGCAATTAGAAAAAGCGATGTCAATGGGAAGAACAAAGAACAGCCTTTTCGTTTCTCTCTCCGTCCGCCTCCGTATGTACTATATAGTACTATCTCACCTTGTACCCGGCGCCCTGCGCACTGCCTCCATGCGGCCTAAGCAAAGGTCCATCTGAAGACTGCGGCGCGGCAGCGAGAGACGAGGCACCGAAGGCTGCGGGATCGAAGCGAGGGGCGAATAGCCTGCTTCCCCGGTTATTGCCTCCACCGCCAGGCCTCAAGCTCAGGACCGTCTGATCTGCCTGCTGCATAACTCGTCTGAAATCCGCTTTGAAAAGTGTTTCGTCCGCCGCCTCTCTGTCTTGTGTCCCTCCCGCGTAGATCGATCTCCGGCTCCGGGCCCCGATCTAGATCGGGAGCCTGCCTTCTAGGGTTTTTTTTCGGCTGCGTCTCCTCGGCGGAGGCGCGGCTCCTCGATCCGACAGCTGAGAAGGGAGAGGGGGGGGAGGTGAGCCGGAAGAGAAGGGAAGAGGAGAAGGGGGGCTAGGGGTGCGAAGCCAGGATGGGTTTTATACGACGGTCCTTTCGGTGGGGAGTGATTTATAAATTTCCCCCAACCCTATTTGTGAATTCCGGTGTGCGTCGATCACCCGTCTTCCTAATAATAATGCAATTGTGATGTTCTGCGCTATTGCTGATCCTAATCGGTCTGTTTCTATTTGGAAAAACCGGCGGTTTTGAGTGCGTTTCCCAGTGGGAAAAGGACCGGGTTGCGTGAATAACGTATTTTTTGTTCATGCGTAGCAAAAAGAAAAACACTATGGTCTTAATTTGGTGAAAAGATCTTTCGTAGATTCTCTTACCTGTGAGTACTCCTATCACGATTCTACCCCTTTTGAGTTCCCGGAATTTCGGATACGACCACTGCGATGCGGCCCGTTATCCGATTCCCAAGCCCGGGTGGAGTCGGTCTGAATCGTCTGATGGCTCGATCCTGGATTCGGATGGATGTGGATTGGGTGTGCCTGCAGAGATCCGAACTCCGAGTCGGGACGCTTTCACGAGAGGCTGGCTGGTGGCTTTGTGCTGAAGGTGGCCCGTGATGAGCAGAATAACGGCAGAATAACCCACTACATGGACCAACCAAATTTCTGAAGGTTCCGGCCCAACGCAGGCAGAGCCCATAGTTTCAGCTCAGCCCGTTTTCAGTCAGTTTTTTTTTTTAATAGCACCATATATATAATCTATTCCAACAAACAAGGATTACATCACAATTTTGGCGCAGGCCATTGATAATGATGTTTGATGTCGTGAAACCTTTACAATAATCCTCGGTCACATCGCGATGATAGATCATAAAGTACTAAAGATTGAGGTACATGGTGAGGCAGTCGTGCTTAACTATGCATGCGTAATATACATAAAACAAAAAGTAGATCGAATATGTGTGCGTGCTGCACAATGCACTAATAACCGGAAATGACAATCTAAAGTACATGGTTCACGAATTGTATATAATAAGACCATGTAGTCATGCAGGATCTACAGACTAATGTTTGGAAATTTACACGGAAGAATCCACCTACGGCATGTAACCCGTCTTCCACGTTTAATCAATTATTTATGCAATTCTTTAATTAGTTTGGTTAGTCCAGTTTACTGAGCCTTGGAGTTTCAGAAATTAAAATGGGTGGACGACGATGGTTGGGTCGGGTAAATCGATTTGTCACCACGTTTATGAGAAAAAAAATATGAGAGATTTGTCGATAAAATATAGTGTGATTGACAAACTCTGGCGGTCCCCAATATAGAGACTTGGGTTCAAACCACACAGACAAGTTTTTTTTTAATTTACCACCCTCCCAGTATGATCTCATTCACAAGATTTGAGAGAGGAGAAGAAATCTCTCTTTCTCTCTCTTAATCGCAAAATAAAATGATATGAGATTGGATATGTTGGTGGATAATACAAAAAACCAACCAAATGTAACGGTAAGGCATCAAGTTATGCATGGGGGAACATGTTATGCACTCTACCACGGTCTTTCAGTACACTAAAGAAAATATAATTCATATTTTCTTTTAAACAATAGGACTACATGTTCAAAACAATATGAAAAACAGCATGTAAGGAGGACATTATCACAAAATTATCATATGGGGAATCATCAAGCACCAATGCTCATATCATCACACCATAATGGGATCATAAAGGAAAAGGGTCATCTACATTGTTATTAGACCATGACCTACCGTGCTTGAACATCGTAGGAGGTGGAGATGGATCTTTCCTTCTTTTCTCTATTGGATATTTCTGTAGGGATTGAGGTGTTTGGATATGAAAAGGATAGCATATGGGCCTAGACTTGGTTATGAGATCTGATCTCAAAAGTGTGGCATGGGGGCTTCATTTGGGTTAACCTCCTAGAACAGTCTTCCACCCATGACGCAACCCAAACTCATTGACCATGATTTAGGTCCGTCAGAGAGGGATGAGACTAATCATCCACTTTTAATCACTGATTTAAAACATCCTTATTTTATCTTTTTTAAAATTAATAGGACGAATGAAACATCATGTTAACTTATTAGATAACATCTAATTTAAGTATAAGCATCACACATTTACAATTGATCTTTACTTTTACATTATAATCAACTGTAACAAGCTAGTTATTGACATGTAACCATCTTTCATGCTTAGTCAAATTATATATGTAATCCTTTAATTAGTTTGGTTAGTCTAGCTAACTTAGTCTTGGAGTTTCGGAAATCAAAATGGGTGGACAACGATGGTCGGGTCGGTTAAATGGATTTGTCACCACGTTTATGAGGAAAAATGACAAAAGATTTGTCTACAAGGTATATCGCAATTGACAAACCCTTATGGTCCCTAGTAAATATACTTGGGTTTGAACCACACAGACGAGTATTTCTTAATTTACCACCTTCTCAGACGTATGGCCTCTGCCACCGGATTTGATATTGAGGGAGAAAGTTTTCTGTCTTAATCCCAAAACAAAGTGATAAGAGACTAGATATGTCAGTGGATAAGACAGATAATCAACCAATTGTAAGGGTAAAGGCATCAAGTTATGCATGGGGGGACATGTTATGCACTCCACTATGGTCTTTCATTATACCAAAATAATATATAATTTGAGTTTTCTTGTACAAAATAGGACTATATATTCATAACAATATGAAAAATAATATGTAAGGAAGGGATCAACACAAATTTATCATATGGGGAATCATCAAGCACGAATGTCCATATCTGTGACGACCATCGCCACACAAAGCGAGATTACTCAAAACAAAGTGTGGAATTATCACTAATATCAATATTACCACGAAATAGGGTAAATTAAAACTAATCTCATAATAGGATATCAAGTTTAACAACTCACAATTAAAGTCATAAACTATTGCCACTTGTATTTCATTCATATCAAATGTATTACAAAACATTGGTCACTGCTATCTAGCCACAACCTGTTAAATATGATCACTTGTTTTTGTATACAATCCATGTTTGTATTAACATGGCATCAAGGCAAAAACTCAAATTGATGTACAATAATCACAAAATAACCTCGAGGACCTGGGTGTATAGGGACAACACATAGGACTCTATTACTATACACTAGTTGCATTTCCATGATTCAACAGCTACAACTCCTTTTGTTATTTGTCCAGCCACACAATTTCTTTTTCAGCGTATACGTCTGCCTAAAAGGTTTTGGAACCCACGGGGTGAGATCAAATGTCCCAAGGAGATATATAAGTCTCTGCCAACATCTATTATAAGCACATATAACTAAAACAACAAGTTATACTATTAATTGATATCTCAATGATATGAGTAGGGCAATTATCATAGTTTAAGCAATTAGGGCATCTACACTAAGCATTAGATCATTTTATGCCTTAAGAAGGAATATGAAGAAAATGTACATATATTACACAATAAACAATATAAGAAACACAGCAAGGGGGTCATCCAATATTATTCGTATATGACTCTAAGCATTAACACTACACGTTCGTGTTACATATTTAATTATTATGCCCTGAGGATTTGAGGTGTACCACTCAAATCCAAATGACCACTACGAAGTCAAAATCAGTATCATACAAGATCAATGGAAGAGTTAGACTCCATGACCATCACCAGTACTACTTGACCAGATCAAGACTGTAACACAGTTATATACTATAAAGACAACAACTTATAGTTGAAGCTATAGCTCTGTAAAGACAACAACTCATAGTCAAAGTTATGGTCCTATAAAACAACTAGTTAGTCTTGGTACGTGGCACAGTGCTAGAGAACATGTTCATGCATGGCCCTTCTATAATAAAATATCATAATATTATTGCAACCATTTAAGGATACAAGGTAATCCCACTTGTACCCCACGTATTCAACAATATGTGCTCCGAGTTTCCCATAGGAGTTACTCATTTCACCATACAGATAGATACTGACACGAAAGATGGATCTATGGTACATGACAACTATATGATTAAGGTTTAACTCTATTAGTTATGCCAATTAGGTGAATTAAGGCTCCAACATAAAAATGGACATACAAAACCCTGATTCAATCTAGCAAGCATAATTATGAAACAACTCTAAAAGATATAGAACGTATAAGGTGTGAACTTTTCACATCATTTCAGGGCAACACTCTATCACTATCTTAAATAAGGCCATCAACGTCACCACCTGTTAACACTTCCATATCAGACTAATCATTATATCACATCACTAGAGGATATAACCTCACACTAGGCATCAAGCTTTCACTAGATCATAAGACCAATCACATTATTCTTGTAACTTATTACTATCTCATCATGCCTCCTCAGGCATATAAGCATCATCTTTATTACATCACATACACACCATAACACTCATTAGCTATGATAACCATCACATCATGCCTCATTAGGCATATATACATCACATGTGCCATATCGCGTCAACACCATTGCAATTATTAGTTATGATAATCATCTCACATGCAAAATCAATGTTATGCAAAAAGAGAGAGAATACTCATCTATATCTCATCTTTTAAACATTTTAGGCAATATAAGCAATTCATCATATGTCCACTCAATTTAGGGTTAGGGTTTCATACTTAACCTCATAAGGTTCCATGACACTATTTTATTTCCAACGTCTAATTTGATTATCTCCCACAAGTTTGGAGTGTATTAGGTTAAGCATTATAATTTATTACTAAACGTGCACACTCACATATTTACAATTAGAGTGCACTTAATCAAGGCTCATGGCCATCATTTAGTACCATCTAATCATCTTCATTGCATACGCAAGCTATGACACTCCATTAATCATGTAAGATAGAACCATACAAATGGGAGAGAGAAAGTATAATTACATTCTACTCATTCATGCACGTTCAATAAGTATAACATACCCTATGATTAGGGTTAGAGTTTACTCATATAAACATTTAGAGTTTACATCATGATTGTTGCATCAAACCCTAATTGAGTCACTTCCCACTTCCTTGGAACATATTAAAATTTAAGGAACATGAATAGGGTTTAACATCATTAATTGAACCTAATTTGGTCATGATATATACATCACTAAGTATCATCATTGTTTGTATGTGTAAGTGTATCATCTTATGATGTCATGCATGTGTCACGACCATAAATCATATGAATATATCAACCATGTACCAGCATGGTATTGAGACCCACTATCAATAAGATCCCTCATCATCACATGACACTTGTCTTATTGCCTCTCACAAGGTCATTAACCACATCATATCACCATGGGATGCCACTCCCTCAATCACACCTTTGGAGGATTTCACTTCAAATTATACATAAGCTGCTTTTTAGGTCATTAGACTCATTTATATAATTCATGCACAATGATAACACATTATATCTCAGCAGTGCTCATAATCACCACCCTTTATTATACAAGGTTCACCATAGCACCCACATGTCTATGCCATTTACCTCACCAGTAAGTTAGGGTTACATAAATGAGATAGAGAGAGAGAGAGAAAACTCTATTTACAGAATAATAATCTCCAATTAAAGTAAGCACACACCTCATGTAAACATTATATTAGGGCTAGGGTTCATATTTAGTCGATTAGGGTTTCATACATCACTCAACCTCTAAACCCTAATTCCATCACCTCCCACATTATTGGAGAGTTCTAGAGTTAAGTTCTATAGTTAATGATTAACCATTCAAAGTTGCATCATCTTATATATACCATTATACTATGTATTGACCATATACACATACATGAGTATAGGTGTATCGACCCTTCACCATTCATGTGTTATAGCCACTCACTACCAGGTGTAGCGATCTAGACACATTCAATGTGTCACTACTACAACACATATTGTTTCGACCCTATACATCAGGGTGTTTCGACCTCCAACAAACCTAGGTATATCGACCGCAACAAGAACATGGTTCCAACCCTAAAAGACATAGTGTTTCAACCTCAACCTACCAAAGGTGTTTTGGCCTCCACTAGGACATGTCTCGATCGCGACATGAGACATGGTTTCGACCAGATCATGACCTATTTCGACCCTATACATAAGAGTAGCGATCAAAACACATCCATATGGTCGCTACCTCCAAGACATATAAGTGTTTCGTCGCAATCACCCTTCATCCTAGATGTTGTGACCTCATGAAATATGGTGTTATGACCCTCATGAGTTCTTGACCGCTACAATCATGGTCCTACAACTGGAAAATCTAGGAACACAAAACGTCAACCTAAGAGAAAAGACTCTACACAAGGGCATTCTTCAAACCCTGGAACAAGATCATAGAAGATCATCTTGAAGATCATGATTAAGGGTGTAGAATCATGTTTCTTACACATGTCACTATCATAAAAACCATCATTTATATTAGACGAGTGAATCATAAACAAAATGAAATAGTTCCATAAACAAATAATAAGAGATCATCATCCAATTCTCAACTATCTCAAAATTGGGTACAATGATTTTAGGGTTTATGGGAAGTGTAAATCATTTTTAAGATACTACATGGTTCAACCTTAACCATCATCACTTTATCTACAAAAAGAACTAATTTTAAGATCTGGAACAACAGCATATGAGCAACATATGATTAGGTTTAAGATGCACATAATAGATCATGATAAAGAAGTTATATAATCTGCCTATAATGGATGATTCAAGCCTCCCAGATCTCAAGATCCAAAAAAGAGAAAGAAGTGCAAACTTGATTCAATCCTTCAACCATGAGATCTCCTTCAAAAGTGAAAGAAACGGCATGGTTAAGGAGAACTCGGTGAATGAAAAACTCAAACCCCAAGTCGAACTAAGGAAGAAGATGAAGAAAACTCATGTTAAAACATGATCTTCGACCCATGTGAAGAAGAGACCCCCAAGAAAAGTCACCATGGATCACCTACATCTCACATGGTCGAGAAGGAGAAATAATAAAATGAGGAAGAGGGGGGGAACGTGATCAAGAGTTCAGACCTCTTACCAAGAGAAGAAAATCTCCAAGAAATCACCACCAAGGAGTTGATCTAGCACTAGATCTTCAACATGCAAGGTGGATCATCCACCCAAGATTCAAGATCTGCCCCTCCTTTCTCCTGAAGCTCCAAGGTTTTTCATGCACAAGGAATAAGAAGATGGAGTCAAAAAAGTATCACACAAGGGGAGAAAAGGAAATATATACCATAAGGAAGAGAGATAAAGTGATTATGAGGTGTCACCATAAGAGATCGTCTAAGGACATATGCCTTTCAAGCAACTGATCTTATATTCTTTCACATATAAAATCACAAAAAATTTATGTTTATCTAGAAAGTGTAGAGACTTCCATGGTCACTACCATCTCATCAAGGTCGCAACACTTCATCCATACCTTGTTTCGACCCAAAATCTGAATTCTTCATGCAAGGTCAAAACACTAAAGGGCAAAGATGTGTTTCGAACTCTAGGTTGTTTCATTTGAAATAATAAGACTTAGATCAGGTGTTGCACTAGCTACCCTCACCTAAAAGTGGGGTAGTGGTCGCAACACTCAAACCCTAGTTATGTCACCACTTCTTCTAAGCAAACCATGAGGTGTTCCATCACCAAACATGATTCAAACAAGGCACCCCATTGCTAAATCTTCTCTCTCATTATGCTAAATCATAAAAAGCACTCTCTTCATGTGAAGATTCGTAAGATTACCCTCTCACTTTGCATTTTGGTCCAAAACAAGCAAACATAGCTCAAACATCATACAAACATGACCAAATTTGAAACACAAGTGTATCACATGGTAACAAAACACCTCAAAGGATTAGATTAAAGTTCTAAGCATATTATTATACAAGTAAACACAAATTAGCATTAAGCTAGTTCAGGAGCCTTACAATATTATCACACCATAATGGGATCAAAAAGGAGAAAGGCGTGACATCTACATTGTTATTAGACCATGAGCTACCTTGATGGAACGTCATAGGAGGTGGAAATGGATCTTTCTTGTCTTTTCTTTCTTGGATATTTCAGTAGGGATTGAGGTGTTTGGATATGAAAAGGATGGCATATGGGCTTGGACCTGGTCTTGGGATTCGATCTCAAAAGTGTAGCATGGGGGCTCCATTTGGGTTAACCTCCTACAAATAGTATTCCACCTATGATGTGACCCAAACTCACTAACCATGGTTTAAGACTGTCAAAGAGCGATTAGACTAATCATCCACTTTTAATCACTGATTTAAAACATCATTAATTTTATATCTATTTAAATAAAGAAAACTAATAAAACATCATTTTAACTTAAAAGATAACATTTAATTTAAGTATAAGAATCACATATTTACAATTAAGTTTTAAAATTGCATTATAATCAACCGAAAGAAGTTAGTTCCTGCTATTATATACATCAATTACAACTTATTACAAGACTACTCTCAATCCTCTTGACCTTGGATAATCTACTCTTAATGAAATCTAACTTCTGACTCCTCATGCAGAACTAGACCCTTGTTCGAAAAATATTTTATTAGATTGTATAAGCTATTGTCTTAGTGCATAAAAAGGCAACAAGAATTCATGATAATTCAAATATATATCTTTTACAAAAATAAATACAAAAGAATACAAGTATAGAATCTAATAACTATACACCGTCCAACAAAGCAGTTGTTCTAATAATGACTAAAATAAATGAATAAAATAAAATTTATTCATTAAATATTTTATTATTTTTTATTATACCTTAGACCCACATGCAGTGTATCATGGTATGTGGAAGTACCACGATAGGCTATGATCTCCATATAAGACTTGCAGTAGATCCAAAACTTTAAGTCTACTAAAATAACTCCATGGTCTACCACGAGGCTTGTCCATCTGGCCTCGATGACCATACAACTGGTCAGATAAATTGGACTTCTCCTCTAAACTTGGGAACTCATGTGAAGAGTCAAAGTACTCAGCTTAACAATTTGCATCAGAGATTCCACAAGGACTGACCTATTATGTAATATCTAATCTAAGTGAACGACTACTGGTTACCATTGTAATCTCTGGCTGATGTTTGTTACCATATTGTTATATGGAGACTGTTCACATAGGGCTTAGTCCCCCGTACCTCTCTGGTATGCTTCAGCTACCTCATCCTAGGCATTGCCACTCGATTAGCATGTTTCGTCTTCACAATATAGAACTCCGTTATGGATTTTATAGTTCTTAGGGCATCTAAGGTCTAGTTTTTTTTAGTTTCACTAATAGATTTAATACTATATCGTTCTTTGCTTAAATGTCAATGTAAGGCTTCTATTTTCTCTTTCTAGACACTAAACTTAAACTAAATCACTGGAATCAACAGAGTAATTCACTTGAACCGATAAACTGAGTGTTCGAACCTCTCTTTTGATTAACACAAATGCCAAATGTTCTAGAGAATCCCTAAACTTAAACTCAGATTATGAAACAAAACAACTAATTCCCAACAAACACGATGAACATAGTATAAGAAAAACACACATAAATTCTTCCTTTTTCTTTTATCACATTTTTGTAGAGAAATGTCACATCACGAATATCACATTAAGATATCACAAATCATATTAAACTCTATCAAAACTAGAATCAAATCTTATTTCTCACATACAGTTCAGTTTACATCAAATACATGTACATGAAAGAACAAACTCAATATACTACCCATCCAAAAAAAGAGTGTACACGAACAATCTAATATATCTAGATTATTCACTACTACAGAAATGGCTTATAACGTCACATTTACAGACATCAATTGTATACAAGAAACCGACGCCTAAACCCTACAACATTGATTGAATATAGAAACTGACATCTATCTGTGAAGAGTGGCCAGACATGGGTATCACTTTTTATTTAGTATCAGTTCCTTAATAAGAAACCGACGCCTAATATCGACCGCCAAATCCAAATTTTCTAGTGAAAAAAATTACCTCCAAAATTTAACATACGATGTCGGTTGTTCACAAAGAAACCGACGACTAAAGGTTTTTCACGAGACAGAAATTTGGCCCATTTTTATTGTCAGTTATCTTATAATAACGGACGTCGATGTATTTTCGCATGTTGTCCCCGTGAAAATTTTCACGCCCTTTGGTGTTGGTTTCCTTCGAAAACTGACGACTATGGTCATAATTCGAGAACATTTTTTTTTGTCAGCATATATAGATAGACGTTAGTTTTTCTAGTTGGAACCAACGACTATCATTGAACATAGGTGTCAGTTTTTTGGTGGCAACCAATGCCTATTGTTTTAAGCATCGATTATTTTAATAACCGAAGCCTATGATTAATTTAATAACACCTACGCGAGCCAGACTCTTCCCCTTTCTTTGTTTCATTCCGGATATCATCTGCTCTGGTGATTCTGCTCCGCCGCTACTGAAACCTCCACTGCTATTGCTGCTCTGCCACTGTTGGTCCACCGCTGTCACCGCTAGCCTACTGTTGCATGCCGCTACTGTCCTTTGCTCCTCCTCTACCGACCTAAGCAAGGTATACCCTCCTCGTCGTTGCTGTCCTTTGCTCCTCCGCCACCGACCTAAGCAAGGTATACCCTCCTTTGCCACTGTTGTCCTTTCCTCCTCCACCACTGCTGTCCTTGTTGGACCCTAGATGGGTGATTAGATGCTCTAGAGGGGGGTGAATAGATTTGAATGCACTTAAACAAAATTCATTAGACCTTCAAGATATATCACAAGATAGGGTTGCTAAATAGGAAATTTGAGTGCAACTAAAACATGCATAGCAAGGATGAGAGAGATTGAACATACACCAAGTAGACAAGTTATTTAGAGTGGTTCCACACTTCAAACTAGAAGTATGTCAGTCCACTTACCTAGAGAGATCAACCTCTAGGATTTCCTAACCATTGATTCTTATATTCATTCATAAGACTTACAATACATGACCAAACAAAGGACTTACCTATCCAATACAAAGAGTCTTCAACCTTACCAAGGATTTACCCACTTTATAAGAGTCTTCCACCTTCTTCCAAGGACTTACCTACTCTTGCACAAGTCTTCAACCTTGCAAGAATTACCCACTCTTCTTGGATCTTCCGCCTTTGACTTCACCTTCACTCAGAGAAGCTTCCACCAAGGACTTACCCACTTGAGCAAGGAGTCTTCTGCCTTCACCAAGGGCTTACCCACTCTAGCTCCAAGTCTTCAGCCTTGATCTTCACCAAGGGACTCCCTCCCTTGTTCTTCTTCACCTCTCTTAGCTAAGAGAGAACCTTCATCTTCATGGTTGAAATGAGAGATAGGGAGGTGGTGGAAGTGAGAGCCTCACAAGATATACATGTAGGACTAGCTCTCTTACAGATTTCCTACTCACTCTAATATATGTAGCAAGTGACTAAGCTTAGAGAGAGAGAGGAGGCTGTAGGAAGCACTCAACTATAGAATAGGAACCTCACATAGAGTTTGCATTGAATGCTCAACCTTGAAATGAAGCCCAAGGGGTCCTATTTATAGCTGGGGATGCCTCTTAGCCTTTGGGAACACTTGAGAACGAAAACTAGCCGTTTTGTGACTCACAACAGATATATTTTCACTTGTTGCAACTCCACAACGGCTAGAAGCACTTTTCTGCATTTTTCTGTACAGTGCAATCGGTCGAGTTTCTATAAGGGTAACTCGACCGATAGAGTAAAATACAAAGCTGATATTCAGACCATCAGTCGAGTTTGTCCTGGGGAAACTCGACCGACTAATGAAAATTGAATTGGTCTGGTACTCCATCGGTCGAGTTATGTGTAACCACAACTCGACGATCAAAAGTCATTTTCAAGATCCAATCAGGACCGGTCGAGTTTGCACCTCACATAACTCGACCGATGAACAACCTGATATGAATTTTGGAAAATGGCTTTTGAGTGCTTAAACATTTGATCTAAGTGCTCCTAATTTTTTCTAAGATTAATTACAAGTCATACAATCATTACAAGTGATTTACAATATGATTCTAATATATTTACATCATATTACAAAAACATGCACTTGTATGACTTTGACTTGTCTTTTCTCCAATTTGATATGCACAAGTTAGGGCATTTGGAGTGTGTCTATACCTAATTTGAAAACGCTCAAGTAGAGGCATTAGAAACCAATGTGTGGAATGGTTAGTCATCATCAAAACACGGGTTTAGTCAATTTAGACGTGAGTCAACATTGACCTAATTGACCTTGAGTCAACAGTCCTTTCCTCCTCCACCGCCGACCTGGACCTCACCCAGGCGGCGCCTAGGCACGTCTAGGCGGCCCAGGCATTCACCTAGGGTCCCAAGCCCAGGTGCCCAACCTAGTTAGGCCTCTGGGCAGCCTGGGAAGACTGGGCGGATGTTTGGGTGGTGCTAAGGCATGCTAAGGCTGCTGCTGGGCGTTTTTAATTTTTTATTAAGTTATTTACTTATTTGTATTTATTTATGTATTGATTTTGTTATGATTTAATCATCTACTTAATTAACTTTTTTTATCAACTGATTTAACTTTATTTTTCAATTTATATGTATGTATTCATCTACTATTTGTATTTATTTATGTACTAATTTAGGAATTAATTGATCATCTACTAATTTATATTAGTTTATCAACATATTTGTATTTATTCATCTACTTATTTGTATTTTTTGTCTACTATTTTTTATTTAGTTGTCTAGTCGTTTGAATTTATTTGTGTACTGCTTTTGAAATTATATAATCATATCTAGTGATGCAACTTTATCACAGGCCCATTATGAACCATTAGATCTAGATCTTAGGGTATCTCTACCATCCTAACTATGAAATTGGTATTTAACTTGTTTCCTTGTTCAGTATATTGAGAATCCTAAACACCCTTCTTGCTTAATGATGAACTCTAATACACTCACATGACATGCTTGGAATGTAAATGATGAAACTTTGCCCTAGATTTCCAGTCATGCTTCTAAAGACATCAATAATCACTCTAACTTAAAGAACTAGGATATGGATGATGAAACTAGGATTGTAGTTATAAGAATGACAACATACATGTATTTGTTAGCTTAGAAACCCATCCAAGATTTACTCATTAGGAGTAAATCTTGGATAGTCCTCGATTTAGGATTGTTCTTGAACACCTAATCTCACTTAGGATGTAAGTGTATAATGTGTATTTAGTTTTCAAGAAAATTTTGGTAGCACTTCCCCGATTGTTCTCTAAGTACATATGTACTTGGAGAACAACGGGAAAATGCTGCCGATTTTTTTAAAAAAACCCAATACACATTATACACTTACTAGTGAGATTAGGTGTTCAAGAATGTGATAGGTGGTACACATTTATTATATATAAGAATGACAACGCATGTATTTGTTGGCCTAGAAACCTGACCAAGATTTACTCATTAGGAGTAAATCTTGGATAGTCCCCAGTTTGGGACTATTCTTGAACACCTAATCTCACTTAGGATGTAAGTGTATAATGTGTATTTGGTTTTCAAGAAAATTTCGGTAGCATTTCCCTATTTGTTCTCTAAGTACATATGTACTTGGAGAACCGTAGGGAAATGTGATGCGATGATTTTGAGTCGCATTTATTGACTTGTTTGATATGTGTTTTATGCATTTATTAGTCATTTTCATGGTTAATGTTGCATAATTCATTCACTTTGGTCTATGCTACTTCTTTATGTCAAATTTCCCCTATTTCAACATTGTGAGTATTAATTATCAAAAGAATACTTTGCTTTGCGATGAACATGCGGGGCTAATCCCCTTTGTCTTTAGGACCGGGAGTAGCCCGGGAATTCATTGTATGATGATTTTATCATAGTAATTCATATCTTATCTCTTAAATCCGTGGTATAATTTCGTTTTCTCCAATATATTGTTATGCTTGATCACCATAATAATAATCTAATGCCCTTAATTGCTTTGAAAGAAGAATTAATGGTTGAAAAGAGACGGAATTTACATTAATTGAAAAATCCCTTGAACTAGGTGGTGTAAGATTAATGGTGGATACCGAGAGGTCGTTTTTAATGCACCTAGTTTAGGGTATAGGTTACTACGACGGTGGAACCGACCTAGACATAGGTAGTGAATTGTACCACGACAGTGGGCAATTCTGATTTCAGGCCACTATTCGGATAGAGAGATAAAATTGAGTGACTATATAGAATTTAATACAATGAAAAACCCGCGGTGAAACCACAATCCTAAAGATCTCCTTTTGAATTGATTAAACCAAATATTTAATCGATTACTTTGTTTTGTTTCATTTTTATTTTCTTTTAATTTTAACAACAACTCTCAACTATTTAATCGACTTAGCTGATTGCGAGTAGTTAGTAGGAGTCTCTGACAATTTCACATATCCCTGAGTTCGACTCGGGCCTCACAAAGGCCTATATTACTTCGACATGTTCACTTGCATTTCTGCGCACGGTAAATTTGCGTCATGTTTTTGGCGCCGTTGTCGGGGATACGACAAACTGTCGACACTTCGAGTGCTGCAAGCGGCCACTCTAGGCCACATTTTTTTTATTTGATCATTTCAAAAATTCATAATCTATTTTTCTAAATATTTGCAATCGTCAAGCACCGTACTAAATTTAATTTTTCTATTTGCAGGTACTGTGCATGGTGCAGACGCGTAGTACAGACTACACAAGGCACACACCAGAGGTTCCGCTGCTGGGACCGGAAGACGAAGGCGAGTATAATCAAGACCATCTTGAGGATATAGTTTCTGAACCCAAACAAGAAGAGATGGACGAGCCACAGACAATATGGGAGAAGATCAAGGCTTCTTCCTCATCTGCTTCCAAGGGGTCGATCAAGAAGCAAGCGGTTAATATTCCGACATACAAGATTGATCTGGCTTTAATCAACTTGGTGAAGTTGAATGCTTTTCCTGGGCTCAAGAATGAAGATCCCGTTGCGCATATAAGTCAATTTGTGGAGAATTGTGATATGATAAAAATCGACAGATTTCCACAAGATGTGCTCTACTTGAAGCTTTTCCCGAGTTCTCTAGCGGGAAACACATGAGAATGGCTACACAACTTGGACGATGAATATGTGGAGTCTTGGGACCACATGGTGGAGGTTTTCTTTGAACGGTTCTTCCCGCATGAGAAGACCAATGACATGATCAAGAAGATCCACAACTTCACCCAACAAGTAGGAGAGACCTACTCTGAGACCTGGGAAAGGTTTCAGATTATGCTCAGGCGGTGCCCGCATCACGGGCTTAATAAGGAGACACATGTCAAGATCTTCTATTTTTCTCTCTCCGAGCATGATAGAAGCAACCTCGATTCAGCCGGCTCAGGATTCTTCTTGAATAACATGGACACCAGGTGTTGGGAAATCCTAAAGAACATGGCCAAGAAACAATCGTGGGGCGAAAGAGGCGCCGTGGAGCAAGTTCGAGTGGCAGATGAATCTAAAGCAATCAAGGAGCTGAATGAGAAGATGGATCTTCTCACGAAGAAACTTCTTGCAAAGGAGGATACTGAGTCCGAGGATGAGGCTCAAGTTAAATTCATGAGGCAGCATCAAGGCTATAGGAATAATGACTATTCATGGAGGAAAGACAAAAGTTCTCCTAGAAGGATCCAAATAACTTCTTGCAGGATCCAGATGCTAAACCCCATCCAATAGCAGAGGATAAGAGCACATAGCTGCTCAATCAAGTGATAAAGCAAAATCAAGAACTCATGACTACTTTCGGCCAGCAAATAAAGCAACAAGGGGAGTTTATGAACCAATTTGGGCAGACACTGCAGAGCCATGGGGCTCAAATGAAGACAATAGAGACATCCATGGCACAAATGGCAGCAGAGATAGCCAATTTGAAGAAGCCAGCGCACCAAAGTTTTTCGGGTAATACTAATGTTCCAGGAGGAAACCAACAGGCAAAGACCATCTTGCTAAGAAGTGGCAAGAAACTGTTAAATCCCAGAGCCGATGAACCAAGCAAACCCCAAGCAGAAATTGAAGGTGAGGCCACTGAGGAGCTGCCCATACCGCTCACAGAACCAGTCACTGACACAGCAGTGGATGCTACTGAAGATCCTATTGCAGAGGAGGAGGCGCCTCAGAAAAGGACACCCTATGTGCCACCACATCAAAGAGCACAGACTGTCCCGGTCCCTTATCCGAACAGTGCTAAGGCAAGGAAGGTAGACGCCCAATTTAAAAAGTTTTTAGACCGTTTCAAAAAGCTTTCAGTCAACATCCCTTTATTGGAAGCTATTGAGCAAATCCCTTCTTACGGGAAATTTTTGAAAGACATCATCACCAAGAAGAGAAAAATCCCAGACACAGAGGTTGTTGTGCTTAAGGAGCAGGTGAGTGCCTTCATCATGGGCACATTGCCACCAAAGAGGCAAGATCCGGGCTGTTTCAACATCTCATGTTACATCGGGAAGGTCAAGTTTGGTGAAGCACTATGTGACTCAGGGGCGAGCATTAACTTGATGCCCTTCTCTACATTCAAGAAGCTGGGATTAAAAGAGTCACGGCCAAGCAACATGACAATCCAATTGGCGGACAATTCAGTGGTAAAGCCATATGGGATTTGTGAAGATGTGCTAGTGAAAGTGGATCGGTTCGTATTTCCAGCAGATTTTGTCATCATGGAGATGCAGGATGAACAAGGCAATGATCTGCTACTCGGACGACCTTTCCAAGCTACAACCGACATGATACTTGAGATGGGGAGAGGCCGGTTGACCTTAGGTATAGCCGATGACCGATTTGAGATGGTCATGCCTTCCAGTTCCACCTCATCTAAATCCAAGGAGCAATGCCACATGGTAAAACAGTTTGATAACAATATCTCACTTTGTCTGGGGAAGCCATTTTTAGATATGGCCCATGTAATGACCAAGGTGGAAAAAGGGACTTTGGCTGTGGACATCATGGAGCAGACCAAAGTGGTATCCCTTTGCAAGGCTGTAGGGTTCCCGAACGATGAGGATGAGGACATTCCTCCCTCTACGGAAGATGATGCTATAGAAAATTCAGTTTTTGATGCATATCCAGAATTACCACTCGAGGCTTGTTTAGTCAATATCACTCATGATTGGATGAGAAGCAAATCACTCAAGGAGTGCGCCAAGATGCTTCAGATGTTGCCATGATTCTATGCGAGGTATTATGAAGATTTAGGTGAGCTCCCACCACCGCTTCAATCATCCTTAATCAGCCCGCTGGAATTGGAATTGAAGCCGCTGCCACCGCACCTCAAGTATGCCTTTCTAGCTGAGGAAGACAAGTTTCATGTGATTATTTCTGCTTATCTGAGTGCTGAAGAGGAGGACCAGTTGTTGATAGTGCTGAAGAACCACCGGGGAGCTTTTGGGTGGTCTGTTGCAGATATCAAGGGGATTTCTCCTACTTTGTGCCAGCATAAGATTCAGCTCGAGGAGGGAGCCAAGCCGGTGATTCAACCGCAACGTTGACTGAATCTGAGCATGATGGAGGTTTTGAAGAAGGAGGTGATTAAGCTTCTTTCCGCATGTATCATCTATGCAATTTCAGACTCGACATGGGTGAGTCCCACGCAGGTAGTCCCTAAAAAGGGGGGAATAACTGTTACTCATAACCTCTTAAATGAACCAGTCACCACTCGATTGGTAACCGGATGGCGAGTTTGTATTGATTACCGATGACTGAATGCCGCTACACTAAAGGATCACTTTCCTCTTCCGTTTATTGATCAAATTTTAGAGCGTTTAGCCGGCCGATCACACTTTTGTTTTCTGGACGGGTATTCGGGGTACAATCAGATTTCGATTGATCCTAAGGACTAAGAGAAGCCCACCTTCACTTGTCCCTATGGAACGTTCGCGTATCGCCGCATGCCCTTTGGATTATGCAATGCACCGACGACCTTTCAGCGTTGTATGCTTGCCATTTTTTCTGATATGGTAGAACGCTGTCTAGAGGTCTTTATGGATGATTTCTCAGTTTATGGTGCATCTTTTGATGAATGCCTTTATAATCTGGATAAGGTGTTACAATGATGCGAGGACACACATTTGGTCCTCAACTGGGAGAAATGTCATATGATGGTGAGTGAAGGGATAGTGCTAGGACATTAAGTGTCTAGTAAAGGTTTGGAGGTAGATCCGTTAAAAATTGAAGTAATTTCTAAATTACCCCCACAAAATTCGGTAAAAGGGGTAAGAAGTTTCTTAGGTCACGCCGAATTCTATCGTCATTTCATAAAAGATTTTTCAAAAATTGCCAAACCTTTATCCGAGCTGCTAGAAAAGGATGTTGTTTTTTATTTCAATGACAAATGTTTACACGCGTTCAACGTGCTGAAGGAGAAATTGATTTCCACATCGGTTGTTCAAACACTGGATTGGACTAAGCCCTTTGAACTCATGTGTGATGCATCTGATTTCGCTGTAGGAGCTGTGTTGGGACAACGGGTGGATAATAAACCCGCCGTGATTTTTTATGCCTCCAAGACTTTGAATGACGCCCAACGAAATTACATGACTACTGAAAAAGAATTGCTCGCCGTTGTTTTCACTTTTGAAAATTTTTGGCAATATCTAGTTGGATCGAAAGTCATAGTTTGGACTGACCACGCCACTATTAAATATTTGATGGAGAAAAAAGATGCCAAACCTAGATTGATTAGGTGGATCTTGCTCTTACAAGAATTTGATATCAAAATCAAAGACAAGGCGGGGATTGAAAATCTTGTAGCGGATCATTTGTCTAGGTTAGAGAGGGTAGATGAAAAAGATTTACACATACCCATTACCGAGACATTCCCGGATGAACAACTTTTGAAAGTGAATTCTAAGGATCTGTGGTTTTCATATATCATGAATTATCTTGCTTGCAGGATCATCCCAGATGATTGGACGTATCAAGAGAAGAAAAAAAATTTCCATTCTCTATGATATTATTTTTGGTATGACCCTATTCTTTTGAAGCAATGCAGGGATGGTGTCCTACGCAGGTGTGTACCTGAGGTGGAATACGAGAGTGTTCTTCATCATTGCCACACATTACCTACGGGCAGACACCATGCGAGCTCTCGTACGGCAACCAAAGTACTGGAAAGTGGCCTATATTGGCCTACCTTGTTTAGAGACGCCTATGAGTTCATGAGACAATGTGATTCCTGCCAAAGGGCAGGTAACATTTCAAAGAGACAACAGATGCCCTTAAATGTTTTCCAAGAGGTTGCGGTATTTGATTTATGGGGTATAGATTTCATGGGACCCTTTGTGTCCTTAAATTCGAATTTGTATATCCTTTTAGCTGTTGACTATGTGTCGAAGTGGGTAGAAGCAATACCCACGAGGACTAATGATTCTACTGTAGTGTGCAGGTTCGTTAAGGAAAATATCTTCTGCAGGTTTGGGGTGCCCCGAATGATCATTAGTGATGGGGGTACGCACTTCCGGAATCAAAAGTTCTCGGCACTATTGAGGAAATACGGGGTCAAACATAACATTGGTACCCCGTATCACCCGCAAACTCAAGGACAAGTGGAGGTCTCCAATCGCGAAATTAAGAAGATCCTGGAGCATACTGTGGCTTCCACGAGGAAGAATTGGAGTGCCTTACTACCAGATGCATTGTGGGCATACAGGACGGCATAGAAGACACCTATAGGTACCACGCCTTTTAGGTTGGTGTACGGTCGGGCCTGTCACTTATCAGTGGAGTTAGAGCACAAAGCACATTGGGCACTGAGAAAGCTCAACTTGAGTTATGATGAAGCGGGGAAGAAGAGATTGCTTGAATTAAATGAACTAGATGAGCTATGAATGACTGCATATGAGAACTATCAGATATACAAGGAGTGCACAAAGTTAATCCACGATCGCCACATTCAGATGCGCACCTTCAAGAAAGGAGATCGTGTGCTTTTGTTCAATTCCAGGCTGAAGTTGCATCCCGGGAAGCTAAAATCCTGATGGAGTGGACCATTTACGGTGGAAAAGGTCAAACCACATGACGCAATCAGGGTGCGCGATGGCGAGACTACATTTTTGGTGAATGGACAAAGGTTGAAGTTGTATTTTGGTGAAGATTTGACCGGCCTAAATCGCGCGTCCAAAAGTGGAGGCGGATTTGAGGTAATCGAGCTTTCAAATTTATAAACCCGAATCCTTCTAGGCCCCCGCAACTTTGCTCACGGGGTCGAAGTAGTCATACAGGGTCAAACATAGGGACAAAGGGGTAGTGTTGAGAACCATAAATCGACACGCTACACTCCGGTAGGTATAAAGAGATATAAATTCCCGAAAGGGAATGGTAAGATGTCACGAAATAAACAAGAAAACTATCTCCAAATGGAGCTACAAGAGAGATTTAAGGTTTTAATCATTTAGCAGTTTTTAGGGGTTTTTATGCAACATAAGAAGAAAGATAAAGACTAGAGCTCAGGCAAGGTTCGGAGGATAAGACTGTAGTAAAACAAGCGGTAGCGGTAACACCCTGCACCCCTCCTCTCAGAGCGGGTACCTCTAACCTCTACATCAACACCCCTCTCGAGGTTGTTGGGCTTCAGTTAGAGTGGAATGTTACAGAAAATAGCTCTGTTCTAGGCACTCTCGTACTCCAGAATCGGACCAAACGCTAGAGTCGCAACACAACTCTTGAAGTTGTTGCGACGGGAAAACAGTTCGGTAGCTAATCGAAACGCGATCCAAATCATGCAAGCTAGGGTTCGGATATTAAACAGAGCAGTCATCCAACATTGTACACCAAGCATAGAGCAACAAGTAATTGAATCTTTCCATTTCCATACACATTTAAAGGTCTTAATACATTGCATAAATAAAGAATTAAATAACAGAATTAAAAGATAGGTGTCGCCTCCTTGATGTAGAAGGGCGACAGGGTGTTGTAGCTCTCCTGCCTGATATCGGTCAGAGGCCTAGCCCGATACAGAGGTGTCGAGCGACACACCCTCTCGGGCGGCACGTGCCAACTCGCGACTGCATCGGTCAAGGGCTCTGGCCGATACGCTCATGTCGGACGACACACCCTCTCGGGCGGCACGTTCGATAGACTAAGCGTATCGGGTTGATATCGTGTCGGGCTAAGAGCTAAGCATTATTGATGTGGGTCACTTGTGTCGGGCAGTGATGTCGGCCGATATCGGCCCGTAGTGTCGCCCGGGACGGTCCTAGGTGAACTGTCCCCTCCCTCTCGGGATGAGGAGAAGCTCACCTAGTGTCGCCCGAGACAAGCACTGGGGCACGATACATGTGCTCTTGGAGTTTCCTCGCTCAAGCTCCCAACTGTCTAACTGTCAGCTGTCTGAATGCAAACTGTTCCGACCATTGTGTCCTGTCTTTTCGGCTCCCTGTAGCTGCTATTTATAGTCAGTTGGTTGGTGAGAAGACATGGCGCTCGAAGTGCCACGTAGCCACCTTAAGCGCCGGTCGATGGAGATGGATGGCCGATACAGGCATATCTCGGCGCGAGGCGCTGGCTATCGGTCACGTGGCGGGCAGCATGCCTGCCGGTGGGTGACTGTATCGCCCGACGAGCTGGGTCATCGAGGCGGCTTTGGCTCCCTGTCGGGTAGGAGGTGTGTCGGCCGACACGTTCCTGTCGCGCGGAACCTCTTCATCGAGTATCTTTGTGTCGCCCAGCCCCTGTCGGGCTGGGGTTGTATCGGGCGTCAGGGAGGCTGAGATGGGTCCGGACTTATTCATGGGCCAGAATCGGTCTTATTGCACAAAAATAAGGAAAACTCTGTAAAAGATAGGAAAAATTGGAGTAAGAGCATTGCTTGGCCAATTATTGCGAAAATGCTAATAAAATAGAGGAAAATAGCAGAAAAGGGCAGTTTTGATAACAAAATAAAGGGCAAAAACGTCACAAAAACTGATGTTATCAACTCCCCCAAACTTAGCGTTTTGATTGTCCTCAATCAATATTTAAACTATATTTTTGTGATGCTTCTTTTTGCTCGAATAACTTTCAGGCCAAGGGGTAAAACAAGTGTAGTAATGCCTTTAGAGATAATGCTGTTTCACTTAAACAAAAGACTACGCGTTTCCTAGCCTTATTATTTCAATAAAATTTTTCTCTACAACTTCAGCGAGACTTTGTTGTATGATTCTGAAGTTAGCTTACGCACCAAACAACTTTATTTTTGGGGCAAAAAGTTGTGTATAGGGTAGGCTAAGGCTTTTTGGGGTTTTCATTCTTGTTTCCCATCAGTCCATCCAGGTAAGGGTCCGTTAACAGGCAAGTGGTCCCTGCAGTCCAAGCCAGTTGGCTTCAGAGCAGTGATTTCACATCCTACGTACCACTGCCCCGGATCTACCATGCCTAAAGATGGGTACTTCTGGAAAACAAGCGGGTATATATATTTTTTTCTTTTTCTTTTATTGGGCACAACTCTCATGCTTTTATTCACTCTCGTCAGGCTTCTCTCTGTTTTTGGGATTTTTGTTGGGTGAGGGAAGAAAAAGAGATTCTTGCTGTTTGGGCAGCTTTTTCCTTCTCCATACTTGTCTCTTAGCTGTTCGCGAGATTATTATATTTTTGAAATTTTTGTCATGGCGAAGTATACTATTTTGTTCGTTTGGAGCAGCATTATCAAAAAGATATAACAGGACTTGCATCACATTTAGCACAAAGAAAATAAACTTTGCAAAAAGTAACAACAGATTTTCATTATTATTACAACAACTTTGTGCATATGCATAGGGGCAGAAATTTGTAAAGGGCAGGTTTTTGAAAATTTTTATATATGGCATACATGCGTAGGTCAAATATACAGGAAGCTATAAGAGCACATCAACGTAGAAAGCTTGAAGAGTTAAAGAAAAATTTATACCTCCCTCACTGGCATATGGGTACCCCCCAAACTTACTCCATACTCTGTCCCAGAGTAGAGAAGAAAGCAAAAGTGGGGTAAAGTTTAGCCAGTGAGGGTTAGCTTGCTGATGTACTGCAATATGCTCCTCCGAAGTTGCAGCATGCCATTGGGAGGTTGTCTAGCAAGTTCGCTCGGCGATGTAGCGGTTGAGCTTGAGCGTAACCTCAAAATTCACTTCTGGCCCACCTTTTCTCCACATCTCCGTTGTGAACATGCACGAAAGGACTGATCATCAGTCCCTCGTTCAGTTCCCTGGAGTGTGTAGTCAGGGTAGCCCCTCTCCCTTAAGAGGATGGAACCGGGGTGCCTCGAACTTGTTCAGAGGCCTTGCTTGCCGCACTCTTGCTGCCCCTGGAGATGGTCATAAACCACCACAGGGACAGGTTGATAACTAGGTGACTCTCTATTGGATCTACCAAATCAAGAAAAATCTCCCCTTTCATTGTTGTTGTCGTTTCTGCCCGGCAGTCGTTGCTGATCTCCGCGCTATTATTGGTGCGGCTGGTGGTTTGCTCTGTATGAGCCATACCTGTTATTAAAATCAAAATTTATTTATACGTTAGGCAGATAAAAGATAAAAAGAAAAACTTTATTAAATCTTGGGCGAGACGGGATCGGGCAATATGTCTGTCGCGCAGGGCAACTGCCCGACAGGACGCCTTGAAAGAGAACATGTCGCCCGATAAAAGAAAAACAAGACTTATTTCAGAAATCCGGGTATCGTCCACCAAAAGAAACTCGAGTCGATGCAAAATTGGGCGATACGAGGAATGCCACACGATACGACTCACCGCCCGACACTGGTGTATCGGGCGACAAGGTCATATGTAGCGCTTTACTGCTTCGGGCGATACAATCCTGTAAGGCACATAAACCCGATCAGCAGCGTGCGCTAAAGAAACCTGTGCCGGGCGATAAGGTTATCGGTCGATAGACGTGTCGGTATATATCTATGTCAGACGATAAGCATGCCGGGCGATAAGAAAATAACAAGTCGACCGATACCAAGCGCTCGATACAAGATTCGTGTTGGGTAAAAGAAAACGTGTCGGGTAAGAGGTGTGTCGGGCTATACCCTTGCTCATAGGAGACATCGCTCGATACTAGAGTGAAGGCGAGATGGCCGACACACGAGCAAAAGACGGGTCACTGCATGTGTTCCAGGTGGCTGAAAAGTGAACAAGTGAGGTACCCCGACACGATGCCCCCCCTTCGTATTTATACCGAGTTCAGCTGGGGGCAAATCGGTCAGATCAGGGTGCACGCGACGTCCACCGGTTAAAACATGTCGTCCCCAAGACGACGGTCCCGTCGGCCAAAGTGAAGGGCATTTACTCCTCGCACGAAATGGATGTCGCTCGGGGATGCTAACCGTCGCGGCGCTTGCGGTGCCCAAGAAACTCTGGCCGATACGAGTGAGTCTGCGCGCCAGCTGAGCGGCTGCCCGACACGGCCTAAAACTTAAAGCAAAGTGGGAAAAAGCATTTGACGGGCAAAACATCATAGGTCAGGGCAGAACCCATCGTCCTCAGACAGAAATGCTCGTCAAAGTTTCAGAAAATTAAGCGATGACCCATAAAACAGAAAAGTCAGCACGCTCGACGCATGCTCTGACTCGGGCCTTATTACAATTCATAAAGTTTGTTTTTGCTGTTTATAAGAAAAAAGCAACCTATTCTAAGAAAGAAAGAAAGAAGAACTCGGGCTGCCTCCCG
This sequence comes from Alisma plantago-aquatica, assembly GCA_963693085.1. Taxonomy (NCBI): domain Eukaryota; kingdom Viridiplantae; phylum Streptophyta; class Magnoliopsida; order Alismatales; family Alismataceae; genus Alisma; species Alisma plantago-aquatica. The sequence continues at coordinate 1,658,818,741 of OY856409.1, forward strand.
AAAAGCGCTGGGGTTTGCGTCGCCAGCTCGACCGGTGTAGGATCATCATGTTCAGCCCTCAACTGTACCCATATCTTGTAGACTGGTCTCTATCCTCTTGACAAACACTTCGTCTTTGTGGAACCTTTTCACCCTGTGCCCATTTACCTTAAAGGCCTTGCTCGGATCGTCTTTGTCGTAGAGCTCCATCATCCCTGATGGATATATCTTTGACACAGTGAACGGTCCGGACCACCTTGTTTGCAACTTCCCAGGGAAAAGACAAATAGAGGACTTGAATAACAAGACCTTATCTCCTTCGCTTACATCTTTTCTCCTGAGATGGGCATCATGCCACAACTTGGTCCTCTGTTTGCAGATTTTTGCATTTTCGTAGGCGTTCATTCTCAGCTCTTCGAGCTCTTGAAGCTGCAAAAACCTCTTTTCTCCAGCTTTGTCGAGGTCCATATTTAGGAACTTGATTGCCCAAAGGGCCTTATGTTCCAATTCCAATGGCAAGTGGCAGGATTTTCCGTAGATTAGACGGTAGGGGGTGGTTCCAATGGGTGTTTTGTAAGCGGTGCGGTATGCCCATAGTGCGTCGTCTAGTTTCATGGACCAATCCTTCCTTGTTCGGCTGACAGTTTTCTCCAAGATCTGCTTGATTTGTCTGTTAGAAACCTCTACCTGTCCTGATGTCTGGGGATGGTAGGGTGCAGCGATCTTGTGCTTCACTCCATACTTGCGCAGAAGTGCTTCAAACTGTCTTTCTCTGAAATGCGACCCTCCGTCGCTTATTACTGTTCGTGGGACGCCGAAACGAGGGAAGATGGTCTTCTCGAAGAGCTGGATAACTGACTTGGCGTCGCAGGTCTGGGTGGCTACCGCTTCCACCCACTTCGATACATAATCTACAACCACGAGAATGTATTGATACCCCCGGGATGGGGAAACGATCCCATGTAATCGATCCCCCATACGCCAAATATCTCCACTTCAATCCAGCTTGCCATAGGCATTTCGTTCCTCTTTCCTATGTTCCCCGTGAACTGGCACTCTTTGCAAACCTTCACAAACTTTGCCACATCTTTAAACAGGGATGGCCAGTAGAAACCTGACTGCAGCACCTTTGCAGCTGTTCTTTCGCTGCCTAGGTGACCACCATAGGGAGAGGCGTGGCATTGCTTCAGGATGTCTGCGATTTCTTCTTCTGGGATGCACCTTCTGTATAAGTTGTCGGTGCATCTTTTGAACAGGAGGGGATCATCCCAGTAGTAGTTCTTAACATCCGCGAGAAGTTTCTTCTTCTGATTGTACATAATGTCAGGAGGCAGCTCACCGCAAGCAAGATAGTTGCAGATGTCTGCAAACCAGGGTAGGCTTTCTTCTTGGGCTTCGGCCGACATAAGAGCTTCATCGGCGTAGTCGTCGTTGATGGGAGGTCCTCTCTCTTTCTCAGTCACGATCCTTGATAGGTGGTCTGCGACCACATTCTCTGCGCCCTTCTTGTCGATAATTTCGTGGTCGAACTCTTGGAGCAGCAAGGCCCACCTCAACAGTCTTGGCTTGGCATCTTTCTTTTGCATCAAGTATTTTATAGCCCCGTGATCTGTATATACCTTGACCTTGGCTCCAACGAGATACGACCTGAATTTATTAAACGCGAAGACGATCGCTAGCATCTCCTTCTCAGTGGTCGTGTAGTTCACCTGAGCTTCGTCCAACGTGCGACTCGCGTAGCAGATCACATGGTGCTTCTTGTCTTTCTTTTGCCCCAGGACTGCCCCAACCGCGTAGTCGCTAGCGTCGCACATTAGCTCGAAAGGTAAACCCCATTCAGGCGCTTGAAGGATTGGTGGTAAGGTTAAAGCGTCTTTTAGGGCCTGAAAAGCACATAGACAATCATTAGAGAAAACAAATTCAGCATCTTTTACCAGAAGATTGGACAGTGGTTTGGAGATCTTTGAGAAGTCCTTTATGAATCTTCGGTAATATCCCGCGTGTTCGAGGAAGCTTTGCACCCCCGTCACGGATCTTGGTGGAGGAAGCTTGGATATTGCTTCAACCTTGCTTGCGTCCACCTCGATCCCACGCTTCGAGATCTTATGCCCGAGGACGATGCCCTCCCGTACCATGAAACGGCACTTCTCCCAGTTCATAACTAGGCTTTTCTCCTCGCACCTTTGAAGGGCCAATGACAGATTCTTCAGGCAACTATCGAAGTCTTTTCCATAGACAGAGAAATCATCCATGAAAACTTCTACGATGTCTTCCAGAAAATCTGAGAACATTGATATCATGCATCGTTGAAAGGTGGCAGGGGCGTTGCAGAGTCCGAAGGGCATCCTTCGGAAGGCATAAGTGTCGTACAGGCAGGTGAACGTTGTTTTCTCTTGATTGTCGGGTAAGATGGGTACCTGGTAAAAACCTGAAAAGCCATCAAGAAAACAAAAGAAATCATGATGCGCTAACCTTTCAAGAACTTGGTCAATAAAAGGTAGCGGAAAATGATCCTTCTTTGTAGCCTGATTAAGCTTTCGGTAATCAATGCACATCCGCCAGCCGGTGACGGTCTTTATCGCCACCTCGTCGCCCTTCTCACCCCTGACCACCGTCATCCCCCCCTTTTTGGGTACTACGTGGATCAGACTTACCCAATTGCTGTCGCTGATTGGGTAAATGATCCCCGCATCCCTAAGCTTTATTACCTCTTTCTTGACGACCTCCTTGAGCATCTGGTTCAGCTTCCTCTGGGGTTGGGCCAGGGGCTTGGCAGATTCCTCGAGGTTGATGCGATGCATGCACAAGGCGGGGCTAAGGCCTATGATATCATCCACTGAGTATCCTATAGCCCCCCTATGGAGTCTTAGCTCTTCAAGGAGTCGGTCTAGCTGGATGCTTGAAAGATCGGCATTCATGATGATGGGGTTTCTGTGCTCTTCATCTAAGAATTCATACTTCAGGCCCTCGGGTAACACTTTTAACTCTGGTTTTGGTCCGTGTGTCTTCTCCTGAGGTTCTCCTTCAAGAGAGACATACATCGCAGACTCTACCGCCACATCTTCCTCTGACAAGCCTTCCTCGGAAAGGCTGAGAAGGTCGAGATGCTTTGCGACCTCTGGATCTTCGAGGTCAGGATCTTTACAGTTTATAGCCCTCAAGAGGGGGTCTACTGTCCGGAAGTCCTCCTCTATCTCCTTACAGAATTTATTGTAACTATCTGCGAACTGTGCTGATTCAGAGATGGACGGGCCCCTCATTATTTCTTTCAGCTTGAAGTCCATATGGTCATTTCCGACCCTTAAGGTGATCATCCCCTCGGAAACATCAATTAGTGCTCTTCCTGTTGCCAAGAAGGGCGCCCAAAGATGATCGGGCACCGGGGGTCTTCAGATGTATCCATGATTACTATATCGCAAGGGATGAAGAAATCACCAACCCTTATCGGCACATCTTCGACAATGCCAACGAGTCTCTTAAAGGTGTGGTCCGCCAGTTGAATCCGCATGCTGGTTCCAACCATATCGGTCAAGCCCACCCTTCGTGCGAAACTTAGAGGCATGAGGCTAATGCTTTCCCCCAAGTCCGCTAGACCTTTGCGCTCGACGTTGTCCCCGATGGCGAAAGGGATTGTGAAAGCTCCGGGATCCCTTCTCTTATTTGGTAAGTCGGGTTTGAGGAAGGCGGACGAGGCAGAAGCTAGTTGCACTGTCTCTATCCTTCCTCCCCTTCTCTTCTTCATGATAAGGTCCTTGAGGAACTTGGCATACGTAGGCATCTCCTCCAGGGCGTCAAGGAAGGGGACTTCAAGATGTAGTTTTCTGATCGAGTCCATGAACCTTTAGTGACACTTCTTCAGATTCGCCTTTATTAGTTTGTACGGGAACGGGATCCTAGGAGCGTAGGCATTCCTTTTGCCAGGTAGCTCCTCAGGGGAACCTTGCACAGACTCCCGAACGTCTGCCTGTCTTTCTTCTCCTTCTGCTGGATCTGCACCCTCAGGCCTTTGCTCGGGCTTGGGCCTGGCTTCATCAGGGTGCTCCAACGTCCTTCCAGACCTCATAACTGCCATTACGGCAGATTCAGGGTGTGGGAGTGCTTTTATTGCAGGATTCTTTATCAGAGAAGCCATCTGGGTCAGTCGCTGATCAACCTCGCGCTGGCACGTCTACAAGCTGGCCATCTGGCACTGCATTGAATCCAGAGCCCCAGGGCTAGGGAGCGTGTTCTGCACCAGTCGACTAATGATGGCATCCTGTCTCTTTATATAGGCAGAAAGCTGGCCAACCAAGTTAGGCTGGGTTGACCTTTTGCCATTACCCTGACATTCATCCGCAGAAAGGGACTGCTCGCAGCAAGACATGTCTCAAAGCTTGGCGGGACAAGTCACAGATCTTCAGAGTTTCTGAAAAGGCATGGAAAATCAAGTTTAGAAAATTGAAATTTTTATTTAAAGCAAAGTATAATGCTATGAAAAGAAAAAGGAAAAAGAGTGATGTCAAGCTTATCTCTAAGCTTGAGGCACAGGAGTGTAGTTAGTGGATTCAGGTTCGTCTTACAGTACCGCTATTGCCTTGTCCCCGACAACGGCGCCAGAAAGTTGACCGGCCTAAATCGCGCGTCCAAAAGTGGAGGCGGATTTGAGGTAATCGAGCTTTCACATTTATAAACCCGAATCCTTCTAGGCCCCCACAACTTTGCTCACGGGGTCGAAGTAGTCATACGGGGTCAAACACAGGAACAAGGGGGTAGTGTTGAGAACCATAAATCAACACGCTACACTCCGGTAGGTATAAAGAGATATAAATTCCTGAAAGGGAACGGTAAGATGTCACAAAATAAACAAGAAAACTATCTCCAAATGGAGATACAAGAGAGATTTAAGGTTTTAGTCATTTAGCAGTTTTTAGGGGTTTTCATGCAACAGAAGCAGAAAGATAAAGACTAGAGCTCAGGCAAGGTTCGGAGGATAAGACTGTAGTAAAACAAGCGGTAGCGGTAACACCCTGCACCCCTCCTCTCAGAGCGGGTACCTCTAACCTCTACATCAACACCCCTCTTGAGGTTGCTGGGCTTCAGTTAGAGTGGAATGTTACATAAAACAGCTCTGTTCCAGGCACTCTCGTACTCCAGAATCAGACCAAATGCTAGAGTCGCAACACAACTCTCAAAGTTGTTGTGATGGGAAAACGGTTCGGTAGCTAATCGAAACGTGATCCAAATCATGCAAGCTAGGGTTCGGATATTAAACAGAGCAGTCATCCAACATTGTACACCAAGCATAGAGCAACAAGTAATTGAATCTTTCCATTTCCATACACATTTAAAGGTCTTAATACATTGCATAAACAAAGAATTAAATAACAAAATTAAAAGATAGGTGTCGCCTCCTTGATGTAGAAGGGCGACAGGGTGCTGTAGCTCTCCTGCCCGATATCGGTCAGAGGCCTAGCCCGATACAGAGGTGTCGAGTGACACACCCTCTCGGGCGGCACGCGCCTACTGGCGACTGCATCGGTCAAGGGCTCTGGCCGATACGCTCATGTCGGACGACACACCCTCTCGGGCGGCACGTTCGATAGACTAAGTGTATCGGGTTGATATCATGTCGGGCTAAGAGCTAAGCATTATTGATGTGGGTCACTTGTGTCGGGCAGTGATGTCAGCCGATATCAGCCCGCAGTGTTGCCCGGGACGGTCCTAGGTGAACTGTCCCCTCCCTCTCGGGATGAGGAGAAGTTCACCTAGTGTCGCCCGAGATGAGCACTGGGGCACGATACGTGTGCTCTCGGAGTTTCCTCGCTCAAGCTCCCAACTGTCTAACTATCAGCTGTCTGAATGCGAACTGTTCCGACCATTGTGTCCTGTCTTTTCGGCTCCCTGTAGCTGCTATTTATAGTCAGTTGGTTAGTGAGAAGACATTGCGCTCGAAGCACCACGTAGCCACCTTAAGCACCGGTCGATGGAGATGGACGACCGATACATGCATATATCGGCACGAGGCGCTGGCTATCGGTCACATGGCGGGCAGCACGCCTGCCGGTGGGTAGCTGTATCGCCCGACGAGCTGGGTCGTCGAGGCGCCTTTGGCTCCCTGTCGGGTAGGAGGTGTGTCGGTTGGCACGTTCCTGTCGCGCGACACCTCTTCGTCGAGTATCTTTGTGTCGCCCAGCCCCTGTCGGGCTAGGGTTGTATCGGGCGTCAGGAAGGCCGAGACGGGTCCAGACTTATTCATGGGCCGGAATCGGTCTTATTGCACAAAAACGAGGAAAACTCTGTAAAAGATAGGAAAAGTTAGAGTAAGAGCATTGCTTGGCCAATTATTGCGAAAATGCTAATAAAATAGAGGAAAATAGCAGAAAAGGGCAGTTTTGATAACAAAATAAAGGGAAAAAAATATCACAAAAACTGATGTTATCAAGATTACACGAGGAAGGTGAATAAGGTCAAACTCATTTCACTTTCGGATGCATGACGTGCTTCAAGTCATCTAGCCTAAGACGTTAAATAAGGGCGCTTGTTGGGAGGCAACCCAACCATTGGTACTTTAGTTTAGTTCCTTTACATTCATAGTTTGATTTGTTTTAACTTAGTTTGTAGTGTAAAAAAGATACCGTGATCATTTGATACATGTGCAAGGCTGAGGCAGAGTCGATACCATCGACCCTTGTGTCGATGGTATCGACCATGGTACAGGTTGGTGACTGCAGAAATCACACTGCGTCGATACTATCGATGGCCTCGTCGATGGTATCGACATACCAACAGGCAGATCGCAAGCAGAGGTCGATGGTATCGACATGGGTGTCGATACTCGTGAGATCTCTGGAGATTTTCAGAATGAATCATCTCAGTAAAGTCGATACCATCGACGGGCAGGTCGATGGTATCGACACATTCATACAAAGAAGGTGGCGGCCAGGCCTCGTGAGGGTTTGCCTTAATCAGATAGTCGATACTATCGACTCACATCGATAGTATCGACGCGCCACGTCAATGATCCTTGAGGAAAGATCTACGACGATCGCAGCAATCAGAAGTTCGATCCGGGGGACGAGTCGATACCATCGACTCGCGTCGATAGTATCGACGCGTCAGCAATCCGAGCCCCGCAGATCCAGCCATCGACAACCGTCGATACTTGCGTCGGTACGGATTGTGCTACCCGAGTCGATACCATCGACCCGCGTCGATGGTATCGACGGGCATACAGCAGCGCTGGCCACGGCTATATATGAGGAGGATTTGTGTCAGATGACATCACAACTCCAGAGCAATCCTCCTCTACTTGTATCAAGCGTATTCCAGAGCTATCCAAGCCCAACGAAGAGCAACATCGAGCACGTTCTTCATCGAGCGGAGATTCACTTCTCTGATCTTCACCGAGCTCCCTTTCTATTCCTCTTTCTGTCGCGATCATGGTGCATGTTGCTGGTGCATCGTCGTCTCGCGCCGACTTGATGGAGATCCCAGAATTCGTGCCACCTCCGACCACGTCAATCTCACACCCGCGGTTGATCCATCCATCTGCGGAAGTCAAGAAGATCTACGAGGAGATCTTAAAGAGGAAGATCGAGCCGACCCGTTATGTTGAACGGGATATCATCCGCAACCTGGGGTTCGACACCAACCTCGACTACGTCCTGAAGGGTCAGGCCCGACACACGGGAAGATGGCATGACGAGCTAGAGTTTCATGCAGATGGACAGCCATTCTTCGGCGAGTGGCCTACGTACAAGGAGTTGGTGGCTGAGTTTATGGCGTCACTGGACGTCTGCGTCGTACCCAATGACATCATAGCCACCGACCGCGAGTGGATCAAGGGCCGAGTGTCTTTTCGCGTGTACAATAACGACTACACCCTTACACTCCGGCAGTTCAACCAGATCTTCAACTGGAATCACTCGTGGTCAGACTACCGGCGACCGGACAACCGCACCAACTACGATGCAATCTTTGCCGAGCTGGTGACGGTGCCGCCGGGCAAGTCAGTGAGCTACCATAATGCTGTGGTAGCTGATTTCGAGCACCCCTTTGTCCGGATACTTCACCGGATGCTGAGTTCTATGTTGTTTGCTAGGGGTGATCTGGCCCTCAGCAAGTTTCAGGAGACAGACCTATTTTTCTTGTATAAACTCCTGAAGCGCCAAGAATGCAACTGGGGCGCTTTCTTTTTGCATCGGGTTTTGGCGGTGAAGAGGAGTACACAGAAAGCGCCAATTCACTTTGGCGGGCTTATCACCAAGCTGGCCTCCTACCTTGGGTTGAATTTCCAGCAGCTTACTCCTCTCTCCAACAGGAGCAAGGTAAACTTGCAACATCTGCACCGCTCCAACCTCATCCTTCTTTGAGATGGCTTGGCGTATGCACACTGCCACGTCAACCATGCTTACCAAGAATGCTCGCTTCCCAATCCGGTCTTCAACATCGAAGGGGCGCAACACTTCTGATGACCTATCATAGCCATTGCTGACTCTGATGAAGACGGCGACAATGACGACAATGAAAACAATGACGATGAGGCTGCAGAGGAAGAGGAGGCCTACACCCCTCTTCGGGCACGAGTGGCACCACAGAAGCGTCCTCACATGCATCCGGGTGCATCTTCATCTTCGCAGCCTCCGCCACCACCACCGCCCTCGCAGGCAAGCGAGGATGTCTACTCGATGCAGGGCATGTATGCTATGCTGCAAGACATACAACAGACGCAGCAGCATCACACGATGATGTATACCGGTGTTCAGGAAACTACAAACCAGCTACTGGACAATCAAAGGGCAATCTTCGAGAACGAGCATCTTCTCCTCGACAACCAACACCAAATCCATGATCGGTTGCATAGGATGGAGATGCAACAAAAGCCCTTTTACGATCACTATTGGAGCCAGAATTACTTTGGAGGCTATCCACAACCTCCACCTCGGGCCCAGTTTGATCCGAGCTTCCAGGGGGAGTATCCGTATTGGGACCCTACGACTCCACAATACCCACCTCCTCCTGAAGAGTAAATCGGTATCTCTGTTCCAACCTTTAAGATTGTTTTTGACTATGAGGCCATAGTCGAATTCAAGCTTAGGGGGGGGTGTTGGAACAACTCTATCTTTTATTTTCTCTATTTTTAGTTTTATTGCTTTTGTTTCTTGTCATTCGTTTCTTGCAATCTTAGTTTGTTTGTAGGATCCACATTCTGTCTAGTGTAATCGTGGATGTCTTAAATTTTGTGTCATCTCAGTTGCATGTACATGGGAATTAAGGGAAACTTAAAAAAATTTTGAGTGTTCGCAAGCTTGAGTGTTGTTCAACTTTGATCACTTAACTTAGAAAATGATTGGTTTTGTCAACTTTAAAACAGAAAATCACAACTGTACATTCCTAATGATTCATGAAAGTGGACGGAATTGGTTGTTTGAGCCTAAACTGACCAAATGATAATGAGACTTTAATTTGAAGTAAGAGAGAAAAACCTCTTAACTACCACACAGGTCAGTAAGGAGGGACACATAATTTTTTTTTCAAAGGTTCAGTCAATTGGTCTTGTGATTTGTTCACCTCATTGTTTTTCACAATCCACCATAAGATTTGGAAGTAAAGTACGGTTTTAACCTTTTTGATTGCATGTCATGTAGATAGGACTTGCATTGCAACCATTTTCATATGTTTTGCATGAAAAAATGAAAAAAATAGAATAGGTTTACATGCACATTACCTTTAGGTGCATGTCATTTAGTTGCATTCATAACTTTTATGCATAGAGTATATCATGTACCTCATTTGTTCTTTAATGGTGAATTAAATTGTTCCATACCTTCTAAAGAGTGCAAATATTCGAGTTATGCAGAAAAAATAAGCCCAATAAAGCATTCATTGTCAATTATGGATATAAAGGTTTGAAAATAAAAAGAAAAAAATCTGGAAAAAAACCTGAAATTGAAAAAAAAAGTAAGTCATTTAGAAGCAACTAGAATAAGAAGGAGAAAGGAACATAATCTCACCTGCATTTTAAGATGAATAAGTACATGATATAGCTCAATTAGATATCCATCTCATTTTGAGACGGAATGTTAGTGCATGCATCATTCCACCCAATCTTAGGCATTAGGGCATTTTTCATGTGCATTTGCATCATTTAGGGCATTTTTGTTTTATGCATGTGAAACCGTATAATACTTCTACTTCTTCCATGAGACACCCATTCCATCCACCCGTTGCTCGAATTGGTAGGCCACCGTGAACTTCTCCTCACTTGTGAATATCAGGAGAACTTCTTCCATGTAGATGGTAGTTAGGGCGAGCAACGTAGTATAGGAGATCACAAGATGCACTAAGTCTGGACCGACAAATTCTATTATGTTAACTGCCTTATGTGATAGTGTTCATCAGTTTTGAGGTTGATATCTTTTATGAATGATTACTGTCACCTTTAGGGTAATTATCATTCTGTGGTTAGCGAGGGCCGGTATGCGAATGTCCGGTGGGAGTCATATGGGATGTTTGTTGTGATGCTTTGTTCTTTCGTTGACTCTGGCAATTAGATTCTAAGGTTTAGTTGCTCGAGGGCGAGCAATGCTCAAGCTTAGGGGAGTTTGATGCGATGATTTTAAGTCGCATTTATTGACTTGTTTGATATGTGTTTTATGCATTTATTAGTCATTTTCATGGTTAATGTTGCATAATTCATTCACTTTGGTCTATGCTACTTCTTTATGTCAAATTTCCCCTATTTCAGCATTTTGAGTATTAATTATCAAAAGAATACGTTTTGTGTGGACTTATGTGGTTTCGTGTGTTAATTTCAGGAAAAACAAGTATATGCTACTGTCGATACCATCGACCAAACCACAGGTTTCCAGCCGCAAGGACCAGAAGAAAGTCGATACTATCGACAGGGATGTCGATGGTATCGAGATACCATCAGGTTGCTGGTGAAAAGTGTGTCGATACTATCGACCCATATGTCGATACTATCGACTGGTGGAGCTACAACGACACATAAAGACAAAACCGTTGCTACAGGTTCGTCGATACCATCGACCCTCGTCAATGGTATCGAGATGACATCAGGCGCAAAGACAAAAGAAAATAAGAACTGCCGATATCACGCTAGGTCGATACCATCGACCCGCGTCGATGGTATCGACACCATCATATATGAGTTTGTTTCAGATTGATCTTAATCGGACGGCGGTGATTAATTGGTGACCTAATTTGGGAAATATACCTAATGACAGCACCGAAGAGGGAGGGATCACATCATTAGCCACTGCACACATCCCGAGAAGAGGTGGAGAGAAGAACAGAGCCCAGAAGCATGCCCCAGCCGATCTGGACGCTGAAGAAGACGATTTCCACCACCAAAAGGTGGGAGAACGCGTATTCCATGCCAAGGATTGCTTGGATCTTCTCCGTTCAGGGGTTTCACCACTCAATCACGTTTTCTCCATGTTTCCCTTTTTCTACTCCACGTTTTGCTTTGCGATGAACATGCGGGGCTAATCCCCTTAATCTTTAGGACCGGGAGTAGCCCGGGAATTCATTGTATGATGATTTTATCATAGTAATTCATATCTTATCTCTTAAATCCGTGGTATAATTTCGTTTTCTCCAATATATTGTTATGCTTGATCACCATAATAACAATCTAATGCCCTTAATTGCTTTGAAAGAAGAATTAATGGTTGAAAAGAGACGTAATTTACATTAATTGACAAATCCCTTGAACAAGGTGGTGTAAGATTAATGGTGGATATCGAGAGGTCATTTTTAATGCACCTAGTTTAGGGTATATGTTACTACGACGGTGTAACCGACCTAGACATAGGTAGTGAATTGTACCACGACAGTGGGCAATTCTGATTTCAGGCCACTACCCGGATAGAGAGATAAAATTGAGTGACTATATAGAATTTAATACAATGAAAAACCCGTGGTGAAACCGCAATCCTAAAGATCTCCTTTTGAATTGATTAAACCAAACATTTAATCAATTGCTTTGTTTTTTTTCATTTTTATTTTCTTTTAATTTTAACAACAACTCTCAACTATTTAATCGGCTTAGCTGATCGCGAGTAGTTAGTAGGAGTCTCTAACAATTTCACGTATCCCTGAGTTCGACTCGGGCCTCACAAAGGCCTATATTACTTCGACGCGTTCACTTGCGTTTCTGCGTACGGTAAATTTGCGTCAAAATTCTACCAAAATTTTCTTGAAAACCCAATACACATTATACAATTACTAGTGAGATTAGGTGTTCAAGAATGGGATAGGTGGTACACATTTATTATATATAAGACCTTAAACCCTAAAGTTTTAACCATAAACCCTAATCATTTAACCCTAGACCCTAATCTTGTTCTAATATATACTTGTTTTCTCTTTGATCATAGAATGGATAGATCATGGATGTCCATTCCAAATCGCTGCACCTCAGAGTTTATTTCTGGTCTTGATCAGTTTATTAGATTTGATGAGGAACATAGGAAACAACCTGGAGATAGGTTCTACTATCCATGTAGGCATTGCGGTAACAACTTAAAGGTCAGCACTGGTGACAAAATCAAAAGTTATGTCATGTGCAATGAGATTGTACAAGGCTATACAGAATGACACTGGCATGGAGAGATTTCAAACCTAAAATCAGTAGATGATGATAGCAGTGCTTGTGTGGAAGAACAAATTGCCTCTGATGACATAGATGTGAACGAACCCGTTCCAGTAGACATCGTTGATGCGATGTTGGATAGTTGTGGGGTAGAGCACACCGATCCACCTCCCATATTTAGAAACATTATGCATGATGTTGAGATACCGTTATACATAGGTTGTAAGTTGATGAAGCTTAGCACCGTGTTGAGATTGTATAAGCTGAAAGATAATAATAGATGGAGTGACAAAAGCTTCATGTCATTGTTGTCTTTGTTGAAAGAAATTCTTCCTGAAGGAAATGAGATGCCAATCTCAACATACCAGTTAAAGAAATTTTTGTGCCCAATGGGAATGAAGGCCAAGAAGATACATGCATGCCCGAATGATTGTGTATTAATTCAAAAGGACTATGTGGATTTGAAAGATTGTCCAAAATGTGGTGCATCAAGGTATAAATTGACGACTTCGGGGGAGTCCAAAACTGGTTCTCCTGCCAAGGTGATGTGGTATCTACCTATAATACCACAGTTTCAACGCTTGTTTTCCAATCTGATAGATGTGAAGAATTTGAGGTGGCATGCAGATGTTAAGAAAAATAATGATGGGATCCTACGACATGCGTCTGATTCCCCACAGTGGAAGAAGATTGATTTATTATACTCTGAATACGGTGAAGAAGTCAAGAATCTAAGACTTGGGTTTTATACAGATGGGATGAATCCATACGAGACATTGAGCAGCCAACATAGCACTTGGCCAGTTATGCTTGTTATATACAATCTTCCTCCCTAGTTGTGTATGAAAAATAAGTATGTTATGTTGTCGTTGTTGATATCGGGCCCTAAACAACCTGAAAATGATATCGACGTTTATCTTGAATCTTTGATTGATGACTTGAAGAAACTCTGGGGTGAAGGTGTGATGACCTATGATGCTTCGCGAAGAGAGACATTTTGTTTGTGCGCTATGTTTTGCACTGTGAATGACTTTCCAACATATAGGAATTTGTCTGGATATAGTGTCAAAGGATCTAAAGCATGTCTTATATGTGAAGAGAACACTGATTCAATATGACTAAAACACGGCGGCAAGACTGTATATCTTGGTCATCGAAGGTTTCTTCCAAAATTCCATCCGTATCGTAGGTTGCACAAAGCATTCAATGGACGGAATGATGAACAGAGTGCACCTAAATCTATACCAGGGGAGGATGTTTATGAAAGAGTAAAAGACTTTACCAATGAATTTGGTAAGAGATCACAATGTACGATGGCCACATAGAGTGACAAATCTTTATTCAAGAAGAAGTCAATATTTTGGGATCTTCCTTATTGGAGTTCTTTGGCAATCAGGCGTTGTATCGATGTCATGCACATTGAGAAAAATGTCTGTGATAGCGACATCGGTACTCCGTTGAATATACCAGGTAAGACTAAAGATGGGATAAAATCCAGAATGGACCTACATGAAATGGGAATAAGGACAAAATTAACAGAAGTAGTTAGTAGTGATCAGAGAACATACTTACCTCCTACTTGTTACACGTTGTCGAGAAAGGAGAAGAAAGCTTTTTGTGAATGCTTGGTAAATGTTAAGGTGCCACAGGGTTACTCATCCAACATTCATACATTGGTATCAATGAAAGATCTGAAGTTGATAGGTCTTAAATCTCATGATTGTCACACTCTAATACAACAAATATTGCCCGTGGCAATTCGATCTATATTGCCAAAGCATGTAAGGTTTGCAATTACCAGACTTTGTTTCTTTTTCAATAGTCTGTGCAGTAAAGTTATTGACCCTGATACTCTCGATAAATTGCAAAGAGAAGTGGTTGTTACCCTATGTCAGTTTGAGATGTATTTTCCTCCTTCGTTCTTTGATATCATGGTACATCTTATTGTTCACTTGACTAGGGAAGTGAAAATGTTGGGACCAGTTTTCTTGCATTGGATGTATCCCTTTGAACGATACCTGAGCATTTTTAAAGGTGATGTTTGAAACCGTTATCGGCCTGAAGGGAGTATTATTGAGGTTTATGTGGCAAGAGAGGTTATGGATTTTTGCAATGACTTTCTGAGTGTTAATGACACTCATGTTAATGACAAGAATATTGAGGAGCATTTTGGCAAAGGAATTTTGGGATCACGGATGAAAGTAATCAGTCGTGAGCAGTTGGAACAAGGTCACTTGTATATTTTACACAACATCGACAAAGTGAGTGTTTATATCAAGGAACATACCAATTTCATCAAGAGACAATATCGTCGAGCCAATTCAATGTGGCTTGCTAGAGAGCATAACAAGATATTTATTAAGTAGTTTGAAGATAAAGTCTTACATCAACTATCTCAAAAACCAGATAATCTTACTGAAACTATCAATTGCCTCGCCTTTAAACCAAAATTGAATGTTATGTCTTATGAAGGGTTTGACCTAAATGGATTCTCATATTACACAAAGCGTCAAGATGATAAGAGTGTCATCCAAAACAGTGGGGTCACCCTTCAAGCATCTTCATTATTGTTTGCAAGTACAAAGGATAAGAGTCCACGTGAAGCTAAAATGTCATATTACAGTGTCGTTGAAGACATATGGGAGTTTGACTACGTAGATTTCAGAATTCTGCTCTTTAAATGTAATTGGGTTGATAACACCAA
Source organism: Alisma plantago-aquatica (assembly GCA_963693085.1). Classification (NCBI taxonomy): domain Eukaryota; kingdom Viridiplantae; phylum Streptophyta; class Magnoliopsida; order Alismatales; family Alismataceae; genus Alisma; species Alisma plantago-aquatica. The sequence goes on from OY856409.1 coordinate 1,658,834,022, forward strand.
AGGAGTTATAGTGGATGAATTGGGTTTCACATTAGTGAACTTTAAAAATATTGGCGAGAAGGGTGAACCATTCATATTGGCATCACAGGCGAAACAATGTGAACTTTACAATGTGAATGCGAACTTTCAGATGGCTGAGCATTCTCCTGATGACTGTGTTGATGATTACCGTGAGGGTGAGGATGTCAATGCGCCGTCTCACAATGTAAGTTTTAAAAATATATCCCTGAGGTTTCTATATATATGTTCATTTATAGTTATATCCTGTAAGTGTTTTTTTGTGTGTCAAATTTTAGGTTGGTGATGTCCCCCGCTGAAGAAATTGGGGCACTTGATGAGTAGCAAAAAAAATTGAGAAAGGGAGGGGCATCATAATGATGAAAAAGTTACTACAGCAAAGGGGCAATGGACCCAAAATGGCTGTGGATTTCAATCATGTAGGAAATCTAGTTGGAGTGAACCACAACTCATTTATTTCATATCTTGGGGTTCTTACTTGCATCCGTTGTAGTCCTATTTTTGAATCCTAACATAAAGTTCCTAAGGGGAAGAAAGACTTAATATGGAAGGAACTAGGTGTGAGTTATTATTATTTGCAATTCAATTTTGTAGATTACTCATTTTTAGGATACTAGTTAATAGCAATTCTATTTTGCAGAGTATATTTGATCTGGATGAAAAGCTACATTGTAAATGCGTGATGCAACGCTGTGGGAGGGTCCTAAGGAACTATAGGGAAAATCTCACCTGAGATTACATACGTGATGCTGAGAAGAGGTTCTTGATTGATTTCCAATTCTAGTCATTGATCACTTTTTGACTAACTCTACACTAATAATTTTTGTTTGTATTTTCTTTAAAAAATAAATTTAGGCAAAAGGTAGCCACTGAGCAATGGAACTACCTAGACACCAAAGACTGGGAGGACTTTGTTACCCAAAGAAAAATGGATGAATTCAAGGTGTTAAGCACCACTCCCAATTTAATTAATACACGTTCTTATGTATTCGCCTATTCAAGATTAACCTTTAGTGTTACTAACCAAATCAATGTGCTTATTAACAAGGCTATCGGCGATGCTCAAAGAGAAAGGCGTGCACTGAATGTGCATGAACACACAATGGGTCCAAGAGGCTATGTAGGCGTTCGCCAAAGACTACAAGCTGAGTCTACTGCTCAGTCTGCTGCTACTCAGGAGTCCTCTACTATTGGTCCCACACCTCTGCCTTGCCATGCTATGTGGATAGTTGGGAGGCAAAACAAGAAGGAAGATATAATAAAGCCCGTAACTGCTGAGGCGACTGCAAAAATGGTAAAATTCAACTCTTAGAGAAATCAATCAATATTGATTATTGTTATATTTACTTACCAATTTATGTTGATGGCGATTAGCAGGAGCTGTACGAGCAGAGGAAGGAAGACAAGTTCATCCTTGAGGGCACAAGGGATGAATTGATAGTTGCTTTGGGTAACCCAAAGCGTCCTAGACGTGTTAGGGGTGTAGGCGCTGGTGTGGGCATCAAAGCGTTTTTTGGGCCATCCCAGTGCAAACCTGTCCCAAAAGTGGGAATTTCACAAGTTGAGGTAACCTATTCTTTTTTTAGAATGTTATTGTGAAAGAGAATTCAATAATCGACTATGTTTCTTTTATCTGTGTATAGGTAGATGAATTAATTGAGAGGAAAGTCCAAGAAGCAATGGTGAAGTGGCAGGCATCTCAGACAGCCACTCAGACGGTACCTGTGACGTGTCGTGCTTCTATTACTCCTGCTATAGAGGTTGGGAGTAATCATGTAGACCCACCACCTAGCACATCCTCTGTAAGTATTTTTATGACATAGTAGCTAGTCTTTTCAAGATGATATATATATATATATATATAACATTCTTTACGTAAATTTGTAGGGGTTGAATCCATGCCATCTAAAAAGTAAAGAATATATCGTTGTAGAGGCACATGCTTACCCATACCTTCCAGGGGAGACATTTCATGGGACTCCAGTACCAGCTGGTGTGGTTCATGTGAGCCTGATACATATACTCCCCGATTGGAGGGATCTTCAACTGCCATATGCCCACCCTGATTCTGAAATGCTTGGTGATGCAGAAGGCGGAGTGATAATGTGGCCCAAAGCGGATGTCGTCTATACTAATATTGTATGGTAAATTTACATTACGTTAATTTGTTAGTATGTATATATGAGTCAATTGATATAAAATTATATATACAAGTAAAAAAGATGACACCCACTACATCTCGGCCTCAATGTCCACCTCCTCAACCGCCAAGTTGGCTTCCAAGGGACCTACATGCCTCGTTAGGTCCTAATCGTAGGGGGTATGGCAGTATGGATCGGCGAACATGATCGAAATTGCCCTATAAATGTTATAATTCTGGAGGATACTGTAGGTCAATCATACGATAACAATCTATTTATATAAGTTTTGCATATGTATTAATACATAGGTATTAATGCAGGTCAATCATACAAAAATAAGCTATTTTCACAAGATATTTTAGAGTTGTTTCATTATGATTGGATGAACACATCTATGATAGAGGTGTGGATATGGTGAGATCTTGTTTATACATCCGCATACCTTGTTTTATACACAGTGATCTGGTTTCTTATATATTAATGCATACGTAATACATGTTTTGCAGCCACTTACACACGATATGTACAGATTTTGCATTTTCCCATGTGGGATTTTTGGTTCCATCTTTGATTAGTCTTGTAGATACATACCCTTCTTCAGTTACTTCATACTGATGTGATGCTTTTGAATATTTTGGTAAAAATAAGAAGACGGTGATAATATCTCCATTCAATGTCGAGTAAGTTTACTTTACTTATAATTTAGACTTAAGAAAATTACATTTTTATTGTGGATTTTGAGTTATTAATTTTTAACTTTCTTACCTGTAGTGGTAGGCATTGGGAGTTACTAGTTATTATCCCCAAGACGTTCACTATCTATTATCTAGATCCTGTGGGGAATGAATTGAATACATTATATGGACACACAATGACAATGCCATTATTCTCGTGCGAAATATTTCATATTTTTATATCCGTTAACATATGTTATTACATTACTATTTAATTATGCAATTTAATGTGTTACATTAACATGTAGGGCTTTACAAGAGTTCAAAAAATATAGAGGAAAGGTCCCCAAGAAAAAGAATCAACCACTAGTTTGGGAGAATGTGAAAGTAATTTCCCGACTCTAATGTATATATTATTTATGTGAACTGTGCTTATTTGTATTTTTGAATATTGTGTATGTTTCAATTTATAGTGTGCTACACAAGACTACGGCTGGGCATGTGCCTACTATGTGATGCGATTTATAGACCTAATCATCAAATATGTTGTAATGGAAATCGATACTATACATCAGGTATTATATATAGTCTCATTAGATAATATGAGATATATCAATCTTATTATATATTATTAATTATATATATACGTCATTCTCTTTGCAGGTGTTTAAAACTGACTTCAGCACATGTGGAAAGTTATTAGATGTACATACTCCCTATACGAGGGAGGAATTAGATGTTGTAAAAGAAGAATGGTTAAAAGCCCTACAAGTAGTGGGAATTTTTAAATATAATTGGGACAATGATGACAATGATGACGATGAATGAATAAAGAATGATATTTTGAAACTTTGTTCTCATAATTATTTTTGTGTGAATGTGAATGACTTTTTCTGAATTGTCATATGTGTGAATGTGAATGACTTTTTTTGATCAATACATGAATGTCTAAATGTGAAAAGAGATGAAATGAATGGAACTGAATGTGAATGTAAATGACTTTGCATGTTTCTACATGTATCTAATCAATACATGTGTCTGAATGTGAATGACTTTGCAAGTTTGTGGCCTGTTGTTGGATGATATCAATGGATGTTGTAAACCTGCTGTTCAGAACTAAACTGCAGGTTTTGCATCCTGCGACCAGCCATACAGCAGGCCTGCAAACTGATAAGAAAAAAAAATCAGAACATAGGTGTCGATTATTTGTATAAAACTGACACCAAAGACATACAACGTCGGTTATTAGAAAAAAACTGACGTCTCTTCCATGGCTGGCGTCGGTTATCAGTAAGAACCGACACCTGTTGTGACCAAGCACGGCCGTGCTGGCAGGGATATGGCGTTGGTTATTGTTTAATAACCGATGTGTTTAACCATGATATAGTGTCGGTTTTCTGTACTAACCGACGCTTATAGTTCCCTTACTGGCGCATTTTCAGTGGAGGGAAGGGTTATGGTGTCGGTGTTTGTTTAATAACTGATGTCTTTGATCATGATATAGTGTCGGTTTTTGTTAAGAATCGACACTTATAGTTCCCTTGTTGACACATTTTCGGTGGCGAGAAGGGTTATGGCGTCGATTAGAAACCAGCGCTGAAGGTGTCGACTTTTAGCGGTGCCCACTTGGGTGTCGCTTGGAAACCGACGCTAAAGGCTGTAAATAACCGACACCAAAGGCCTTTTTTGTAGTAGTGATTATATTTATATGTTCTTTGTCATGACCTCTCAGCTAGATAATATTGTACCTAAAAACATTTAAAATGACATCATGAGACTCATATAAAGCTCCAGTAAGTGGACACCTCCCACTCAAGTTGTGTACATGCATCAACATCAAATTAACTATAACGAACTTAAAAAAAACATGCAAATATTACAAAGTCTAGCAAATAGTTCTAGCATCTAATCGAATCTAGTTTACAAGGATAATCTAATCAAACAGATAAAGTAATCAGTTAGACCAGATATGACTTTAAACATCTTTTAAAGTGTGTCTATGAACACATAAGTAAATGCTTCTCAATTTAGAATGACAGTCCTTTAGTAGAGCGTGTCTCTAAACATATTAATAGAAGCTACATAATTAAAAATGACAATACTTTAGTAGGAGTAACAAGTCATGATCTAAACATTCAGAATCAATATATAGCAATAAGATCATCTTTGTGACACTCCATTGGTTGAACCAGGAACACATCTTGTAGTCCTAAAGCTGAAGTACACATAAAACATGTCTACAAAAGTACTACCAAACAACAAGCAATCCAAATCATATTCAGAGTGGATATAAATCCCAACATTTACTACTTCTCAACACGACATACTGGAATATGAAACAAATGATCTCTATAATAGAATGAATATTTTCTGCAACAAGTAACATAATCAACAATGACAAATTATCATCTAGAAATACAAGGAATGTAACAAACATTCAAATCATATTCTAAACAGCTTGTCATCTTTTATTCATTTTCCCTAAAACTACTTGGCTTGTACCTCACCGAGTATAAGTTGTCACACCTGATTCTCATGTCAACGACTCACCGTCACTATCTTAAGGTTTAGTCGACCACCCTAAGATACTAACAACAGACCTAACCACCTCAAGGTTTCCTAAAGAGGCCCAAGTCCTCCTCTCGAGTGCATGAGATAGGAACCAACAAAATAATACATCACATATCACAACATTTCTCATATTTTTATATTTCACATATTTCATTTCATTAGAGTCTATTCCTCATGGACATAGACTTTCACAATAAGGATTTAGGGCTAGAGCCACTCCATATGACTCACTCCTACATCCTGATGGTCTAACCTTTAAGGTGTCAATTAACAAACTGGAAATACTTATCATAATTCATCAATTACTATAAGGAGATCCATTTTATTTCCTTAGTGTGGACCTCAGGGGAAACTCACAGTGTTTAGAGCACCTAAATAAATATGTTATCATATCACTTGTTATTAGTCTCTTTTACTCATCTTAAAAGAATTTAAAACATCATATATCATATGTGTGTATTCTCACGTAACTAGAATAACCTGAAACATATTAGGCATATCAAGAAAGATAATGATCAAAACAAGAAGCACAACAATCTGTAATTTGCAACACATATGATTCTTTACGTTTCCACATCATCTCATAGAAGTTATCATCAGCGACCTTCCAGCCCAAGACATAATCTCATTATCCAACATTTACCCTGATTAGGGTTTTATCATCATCACTATGCTTTCATCCCGAGACATGATCTCATTGTCAAGCATTTACCCTCATCAGAGTTTCTCAAAAGAAATCAAAGAATGTAAATTCTATCTCAACATATATTTTATCCATTCACTTCATATCATAATTATCATTTAGAATTAACAATGATATTATAACTAACAACAATATAAGCATATAGACATCACATGTCTTTTAGCATGCTCATAATAGGCTTAACATGCAATGAATACTTGTTCTATTCAATTTCTACAGATATCAATGAATCTCAGATACAAACATGCATAACACATTTAATACTCCCCTCTTACTATTTACCACTCTTCAATTAGGGATAATACTCTACGCATAAGTGATCTCATATGAAATCTATCAGAAAAGGCCATCCATAGAATACAAGTATCCTAGCCTACAATTAGAATCTAAGAGCACATTCTAATAAACCAATTCATACCCTTGAGCCTCGTCTTTCAATTGAATTTAACTATATTCATATGCATTTCTTAATCCCTTATTTGATATCATTGTTCATTAGCATCACATAGATCATCAATTTAGGGTTAGGGTTAGGTTATTAGATCCTTATACTAATTTTCATCAATTTCCCTTCATTTCATATTTATTAGTTTTAACTTCTTTTGTTCCATCATCACTACTCTAGGAACTAATCATTCTAAATTGACTTGATTTTAAAGTCTCTCTCTCATTTAAATCCTTTATAGTCTTATTTTAAATTTAATATATTTTATCCAATTTAGGTTAATAAACAAGTAATCAAAATATATAGACTATACACTCCATTGCACACATATTATTAATTTCATTTTTAACTTGTCATCATCATTCAATTATTCTTATCCATCTCATTTTTTGAAATTAATTGGGTGTATCATGTCATTGAATTCCAATGCCATTCTTATAATTAACAAATATCACTATGTATCCTATGATACTACCCACTTTATCCTAAAAGAATGGGTTAGGTTACATCTTCTTATATCAAAATATTTAATCATTCTTCCCAAATCATTGTTATGTAGCTTGTATAAAAGGACCCATATTCATGTGAGGTTTACTATATTTCATAAATCATACTAAAATAGATACAATAGGATTAGATCATATTAGTAAGACTCATCATCTTCAATCAAAGTATTAATACCTACAATTAAATATTTCATCACAGTTACAACATTATATACAAGTTATAGCTTTATCACTCATACTCATCTTAATACTAAACTTTTATGGTTTTCAATTAGTCATCCTTAGTTCAACACATCATAAGAATCATATCACTTAGTAATATTGTAAAGCCCCTAAACTTGCTTAATGAGTTGAACAAGCTTAATTACCATAATTTAATGCTTAGAACCCTAATATAACCTTTTTATATGCTTTGAAATCATAAGACAATCTTAATTTTCAAATTTGATCCAATTTGGACATTGTTTGAGCAAGTTATGCAATTTTATGCACATTTTGGACTTTTCTGTAATTTATCCAATTGAGAGGTTTTCTTAGCTATTTATCACTTGCATTATGTTCCTTGGATATTGTCTCATCATTCTTTAGCTTTTTGAGACATGGAGCGCCTATTTAAACCTTGGTTTGAAGGTGTTTTCTCCTAGGGTATTTTAGGGTTTTCCTCTTTACGGACGAGCTACCTTTAGTAGCTATCAACTAATGAATTATTTGATTGGCTGGGAAATTCGACAAAGGAAAGCTAAGAAGGTCTATACACATGATGGGGGAGCTTCTTTTGTGTGTGCTTGTATATTCTTAATAAATTAAGGCCATGGACACTTGGATAGATACTAGAATTTCAACTTTTTCTTTTTCTTTATCTTAAAGTGTCATATACTTATCCCCAAGCACCAAAACGAGCCATTTTCTCTCCACCACTTCCCTCCTTCTCCCAAACTCGTTCTCCCTCTGTTTATCAATGAATTGTTCTGCCCAAGGAATAAGAAAGTGGGGATCTTCTTGGAGAAAGGCTCTAAGGTTGAAATTGACTTCATTTTAGGGTTGAAAAAGCTTCCTACTAGTGATCTTGACCTAAAAGTGTAAGAATTACTTTCTTTCCTCCATTTATTCCTTTGTTATCCTTCCTCCTCACTTTCTCCAGGTCGGAACATTTCTGTTCCATGATATAAATTGCTCTAAAGCTCAAAAACCCTACCTTTCTTGCTCCTTATGCTTAGGGTTTGCTCATTTGATGAAGAAAGGTGCTAGATGGATGAATTCATAGTTTACTCTTGGATTTTCTACCCTACATGCTCGAGATTTATTCTGTGTGGGGTTTCATATTCTCATTAGAGGCAAGTTTTATAACTTGATCCACGTTTATTTCTTACCATAAGCTTTCTAGATCATGTTCTTGCTTGAAAATGATGATTCATGCACTAAAAAGCTATGCTTGACTTGGATTTCGATTTTTATAATGTTCCCTATTCTGATTTCAGTTATATATGAACCTGTGATCATATGTGTGTTATTCCTAAGGTATAATATTACTTGGATCAGGTTGGTTTGACAACCTATGGAGCTAAGCACCTATCAACCAATGGCCAATTTTAGGATTTTAAGCTGATTTCTTCTATAAACCATGACCCGATGATGGTACCATTGCAAAAACCCTATGGTGTTGTCTTCATAACAACTGATGGTCATGATCAAGGGTGTCAAATAATGGTGACAACCTATGGTCACCCCCTTAATTCAGGTTTTGGATCAATTAGAAGTTTAATGAACAACCATTAAGTACCCTACTGATGTTATCAATCAATGTTGACATTAGCTTAATATTTGATGTTGATTAATGAATATATTATTGATCTAACAACCTATGATGATTTAATGATCACTAATGATGGTGGATCAGGTATCTACAACCTATGTTGAGTTAAGAATTATAGTTGTATCATCAATTAAGCCTTATACCGATGGTTTCTTGGGTCACTTGATGCAATGGTTGACCCTAAACTGTAATTGATGGTTTTAACATATGAACTTGACCCAATGGTCAAGATCTAATGTTTATTCCTCCAATAAAGTGAAATTATGGCTAATGTAATATGTTGGTCCTAATAATGTGATTTAGATGGTTTCCTTTATATGATCAACTTAAGGATCTTACTTGTTGACAGTGGATGGCTTGTTCTAAATGAACAATAGGTTGTGGGTTTTACCCTACTTTCAAAGGAACTTTTTGTGTTGTTAATCAAGGGATACCTAGGGTTATATGGTGACTCTTTCTAAAGAACAAATCAAGGACTTCATAGGTGGTTTATACAAGGTGTTTACTTATGTAAACAACCAAAGGTCTTACCTTTTAAACATCCAATGGTTCTAGGTAACATTGTGGTATGGTGATACAGGTTAAATGATGATGGAACAAATGGAGGGTTACACTTAATATGGTAGTCTTACCTATTCACTCATATGAATAGAAGGGATGATAACCATATTGTGTTGATATGTAACCCTAATGAGGTATAGCTTGTTATACCTAGCTTTAATATAACTAAATGATGGTAATTGGGTATGAATAGTCCTTGAATGACTAATACAATCATGGAGACTTTGTTATTATTGTTAAAACCTTAGTATGCTATAACCCAATGGTTGCACCTTGATTTATGTATGGGTTCATACTTGAGAATAGTATGGTAGGTGATGGTGATGCTTCACCTTATGCATCCATGATCCAATGGGGATGCCGTGAGTTACAGTTTGGGTATGAGTGCTGATTAGTAACATTAATATAATTTATCTTGTAAACCTAACTCTAATGCAAATAGATAAAGATGAGTATTCATGTTTAACATTCTTATATGATGGAATGATGGTGGAATAACCTCCTTAATATGATCATAACCTTGATATGTTAATTGGTGGTTGTCATAGCCACATGGTTGATACTTTCTTATGCTAAACATGTGCATTATGAATACGATGAGAGTTAATTATATCTAGATTCCTTTCATGTTGATGTAATAAAAGATTGTTCTTAATGTTAATATAACCCTGCTATGATTGTTTATGAATATATCCTAGCTCATTAATGTGATATTGTGTTGATCTGGTGTATTATATGTAAGTGATGTTGTTGAGCCTTGTTATAAGGCATGCAAAGATAATGATGATCTTGCAGGGAATAATATGATGGTCTTAATGACCTTTGGGCATAGTTGAGCCCTACATGAGATCTAATTCTCTTATGTTGATAAGGGTTGAAACCCTGTGATATTGTGAAAAGGATTTATATCTTGTGATAGTATGATGACTAGTGTGGACACATGAATGACAAGTGAACAATACCATGTGATGATGAGATGAGAAATTATGTTTCACACATTTTATATCTTTTCAAAGTTGTGATATTTATATGCTTGCTAAAAGTGAATTAGGGTTTGTATGTCCACTTGTTTGATGCAGCCTTAATGCACCCAATTGGCATAACTAATCAAGTGAAACTCTAATCATGCAGTGCCCTATGCCATAGATCCATCTGAGTGTCAAAATTTGTCAGATGGTGAAACGAGTATTCCTAAGGGAAACTTGGAGCGTATACTGTTGAGTATGTAGGGTTGGCAAGTTGAGGATATATCCTTGTCATCCACAATGCAGATTGTGGAGGTTGACTATGGTCATGCCTCATACATCTGATGTAATTGAGAATGACTGCGGTCGTGTCTCGGTGATTATATATGTGATATGATTGGAGGAAAATTGTGGTTGTACCTCAAATGGTAGGGTATGCGTACCCACCTCCTTTCACTAGTGTCGTGACCTGTACCAAGGGTGGACTAGGCTGTTAGCAGCTTGACCTTATGTGTCACTGTGGCGGACCCGTATTGACCGGGGGCAGAGAAGATCTTAGGAGTCCGGCTCTTCCTAGATCTTGTATGACACTGATTTTGACTCAGCAATGGTGAGTTGGATTTTGAGTGGTATCATCAAATTACTTAGGGCATAATAAAAGATGTAAGACAACCATGTAGCATATCTGTTTAGGGTTATACATAATGCTTCATATTGGATGATAACCCTTGTTTGCTTTCTTTTCATTGAGATCATGTATAGTACAATAAGATATAATAGATATACTTGTGTTGTAGTTATGCTCATATTGTTATAACCCCAAATTTTGGGTTCAAGTGGTGAGAAATATAATTTCTCATATTAAATATTTTTGAACAAATAATCATATATTTGGTTGAGAATAATTGGATTTCGTTTAAAATAGCCTTGTTATTTGATTTGTGGGCTTTATTGGCTATTGGGCCCAATAAAAAGGAAAATAACAAAGGAAATTCAATTAGTAAATGGATAATTGAATATTCGAGAAAAGAAATAATGGAAACCTCTAGAAGGCAAATCCAAAGAGGATTTCGTGCCTCTTGGATTCCTTGGGTTCCAAGGAGTCTAAAGTTGCAAAGAAAAGAAATAAGAAAAAGAAAAGATTAGTTATGTATTTCTTTATTAAGAAAGAAATTGAAAACAATGAGAAAATGTGGAAATTAAGTGAAAGGATATATAATTGAGTTACCCTTTATGAAATTTCGTATCCATGAGGATGCTAATATTAAAAGGAATGCCAATGAGGAAAATAAAAGAGAAATAAAAAGAAAACCTCAAAAATGAATATTCTATTAAGAAATAGACATGATAGTACAAAATAATGCATATAGGTGCATTAAGAAGGATAATGGGTATTCCAATAAAATGAATTTCGAAATAAAGAGTGCCTTTGGGTCCAAGGAATCCCAATAAAAAGGAAAGAAAGAGAAAATACTAAAAGGGTAAAATAAAAGAATAATGTGATACATTAGTAATGAATGTTGAGATATTGATAAAAAGGGAATAATTGCTAATAAAGGAAAATAGGAAATCGAGGCCAATGAAGTAAAAGGCAAACATAAAGAGAATGAGAGGAAAGAATTTCGAATTCTTAATAACTAAGAGTCAAAGGGAAACAAAGAATTAAAAATATGAAAGAGGATTCTTTCCCAACTATGGAGAGATGGTTTGCTAATTATGAAAGGCCTTACTTTTCTCATGAGAAGGTACGTTAGGGCATGGATGTCATCCCTATATAAAGGGTTGAACCCATTGGCCGGGACCAGAGAGTTCCCACTCGTATATCTCTTTCCTCTTCACCTTCTTCATTGTTTCCAACCACAAACCCTAACGTAGGGTGTAGATCCATCACATGAGCAAACGAGAGGCTGCGGAAATTGTCATGATGAAGGTTCGAAGGTTGCATGTCAATCCGAGGAAGGTTGGCTATCGTTCTTCAAGCTCCCAACCTGCTGCGACCACCAACAGCCGCCTGCAGGGCTAGCTAGCTTCGGGGGTAGGTGTGCTCGAACCGACCACCGAGGCTGTAGGCTGGGCGGCACCCCAGGCACGGCGGATGGTGGCGGAGGTAGGGAACCCGTCGGCGGTGCCCTCGGACTTGGGGAGGCACGAAGGAACCCTCCCGCAGGTCGACCTGGTCGGCGGGCAGTGCAGGGTTCGGAGGTTGAAGGAGACAGGTGGAGATTGGACGCTTATGCCCTTCATGGGCGTGAAGAAGTGAATCGCGGCCCAGGGTCATAACAGACAATTCGTTATATTTGCAATAAGTCAAGTGGGCCGCATGAAAGCGCATACGTGGCGCCATTTGATTGGCCAAGGTATTCTTATTTTTGCAAAAATCATATCTCCTGATTCTTAGCTCGGATAAATACAAGTTATATATGAATTTTGATCCTCAGAACGAGAGGAACCCAAATAAATTATTATTGAAGCCTGATTCCTTATGAAATTCGAAAAATAATGAAAGATATCAACTTTAATGTGTTAATTGTTTAAAGAACCCTATGTTGGTATGATTAAAATGATTAGTAAGGTTTAATTAATGATTAAAGTTGCTATTAGCCTGTTAATGATAAAAAATGGATACTTAGAAGAAAAAGGATGGACTTGGCATATAATTAGTTAGTTTAGAGTTTATATGCTTGAAAATTGGAAAGAACATAAAGTTATCATCTTTAGGGTGTTAATTAAGGGAAAACTCTTGGATCGGATGGTAAATAGTCTTAATGACATTATTAGATAATTCAAGTCGAAATTAACCTTTTGTTAATGAAAGTGAAAATGGGATTTGAAAAAGATGATCTTTCGATAATAATGGGCTTGTTTTAGGGTTTTACACATGAATATATGATAATGCGTCTTGAAAACCCTAATTTGGGAAAATATGCCTTTTAATGGTTTTAATTGTGCAAATCCATGAATAGAATAGAGTTATGATGTTCTAAATACAATTTGAATATAAAAGTTCCTAATTATGGATAAAACCCAAAATGTAGTAATTAGGGTTTTCTCATGAATAAAAGATAAAGTTATGGCAAATGAATTTATATGTTAGTTAGGCTCTAATGAACTTGGAAATTGATGATTGATGTTGATAATGATCTCGTTATGGATTAAAAGGATAAAATAGTAGCTTTAATGAAAAAGAAGCTTAATTGATAATTAATGTGTCTATAATATGAAAATAGGATTATATTTTGGTTAAGATAACCTTAATATTGAAGAATAGATGAGATAATTAGGGTTTGTGAGTAATGGCATAAATATAGAGTTTAATATGATAAAGGATGAAGGAAAACCCTAAATGCAAAACGAAACCCTAAAATGGATACAGAAACCTTAGGAAGCGATTTCAAGTTGGATAGAAAGAATCTTGATAAAGTGTGTAGTAAATGGAATACATGTGTTTTTCAGGATTCTTGAATATGTGGTCGAATTACTTCCTTGGATTGCTTTCTTGGTTGGAATTGATATTAGCTTGAGAAATCTACTGGACAGGTATGTGGTTACGCTTATGAATAAGCGTTCTAGTTTCACGGTGATTTCCGAATGTTTTACCGGTTGCTTTGAATAAAATGTTGGATGTTTATTTAGTTCATGCAAACTATAATGTGATTATGACTATCACAAAGAGTATATGCCTACAAACTCAGATCCTGGTTCTCTCTGTGGCATAATAGTTAACCTAGTACATGGCTTCCTATGGGCAGGACCATCAGGTTAGAAAGACCTAGTACATGGCTACCTATTGGGTAGGTCCATCAGGTCTATGGATGACCTAGTACATGGCTACCTATTGGGTAGGTCCATCAGGTCTATGGTTGACTTAGTACATGGCTACCATGGAGGTAGGACCATCAAGTCATAATGAGTTAGATATTGGGCTATCTTCGGATAGTGCCATGCGACTCTATTACCTAAAAGAGAGGTGAAATTCATGTCCACTGCAGGGACAGCCCAGAGTTCGAGAATATGTATGGATTGAGTTGTATGGCCTAAAACATAATCTTGATTGTTAAATGATTAATTGAATGATTATATTGTTACCATAGTTGAACATTATCTGTTTCCTCCACATACCAGCTTCGGCTGACCGACGTTTTGTTTGTCGGCGTTTTAGGTACAATGAAAAGTACAAACAGTAAAGCGACACCTTGTGAATTCAAGAATTAAAGAACAAGGAGGAATTAGATAGAATAGTTCAGCTGAGGTTAGAAGTTAGTTTGTCCTTAATTTTTCAAGGTATGCAAAGAAAATTTTTATTACCATTTTCAGTATAGTATGTTAGAATTTAATAATTGTTGATGGTTATATGTCGAACCTTTGATCCGGGTTTAATGGGTGCGGCTCAACCTCTTGATCTCCCTTAATTGGGGGTTATCGGGAGGTGGGGTCGTAACACATATTGTAAACATGGTTATGTTGTCAAATATACTGACACTGATGGTAAAGATGATGCTGCTAGCTATGTTTAATACTTCTAGCCATGCCTTTGTAATTAGAGATGCATATAGTGCTAATCATGCTTATCTAGATAGTTGTGCTTATGTTTTTTTAGCTCTTCTTATGATGCTAATATGTTCAACCAATTAGACATGCTCATGTTGTTAGCTATGCTATGTTACTAGACTTGCTCATGATGCTAAATATGCATATGCTACTGAATTGCTTATATTGTCAATAAGATAAAGGATGATAGTGTGGCTATGATGATAGTTATTATCTGCTCCTTATGTATTTCGTTAATCATCAGTACTACTGATCTTATTCATTATATCTGATTAAATTGCTTAAATATTTAATTAATTAAAAATGTTGTAATCAATAAATGTTGTTGGAGGTTATATCTCTTGCTGGGACATGGGTCTCACCCTTGTGGTTTGCCACATTTTTTTTAGGTAATCAGAAGTGATGAAAACAAACATGTGGCAGCAAAGAGAAGCTATAGTAATGAATCTTTGATAAAGTTGAATAGTTGTCTAGTGTGTCCTAGACTCATCCCTGTACTCTCAGGTCGGGGCATGAAAAGTTTGTATATGGTGTTTCAAATAAATCAGACTTTTGTTAGCATATTAATACTTGTTTGTGTGGCATATATGATTATTGTTCTCCTGTATATATATGTTGTGGCTAAGACGATAGAACGATTTGTATCAATTTATTGGCATAGTATGGATATAATAAAGATGTTGGGATCTTATTCAAACATTTCTGAGCGGGTGTTGATGTTGAAATCGGTTTTAGTTTACCCATATTTTTGGGTATGTGATTAATTAGTGATTGATTGTGTTTTATGTTTTGAGTAATCTTGTTTAGTGTAACGACTTCTCACAGGTTGGTATCAGAGCTTCAGGTTCACTGAGTCTACAGGGACACTAGGACTTAAGACTAGGATGATGTCTAAGTTAGGAACGTGACTCAAAAATATGGTTCATACTGCCTAATCTCAGTATTTGGGTGCCCTAGCTAGGTATTCAATTATTGAAGAAAGGTAAGTATGGAACTCTAATATTGTTATCTTTCTGATTACTCTGATCAAGTAGTCATTTTGAGACAATCTAAAGAGCATAACGAATAAGAAATCATGGTGTGAATATCTCAATCCTACCTTAAAGAAGATGAGAATTGCATCATTATCTATCAAAACTTGAATGTTTGGTAACTATAAGAGAAAGATACAACACCATGAAATCTAAATCTGAATACAAATAAGGAAAAGAGGAGTTCTTGAAGATGTGATTCAAGAAGATAATAAAGTAAAAGACAGATAAGTCAATGCTTAAAAAAGTGAATCAAGGTACGAAATCCACATAAGATAGAGAGAACTCCTATAATAAGTACAAAATGAGAAGATGAATGTGAACAATGGCAAAGAAATAAGGTGGAATCTGAGTTAATCTCAGACCAACCTATGTGTGTAAGAAAGTGTTAATGAAAAATCAACATGGCATGTGAAATAAATTAAGGGAGATGATCTCGGTTTAATGAAGCAAATGTGGAATATGAGTATTTACCTGTTGATAAGTGGTTGAAAAATATAATAAAATAAGAGAACATACCCAAGTGTGATAAATAGTCATCAAGGAAGGAGTAATGATATATGTTAATCATGATGATTCCTATGTCAATGGCAAGGAACCAAAAATGAAAAAGGTAAAATGATACATAAGAAGTTGTAACTTGAATAGTGAAAATAGAATTGGTTACCTTTTTGCTAGTGACCGTTGAACAATGTTGCTATGATGTGGGAAGTGTATTTCCCTTTGTGTCTTTTCTTTCCAAGGCACAACTTTCAAGTGGATCATTGCCACTTGGTATGTGTGGATTCGTTGTAAACATGAGGGTGGATAGCTTATTATAGCATAAGGTTGTTTGGACTATGGTTCTAAGTTCATAAAGTTTGTGATGCTTTTTCTTTTGAGCCTTATAATAATTAGGAAGACTCCTCTTATATGTCTTGATATTTGTTATGTTGGTAAAAGTAGATGAGATAAGGATGTGAGTTCCTTATAGCACATGAGGTGGATACCAAGGTAATGAATCCTAGTATCCAAGATGTATCAACAATATGGGAAGTATGTGAAGGTCAGAGATGTTTACTAAATGAACATATCAAGTTTTCCTCCCACTTAAAGAAACAGAGAGAGAGAGTTGATGATGACCCTCTAAATGTTTTAAAAAAAGTGATTCTATAATGTTGTGTATGGTTTAGTGATAGCTGGACAAGACCACTATCAAGGATAGATGGTTTGTTGGTCAATAGATATGCAATACCGTGTTCCTTTAAGATAAACTTATGATCAAATATCAATGCATAAGAATTAGATTAGATGACATAATTCACATAACCATGATGAGTTTATGGTTATGTTCTTTAGACTAACCAATGTACAAATAGAATCTATGAATAGGAGGAACAAAGTGTTCTAGTCATGTCATACAAGTTATATCAAGCTTTAAATGATGATATGTCAAAGTATTTCAAATATGGTAAAAAATATGATCAATATTTATTAAAAAACCTTAGGGTTGTCAAAGCAGCAATAGCTATGAGAACAAGTTGAACATTACTACTAGAGTTGTACAGACGACACAATAACTTTCTACATTCCATATTGAGAATGTCTTCTTAGATGGGGGTTTTGTGCTGACCCAAGATGAGATATGTATGAATGATGTGACATCACCATGATATACAAGTAACCTTGTGAAGGTAATAGGATGAGGTGCAAAGTAAGTACCCATCTTTGTTTACCTTGGATTTTGGGGCCGAAATCCCTATTAGGGGTTTATAGTTGTAAGGCCCCTAAACTTCTTTAATGAGTTGAATAAGATTAATTACCACAATTTAATGCTTATAACCCTAATATAACCTTGTTATATTCTTTGAAATCATAAGACAAGCTTAATTTTCAAATTTGGTCCAATTTGGACACTGTTTGAGCAAGTTATGTAATTTTACACACATTTTGGACTTTTCTGTAATTTACCCAATTGAGAGGTTTTATTTGCAATTTATCACTTGCATTATGTTACTTGGATATTATCTCATCATTCTTGAACTTTTTGAGCCATGGGGAGCCTATTCAAACCTTGGTTTGAAGGTGTTTTCTCCAAGGGTATTTTAGGGTTTTCCACTTCACGGATGAGCTACCTTTAGTAGCTATCAACTAATGAATTATTTGATTGGCTGGGAAATTTGACAAAGGAAAGCTAAGCAGGTATATACACATGATGGGGGAGCTTCTTGTGTGTGTGCTTGTATATTCTTAATAAATTAAGGCCATGGACACTTGGATAGATACTAGAATTTCAACCTTTTCTTTTTATTGATCTTAAAGTGTCATATACTTATCCCCAAGTACCAAAATGAGACATTTTATCTCCACCACTTCCCTCCTTCTCCCAACATCATTCTCCCTCTGTTCATCTGCAAAATTTTCTGCCCAAGGAAGAAGAAAGTGGGGATCTTCTTGGAGAAAGGCTCTAAGGTTGAAATTGACTTCATTTTAGGGTTGAAAAAGCTTCCTTCTAGTGATCTTGACCTAAAAGTGTAAGAATTCCCTTCTTTCCTCCATTTATTCCTTTGTTATCCTTCCTCCTATCTTTCTACAGGTAGGAACCTTGCTGTTCCATGATAGAAATTGCTCTAAAGATCTAAAACCCTACCTTTCTTGCTCCGTATGCTTAGGGTTTGCTCATTTGATGAAGAAAGGTGCTAGATGGATGAATTCATAGTTTACTCTTGGACTTTCTACCCTACCTACTCTATATTTCTTCTATTTGGGGTTTCATATTCTCATTAGAGGCAAGTTTTATAACTTTCTCCACGTTTATTTCTTACCATAAGCTTTCTAGATCATGTTCTTGCTTGAAAATGATGATTCATGCACTAAAAAGCTATGCTTGACTTGGATTTCGATTTTTATAATGTTCCCTGTTCTGATTTCAGTTATATATGAACATGTGATCATGTGTACGTTATTCCTAAGGTATAATATGACTTGGATCAGGTTGGTTTGACAACCTATGGTGCTAAGTACCTATCAACCAATGGTCAATTTTAGGGTTTTAAGTTGATTTCTTCTATAAACCATGACCCGATGATGGTACCATGGCAAAAACCCTATGGTGTTGTCTTCATAACAACTGATGGTCGTGATCAAGGGTGTCAAATGACGGTGACAACCTATGGTCACCCCCTTAGGTCAGGTTTCAGATCAATTAGAAGTTTAATGATCAACCATTAAGTACCCTACTGATGTTATCAATCAATGTTGACATTAGCTTAATATTTGATGATGATTAATGAATATAGTGTTGATATAACAAATTATGGTGATTTAATGATCATTAATGATGGTGTATCAGGTCTCTATAACCTATGTTGAGTTAAGCATTGTAGTTGTATCATCAATTAAGCCTTATACCAATGGTTTCTTGGGTCACTTGATGCAATGGTCGAACCTATACAGTAATTGATGGTTTTAACATATGAACTTGACCCAATGGTCAAGATCTAATGTTTATTCCTCTAATACAGTGAAATGATGGAAAATGTAATATGTTGGTCCTAATAATGTGATTTAGACGGTTTCCTTTATATGATCAACTTAAGAATCTTACTTGTTGACAATGGATGGCTTGTTCTAAATGAACAATCGATTGTGGGTTTTACCGTACTTTCAAAGCAACTTTTTGTGTTGTTAATCAAGGGATGCCTATGGTTAGATGGTGATTCTTTCTAAAGAACAAATCAAGGACTTCATATGTGGTTTATACAAGGTGTTTACTTATTTAAACAACCAAAGGTCTTACCTTTTAAACATCCAATGGTTCTAGGTGACATTGTGGTATGGTGATACAGGTTGAATGATGATGGAATAAAGGGAGGGTTACCCTTAATAAGATAGTCTTACCTATTCACTCATATAAATAGAAGGTATGATAACCATATTGTGTTGATATGTAACCCTAATGAGGTATAGCTTGTTATACCTAGCTTTAATATAACTAAATGATGGTAATTGGGTATGAATAGTCCTTGAATGACTAATACAATCATGGAGACTTTGTTATTATTGTTGAAACCTTAGTATGCTATAACCAATGGTTGCACCTTGATTTATTTATGGGTTCATACTTGAGAATAGCATGGAAGATGATGGTGATGCTTCACCTTATGCATCCATGATCCAATGGGGATGTTGTGAGTTACGGTTTGGGTATGAGTGCTGATTAGTAACATTAATATAATTTATCTTGTGAACCTAACTATAATGCAAATAGATAAAGATGAGTATTCATGTTTAACATTCTTATATGATGGAATGATGGTGGAATAACCTCCTTAATATGATCATAACCTTGGTATGTTAATTGGTGGTTATCATAGCCACATGGTTGATACTTTCTTATGCTAAACATGTACATTATGAATATGATGAGAGTTAATCATATCTAGATTCCTTTCACGTTTATGTAATAAAGGAATGTTCTTAATGTTAATATAACCCTACTATGATTGTTTATGAATATCTCCTAGTTCATTAATGCGATATTGTGTTGATCTGGTGTATTATATGTAAGTGATGTTGTTGAGCCTTGTTATAAGGCATGCAAAGATAATGATGATCTTACAAGGAATAATATGATGGTCTTAATGACCTTTGAGCATGGTTGAGTCCTAAATGAGGTCTAATCCTCTTGTGTTGATAAGGATTGATACCCTGTGATATTATGAAAATGATTTTATATCTTGTGATAGTATGATGGTCTTAATGACCTTTGGGCAAGGTTGAGCCCTGAATGAGGTGTAATTCTCTTATGTTGATAAGGGTTCATACCCTGTGATATTGTGAAAATGATTTGTATCTTGTGATAGTATGATGACTAGTGTGGTCACATGAATGGTAAGTGAATAGTACCATGTGATGATGAGATGAAAAATTATGTTTCACACGTTTTATATCATTTCAAAGTTGTGATATTTATATGCTTGCTAGAAGTGAATTAGGGTTTGTATGTCCACTTGTTTGATGCCGCCTTAATTCACCCAATTGGCATAACTAATTAAGTGAAACTCTAATCATGTAGTGCCCTGTGCCATAGATCCATTTGAGTGTCAGAATTTTCCAGATGGTGAAATGAGTATTCCTAAGGGAAACTCAGAGAGCATATTATTGAGTATGTGGGGGTGGCAAGTTGAGGATATATCCTTGTCATTCACAATGCAGATTGTGGAGGTTGGCTATGGTCATGCCTCATACATCTGATGTGATTGAGAACGACTGCGGTAGTGTCTCGGTGATTATATATGTGATAAAATTGGAGGACAACTGCAGTTGTACCTCAGATGGTAGGGTATGCGTACCAACCTCCTTTCACTAGTGTCGTGACCTATACTAAGGGCGGACTAGGTTGTTAGTAGCTTGACCTTATGTGTTGCTGTGGAGGACCCGTACTGACCGGGGGCGGAGAAGATCTTAGGAGTCCATCTCTTCCTAGATCTTGTATGGCACTGATTTTGACTTAGCAGTGGTTAGTTGGATTTTGAGTGGTATCATCAAATACCTCAGGGCATAATAAAAGATGTAAGACAGCCGTGTAGCATATCTATTTAGGGTTATACACAACGCTTCATATTGGATGATAACCCTTATTTGCTTTCTTTTCACTGAGATCATGTATAGTACAATAAGAGATAGTAGATATGCTTATGTTGTAGTTATGCTCATATTGTAAACATGGTTATGTTGTTAAATATACTGACACTGATGGTGAAGATGCTGCTGCTAGCTATGTTTAATACTTCTAGCCATGCCTTTGTAATTAGAGATGCATATATTTCTAATCATGCTTATCCAGATAGTTGTGCTTATGTTTTTAGCTCTTCTTATGATGCTGATATGTTCAACCAATTAGACATTCTCATGTTGTTAGCTATGCTATGTTACTAGAATTGCTCATGATGCTCGATATGCATATGCTACTGAATTGCTTATATTGCCAACAAGATAAAGGATGATAGTTTGGCTAATGATGATAGTTATTATCTGCTCCTTATGTATTTTGTTAATCATTAGTACTACTGATCTTATTTGTTATATCTGATTAAACTGCTTAACTATTTAATTAATTAAAATGTTGTAATCAATAAATGTTGTTGGAGATTATATCTCTTGCTGGGACATGGGTCTCACCCTTGCGGTTTGCAACATTTTTTTAGGTAATCGGAAGTGATGAAAACAAACATGTGGCAGAAAAGAGGAGCTATAGTAATGAGTGTTTGGTAAAGTTGAATCGATGTCTAGTGTGTCCTAGACTCATCCCTGTACTCTCAGGGCCGGACAGGAAAAGTTTGTATATGGTGTTTCAAATAAATCAAACTTTTATTAGCATATTAATGCTTATTTGTGTGGCATATACGATTATTGTTCTCTTGTATATATATGTTGTGGCTAAGATGAAAGAACAATTTGTATTAATTTCTTGGCATAGTATGGATATAAGAAAGATGTTGGGATCTTATTCAAACATTTCTGAGCGGGTGTTGATGTTGAAATCGATTTTAATTTACCCATATTTTTGGGTATGTGATTAATTAGTGATTGATTGTGTTTTATGTTTTGAGTAATCTCATTTAGTGTAACGGTTTCTCACAAATATTATCATGGTGCACAAGGGTTCACTAGGGCTAATCACACACATGTAAACCCTAGTTTCCTTTTCACAATCTTCATTCTTAATCATAAATATACATTGATTAATTGACTCATTTGATTCAATCCCTCAACACAAACCCTAAACAAGGAATATTACCACCTCATACTGATATTTGTGTATATATCACATTCAATTTCAATTAAGATTCAACAATACACTTGTATAATTTATTCTAATACAATTCAAACATGACACTGTACATGCCAATTCAATTCCCAAGCATATTGGGCGCTGGGCTGATTTTTAGTCAATATTCACATGAAATATCATAGTCCTTAATTCATATAATTTTCCATGGAATGTCAATCAATATATCAAGAAATAATAAAGTTCAATTTAATGAGAAATAATCAAAATTAGTAGAATTTGATTCCCTAATATCTTTGCAAATCAACACCCAATCACATACAAATACAAGCAAGGTTTTTGATTATTTTAGCTGGATAGAATTAGGATTTTAACATTAATACATAGATTAATAGGGAGATAAACACTCACACAAGGTGACAAGCACCTTAAAAATATAGTTCAAACTTTTATTTCTAGAAATCCAATCAAACTCTATCAACTGAACCATTTCTTCCTCTTCTCAACTCAAAAACCCTAGAAATGATATTACGAGAGAAATAGGGAAATTTGATATAATTTCAAATAAAATCAGAGGAGGGATGGAATCTTTACATGTGAGAGAAGATTCACCTGAAATATTGTGCAAAGAAGCTAAACTTACTAAATTTCATCACTTCTCAGATGGTGACATAGATCATCAAATTCCACCAGTTTCTCCTTTCAAACCCTAACCCCCTCTCTAGGATTTCATTTCAATGGAATTATTCACAAAATATTAGACCTACCTAGGTGCTTTGTTACTCATATAGTCCCATTATGGTGCTTGGGTTAATTGTAAATTGAACCAACTTTACACTTTCTTTTATTGTAGGTGTATTTTCTGTCATAAAACATATTACTAAAAATCATTTACTTCATAGGTAAAATCTCCTCCAAAAATTGTACAACTTTTGAGTGTTGTGTGAGATAGAATTTCAGAGATTCAGTAAAAAATTTAGATCATTTAGAGTTATCAATAAATAAATAAGAATTACACACTACATTGTTATACTGAAGTCCACAACATGGTCGGTTGAGTTGTTACTATAAAGAAACTCGACCGACACCACACTCTATAAAACTAAAATATCATCTAAAATTATGAAATTTATCTACATGTCTAAAATCGAGTTTTATAACTGCAATTAATATTTTAGATAAAATTATGAAATTAAAATACCAGATTGCTATATTTCAGCCTAAATGCATGGTCAACTGAGTTTGTCCTGGAGTAAATCAACCGACAAACATGTCATAAAACATTAAAAAATATGATATTTTACAAAAACACAAATAATTGAGTTACCCAAACTATATCCAAATTTCAACAAATATGAATTATGTATAAATACTAAAAATCATTTAGTGGATCACTATACTTACTAAATTTTGTATTCATATGCTACCAAAACCCTAATTTTGACTTATTAAGGTTTCCATTCTCAAACCTAATTATTTGAGATAAAATAATGCTTATATTTTCTCATTATATTTAAAGATTCATATTAGAGTACCATCATTAATTAATCTTAAATAATGATCAATTTGGTTAAGCATACAATCATCCAAGTAAACCCTTATTAGATGGTTAATCTGAAAATGGGTCATTACAATGAGTATACCGATAACTTATTATAATGAACTATAATTTGGACTTCATTAATATTTAAATAGAAATAATCATCAACTAGATCATTGAAACTTAATATGATTCAAACTTGTAGAAACTAGGGTAAACTTAGGGTTCTTGTGCCTCTAATTCTACCAATAACATTCACTACAACTTCATAGAATATAATTTATAGAGTTGAAGACATATATAAGACATCACAATTATGTTTAAACACAGAACAAGTCAACTAAAATCT
Source organism: Alisma plantago-aquatica (assembly GCA_963693085.1). Taxonomy (NCBI): domain Eukaryota; kingdom Viridiplantae; phylum Streptophyta; class Magnoliopsida; order Alismatales; family Alismataceae; genus Alisma; species Alisma plantago-aquatica. The sequence continues at coordinate 1,658,858,659 of OY856409.1, forward strand.
TAAATCTTAGTTTATAAATAAATAATAAGAACTCATCACATATAATGTACATGTATTTTATTCCTTTTGGACTTGATCTTTATAAAATCAAGGTTTAGAGGTGATTTCCACTCACAAGTACTCTATTTAGCTTACTGATCTCAAGTTTGAACTAGGTAAATTTGTATTCTGGTCTACTGAGTTTAGATTTGAGATCAAAGCTCCAAGGAACAACTTCGATTGGTCTAACACTGGTTTAACAGACATAAACAAAGCCTTTTGGAGGTAGAACATGAAGAAGGAAGGTCAAGAAAAACCTTTGGTACATGAATCTAAAGATTTCAAGCAAGTAAAATGAAGAGAAGAAGAAATGTGTAGCTAAAATCCAATTACTAACAATGATCTAAAGCAAATCCATCATTTTCTCCTATTCTTCTTATTCTTCCCTAAAGTCACCCTACAAATCACCCTTCCATTTTCCATTTATGTTGTTTAGGGCTTTCATTATGTACAAGATAAAAAATATAATCCAAAAAAAATTATGGGATTCTGATATGTATCATAAAATTTATGGCCATTTACGTGATTGATTGTGTTGGGCGGCGATGCACAACTCAAAACCATCATTTTGTGAGTTTGTCAAACCATCAGTTGTTAAGTCTATCAAACCATCAGTTCTTAAACCATGAATGTTAAGTCTACCCAACCATTGGTTCTTGAATATGCCAAACCATTGATTGTTGAGTCTGTAGAACCATCGGTGTTGAACCATTGGTTGTAAGTATACCAAACCATTGGTTGTTAAGTTTATCAAACCATTGGTCGTTGAATCGACTGAACCATCAATTGACAAACCATGATTGTAAATCTATCAAACCATTGGTTGTTGAATCTACTAAACCACTGGTTGTTAAATCTACCGACCCATCAGTTGTCAAACCATCAGATGTGTGTCTCCCAAACTGTTGGTTGTTGAGTATGTTGAACCATCGATTGTTAAATCGTAGGTTCGCCAACTGAATGTATTTTGGTGTGAAAAAGTGTCATAACTCTCGCATTTTGATTCCTATTTGGTTCACTTTTTTCTTGGATTCATAATTGAATTCCCTACAATTCTACAACAAAAGTTTGTAAAACTCAAATGATAATTTCCTAATTAATTTTGTTAAATCTCTTTCTACCAACATGTATGTGTTATTACTATATTGACTAAGGCCCAAACCTTGATCTATTCACAAAACATGTTTTCTTTATCTCATTGAAGAATATTTCAAGCTAAAGTAAAATATAAATTAACCCATTCATAACACAAAGTATACAATAAAGGTTCAATTAACACATGGATTATCTCAAACTCTCAATTTATCAGTAAAACAAGGTATGAATTGTGACAACCTAAGTCTCTGATAAGAAGTTCTTGTAAATGGTGACTAGGTGGATATATTTATGGGGCCTAGGGGGTTACTCATGGTTAGGGTTTAAACGGAGCCTTTTCTAAGCCAAGAGGTAGCCCAGTGGTAGCAAGGTATTCCAACTCAGGCGCCCTACCTTCTAGAGGCTTCCGACACATTTGATTGTTGTTTTTTGGACCAATAAAAGTTGAAGGGGGGTGGTCCTAGTGTGTGCCTGATCATCAAGAGTTTGTTTTTTGTATTCAAATGATACTGTGTTGATTGATAAAATTTATGGGAAAGGGAGTGCTTGGGTGCATTCAAATGATACTATGTTGACTGATAAAAAATAGGGGAAGGGGTGGGTTTCAGGTGCACCCTTGTATCCTAGGTCTACATCTAGTTTGAAGCAGTTAGAGCAAAAGCTAACTCACTGTAGGGTCCACCCCCTCACCCCCACCCATAGTGGTGGCAGACCTGGTGACACCCCCTGGACCTCAGTCTCCGTAGGAGCTTAGTCAGCCTGAGATGGCATTTGGTCATGAACATGATGAGAAAACCCCCATCATAAAGTATCGTTAAAGGACCCATGGTAGATATCACTAGTATTGGTTGTATCTTTTAATTGTCTCATATCTACTTTGTTGATCTTTTTTCCATTGTTTATAAGCGATCCCCTACCCTCACTTTCCAAACTAATGAATATTCAACCAGATCGACTGCAAATTTTATAGATCCTATGACTTGCAATCATCTTGCCTTCTGGGGTCTTGTCGATCTTGCCTCTAGGTCTTGTTTTGTCTAAATATGACAAGAGACATCGACATGTGCATGTTTGGATTGCACTGCATGGGTTTGAGTTGAAGAGCTCATTTTGGGTGACGATGACCAAGTTATGAAACTCAGTCAGGTCAAGGCCTAGGTGGAAAAGTCCAATCAAGGTAGCTATAAGGAGTGCGACCCCAAAGGGGGTCTACTCCCTACAAAATCAAATAAAAAGGAAAAAAACATATATCAAACACTACTATAAATTTCTTACAAAAGGGATGATAAACCAATTTATTCAAAATGTACGTATCATGATACCAAATGTGCCAGTGGAATAAAACACATCTAACTATTACAATGCATGGTATTATCACTATTCTTCACCACACGTGGTGGGACATATGAAAACTAAAATAAATATAATATCAACAAAGGATTATCTAACCACCTCAAAAAAGTTTCCAAAAAGTTTCAGCTATACTTTATGAGGTCCTAGTCCAACTTGGTTATCTTCTCCTTGGCCTACACCTGGGGTTGGAAGTGTACCCCAACAAGAGGAGAAAAAGTAGATACGTCATCATAAACGTTGGTATGAGCATATTAAATCAGGTATTGAGAAATATAAGGAATAAAGAATGTCAAATAAATAATGTTTCCCATGGAAACAGAAAAGACTACTCAACTAGGTATGAAAAGATTAGGAATTTCAAAATATGATAAACATGGGGAATTACTTGCCATTAAACAAACATGAAAATTGTGCCACACAAGAAGATATAAGTTTTTTGGCACAAAACCCAACATGAGAATATCAACCTACATGCATGTAAGATAACATAGCTGTAACACCCCAATTTTTTTATCACATGAGTGGAAGCTAATTTTTTATTTCAACTGGGGAGTGTCAAACATGATACACATCACAATAATAATAGACAAAAACCATTACAGACTACGTATGAAATGAATTCTCATCACATTCTAAGGATAGAAATTGGATTACATCAAACCTTATAAGAAAACCATAACATATAAAATAGTGTACTTCTGTCACAAGCTCTGGGATCATGTAGATGGTGCCCCACTAAGAAAACCTCCTAAAGTTGTAGTTGAATCCTATTATCATGACCATATGCTGAAGTTCTATACTTACAAACATCTCGTCCCCAACCATGCACAAAGGGAAACCTAGGTTAGAGTAAGTAGCATTGAATTTCTAATAAGATAAATCTGAATATTATATAACTAAAAACTGAATTGATAAATGAAATTTGTAAACTTATAATGATTTGATGTGTCTTTTAGTTACATATTTTATCTTCTTGTGGCCACCGTTATACGATAAGTCCTCTTGAATTGGCATATCTGCGCCCTGAAATGGTACCGAAGTACCTTTGAATTGGCACTAATGCCTCTGAATGACACAAAGGTGTCTCTGAATTGGTTTAACTACGCCCTACTTGGTACCAAAGTACCTATGAATTGGAGTAAACACTCCTCTGAATTGTCAACAGATGCCTCTAAAATTGTCCCCAGGACTAACTGAATGAGGACTTGTCATAGAATGTCTTATGTGAAGATTTCAACTTAATTATCTTAAATCTGAACTTACTAAATTCTAAATCTTTATACTGAAACTAAATACTGATAACTGAATTCTGAATCTGAATCTAGATCTTGTCTAAACATCTCAAAAGGTTTGTCTTACTTAACTGATGCACTAAAATTATGTCGTTAGATACTAAAATCTTATTAAACAAAATTCTTCTCTGCTCATAAACCCTGACTTAAATCTAAAGCTAAACTCTGATTATAAATCTGTATATATATTGTGATTCTAAATAATTGATTTTGAATCTGAGACTCTTATTAGGCATGTGGATCTAATTTATGACTACTCACAATGAGTAATCTAAATTTACAATCTAAAACCTAGATCCTTGTTGCCTGAGAAAGTCTTAATCTAAAATTCATGTTTAATAGATGACTTAAATCAGTCTAAGTCTATAGGCTTGAGAGAATAAATTGAACTTGAGTATAGAAATAATGAGTATATAAAGTTAAGTAAATCTTAATTATTTAAATATGATAAATTGGTAACATAACTCAAACTAAATGAAATATGATTTCTCAAAGTATGATAAGATGTGAAGTATTGAAGTATGAAAGTAACTTAATCTCTAAGTTACTTGTAGAAAGGTGTAGGCTGGATCATAAAAATAATAAAATTCAATGGACATGACCCACTTACCTTTTGTGCTGATGACATCCTTAAATTATTTTTGATTCCTTATTCCATAACCTGATCACCTACAAATCATCAAAGTTCTATAAGTCCAAGTACATTTCACCTTTTCCATTCTTAAATCTCAAACCTCTTCATCCTCCCCTTATACACCAAAATTAGGATTCTAAGTTAAATTAAGTACGAGTTCGACATAATAGCATGACAAAGTCTTAGTACTAAACGTATATCAAAACTTACATTATAGAACTTATATAATCTCTATACTCAAATAAGTCAAAATTGTTATATGTACTAATATGAGCATACACATCATATAATGAGAATAAATCTCAAACATAGTCACATATCCTAATCTTACTTGAGTCAATTATGAAATTAGGAGAAATATAGTTACAAATCATATATCAAACAAAACATGCATACATATCCCATATGCCTCATAAATATTTATCAATTACCTTGCTTAATGGCCAAATAGGCCCAAAATCAAAATACTAATATAATAATACATAAAATACATCAAAACTCTAGAAATAGCAAGGGATCTATATACTAAAATTTGGGTAGAAATATCATATTGTTTCATTGTCAAACAATGGGTGAAATAACCAAATACCCTTATTAGGGTTTACATCAAAATCATGGATAAAACTTTGAATTAGAATGATTAGGATTTGGAATCATGTACATCATATCAAAATTTTCTTATTATATAATATTCATTAATTTCCAAAGTCATTTACTATTTTTAGTTCTTAAAATATAGAAATCATGTATACTTTAGAAATCAAACAGTAATAATTATCAAATATTCAAAACACTATCTGGGTATATTTTTGTAATATAGTAGACATCATAAGCTTTCTACAAGTACTTTGTTCATTGGAAACAGATAACCATACTTCAAGATGTGATTTTTCCAAAATTTACCTCTTGAACATGCTCCTAGCCGCCCAAAGGTGATCCAATGGCTGAGGATCAACGAGCTTGCATCGTGATAAGTAGATCTGAGCGGGGGTCCATTTCTTCCTCACCCGCTTGGGGGAAAATCCCCTATTTCATATCTGTCGATGCCATCACCTCATGGCGGGTGGACCTTCAATGCACCTAGTTCCGGCTTGGAGGCCACTGACGACCAATGCCTCCGAGTGGTCACCTTGCCAAGGGTGGAACCACAGTTGGGCATGGCCAAGCCAAGGATGAAGAACCTTGGACCTATAGTACTTGGTGCTACCTCCAAGACAAATTCTCTTCACTTTCAATTCTTCTTTGATCTTCCTCTCTACTGTGCGGATTTGTGAGAAACCCTAGATCCGGAGTCTCTAATCCCTCTTTATCAAGAAGCGACTATTTTTATAGCATCCTACCCAAAAGAATTTTGGGCGAGGCCCCTTCTTTCAGGACTCTATTTTGGGTCCGAAGAATAGGGGCGCAAATCCCAGTCTACGTGGACTGAATCACCCCTTTTTTCTTTTGATAGAAGTCCAAATGGAAGAAAAATTATATAACTCACATAATAAACCTATTGAATTCCAAACTTTGGAATTAGTCTTATCTTTGCATTGTCTTTCATTGAGCAAGAGATTTAGCTCAAAACTAGTCATATAATGACTCTAAACTCAACTTTTTAGGTGAATGTTGGATAATTACAAATTTAATTAGCTAGACCAGTAGTTAATTCAAAATTATATAAAATTTCTTCTATAATCTTATATTTTAGTTCTCCATCGATTAAAAATATTTGTGAGTATTTATCATGATTAAGAAATATGAAATCCCCAAATTTGTACCTCAAGGACCCACGTGCGAATCTTAATTGCCCTAATTAGGATTGAGTTGGTTTATGGGGCACATGGCCCATTTGATGGTATTTTAAAGGGCCCATAGGATCAATCCTATCCTCGATTATAAAATTAAAGTGTGAATTGACCAATTCCTCAATGGAATCTTTCTATGATGTAATTGATCATTATTACTTTACTTACTTAATATGAAGGTTTAAAATGGGCCTAAGGCTCAAATCATTACCTAGAGTCGTCATATTTCCTTCATTGCTCCAATTTGATTGTCACCTCATATTATCAAATAAAACATAAAATTCCCAGACTTCAAAGATATTAAAAAAAGTCTCAATTTCATAAAAGGCCGCCCAACATTCTTTTTTGCATAAATTCAAATATCATGAAAATTGGATGGAACTTTATTACAACATTAATCAATCCTATATTGAATTTATCAATATCATATACTTACTAGGGTTCAAAATTTTAGGGTCTGACAATACTTGTGACACCCATTGTCACACAAAGTGAGATTACTAAAAACTTAAACCACGATCAACCATAATAATGAATTACCAAAAATCACTGCAAATTGAAACCGATCCGCAACAAGCATCATGAACTGAGAATTGTTACACAAGAACCAATACTTGCATTTCATAACTTATATTCAAGGTGCTACATCATCACATTCCAAACATCATGTTGCATAAGATAACAGTTCCACATGTATATACATACTACTAGAGACACACAAGTGAGAAACCACATATCGAGCATCATGTCTACAAACACATTGAGAACACCCTCAAGGACCTGAGTGTACATGGATGAAACATAGGACTCTATTACTAGACACTATCCATATACCATGTTCGCCAGGTGTAGTTTTCTTCTCGTATTCAACCACATGATCTTTAACTCAGCATTCACGTCCACCTAAAAAGTTTTTTAACCAACAGGGTGAGACACACAATCCCAATGAGAGGTATAACTCTCCCTTAACTCTATTATTATCACATATAACTAAGAAGATAAACTAATGAGTAGATTGAATAGAATTAACCAAATGACATATATCTCATGGATGAAGTAACTAGAGCAGTAACATGCACTTTCCAATGAGCAATAGAACAATTAATAATTTAAAAGGAATATGAAGAACATGTATAAATTTTACAAACTAAAAAGTACAAGAGCAAGACAAGGCTTCATCCAATGTTTCAATGTTTGATCCTATACATGCACACTACATGACTGATTACATATTTATTATGCCCTAAGGATTTGAGCCGTACTACCCAAATCCAACCGACCACTGCTAAGTCAAAATTGGTGCCATACAAGGTCAATGGACGAGCCAGAATCCATGACCTTCCCACACCTCATAGTCAGTACACGAGAACACTATAGAGACATATCAATCTACTGCTCAAGTGACATATAGTCACATCAAAGGGGTTGGCTCACGCATGGCCACCCATATAACATCTATCCCACCTTGGTACATGTAACAACACTAGGAGAATAGGCTCACACATGGACTTTCTTTAAAAGGAGGACTCGCTCACACATGGCGATCCTTATCACACTAAGATCGGCTCACACATGGCCGTCTCACACTACCTAATATTAAGGATGCAAGGGAATACTCAACTTGAACCCCACATATTCTAAAATATGCGCTCCAAGTTAAACTTGTTTCACCATCCAGTAATAAAACTGACACTAGAATGGATCTATGACACATCACAAGCTACTAGATTAGGTTCCACTTGATTTGTTAGGCCATTTAAGTGTCTTTTAGCATCAATCAAGTTAAAATGTATAAACCACAAACAAATCCCTCAAGAAGGAAAGGGGAATAGTATTACAACAACAAATATCATTGTTTAAACTATAAATTGATTCCCATCATCTCAAAACACTGTATCACTGCCAACCATAATGCTACTATATCACTGCCAGCCACAAGGCTATCATCATCAACATTTTATCATGGGGTATCAACCCCTCATTTCATTACCAGAGTGTATAACCTTAACTGGGCACTAAGCCCTTACTAGGTCTAAAACCCATCACATCACACTGGTGATTCATGGTTGTCTCATCATGCCTCATTGAGCATATAAGCATTATTCATGCCACATCACTCACACCACATCACATGTACTTGCCATAGCAGACATTAGACATTATGTTTAGAGGGAGAATATGTTAAAACACTTTAAACACCTTTAGTTAAAGTAAGCAGAGCATCATAAGATCTTTAATCTAAGATTAGGCCTCATGCTGAGCTCACACAAGGTCCCCAAGCATCATTCTACCACACGTGTCTTCCATGTACTACCTCCCATAAATTGGAGTGTTTAAGACTAAGAATTAATTAGTGTAACCAAGTATACACATTCAAATATTCATACTTCCCATGTTCCTTTATCAAGGTTCATAACCAAAGCTTGATATTATGTAATCATCTTCATAGTTCTCACAAGTTATATCACCCAATTAGTCTATTAGGTTATAGTTATGAATTTTAAGGGGGAGAACATTATCATGTTTTCCATTCATACTTATCCAATAATATGACCTACCCTTCGAGTTAGGGTCAATGCTCTTCACATAGAGCTGATTAGGGTTATACTTCATGGTTACACAACCAAACCCTAATCACACCAAACTCCATCATTCTGATCCGATTAGGTTTGAACAACATTAGCTAGATATGAATCACTTACCATACCATCAATACCGGTTGTCACCCATTTTATAAATGCATGTGTAGATCATATTAATAAAGTTATGTGTGGTTTACAATATTGCATTATAATAACACATTTACTATTGCACTAGTGAGACGTTTCAACATTAGGTGACCCACATATTATCACTTCTTATAAATCATTAATCACATATCATAGCAAGGAGAGTCGAACCATAATATACATAACTAGAGGGTATTACTTCCAAGCTATCCACAAGGCACCTATAAAGGCATTAGACTTCTTATACAATTTCCACACCAAGGTTGCCACCATGTATTTCAACAAGACTTATCACCAACCTCATGTGTATACACATTGTAGTATCATTAACCTTACTCCACAAGTTAAGATTATATTAAAGGGAATATAGAAGACACTTTCCATGGATTATAACCTTCCCTTAAGATGAGCACACGAGTCATATTATTCCATGATTAAGGTTATTATATGTATATGCAACCCTTAAACCCTACATCCATTACTCCTCACATAGTTGAAGAGTTAAGGCTAGGTTCTCCAATTAAGGGTGAACCACTCATAGTGTCATCATCCTATGGTGCATTTGGTTTAGGAAAAGTAGCTAAGATCAATCATACATCATCAAAACTACTATCTCTTAAGTTTCATGACATTCCCATTGCATCATTAAGGTTAGAGTTCTTCTTACTGAATTTAGGGTTTACAAGGTTGGATCAACAACCATCCTTAGATCATCACTTCCAATATTGTTATAGGGCATGTTATGAAATAAAGGTTATACAAACATAACTTCTTATTATTATTATTCACCCAACCAACCCATAGGGTATCACATCATAACATGTAACCCTATCACCAACATGATGCAACTTACCCACCAACACAAGATATCAGTTAAGGCTAGCTTGGAGGTGTATCGGTTTAGACAAACTTGGAAGTGTGTCGGCCTAGAACCAAAGGTGTGTCACACAGTAACACTAAGGGGGGGTGTATCAGACAACACCTATGGAGGGTGTTTTGGCCAACACCTCCTAAGGGTGTGACAACAACTTAATTCTATTGGGAAACACCATCTCAAGGTGTGACGGGTGACTGTAACGCCTGGGTGTGACAGGCAGTTCCAAGGCAATTCGGACAATGCCAACCCAAGTGTAACAGTTTTCAGCATGTCGAGCATCACCAATGTATATCAACTTCACATATCATGATGGGCTACTAGGGTTAGGATTAGTTGGGCGTCACAATTTGATATGTATCAGGTAATAATGCCTCTTCAAGTGTGACGACCATAGCCATGACAGATAAACACTTCATAACACATATCGACTAGCAACACATCTTGGTTTCAACACATATTAGTTGCAACACATCTTAGTTGCAATGTGTCTCAGTTAGGTGCCATGTCAGGTTAATTATGCACAAGGCATGATGACCTTAGCCTCATCAAAACATGTCGACCTAAACCTCACCAAGTCGTGATGACCTATCTCCTGGTGCAACGGTCTATTGTACTTAGGTCATGACGACTACCCACCATGACATGTAGACCTAGTCATCTTCAACCTTAGGACACTCGTTTCAAGCAAGGGAAAAAAGTGTAATGCATGGATGAAAACTTAAGCAAGACTCCCTCTTCCAAATAGATCTCAAAGCCTCCAAGAAGAACTACTAACATGCAAGAGATAATGAACCAAAAATGAAGAACGGGATATCATGTAAGGAGTGATAATAACAAAGAAGGTTTAGAATTATATAACCCACCTCAAGGATCACCACCAAGATCCAAGCTTCACAAGCGCATGGTAGAAGAAGATCGTCCAAGCTTGGTCGCTACAACACCTCCCAAGAAAGAAGATGGAACCAAGGTTAGGACGGTTTAGGATGAAAGGAAGATAACCAAGATCCATGGACAAGAAGAAGAAAGAAAGAGAGAAATAGATATAGAAACCATGTCTTACCAAGGTAGAAGATGAAAGAAACACCACAAGCTTGGGACTCGTCCACCAAGCTTCCAAGAGAGATCTTCTAGCTCAAGGTCGTCCACCAAGGAAGAGGAAAGCGAAGATGGCCAACAAGATTCTCTTTCATGGAGAGAAAGAGGTATATATACAATAGGGATGAGAGAGAGATAAAAAGGAAGGTCTCATCACCTAAGGTGACACTTGTCCATGAAGAAGGGCCACATAAAACACCATGCAAACAAGGTGATAAGATCTAGGTCTTGCCCACTAGGTCACTTATCATGGTCTTTCCCGATACCATGTCTCCACAACCATAAACCTTTCGGGGTGAAACCCTAGATACCACAAACTGATAGGGTGTAACTCAAGACACCCATAAACCAATAGAGGACCTCTTCAAGGCTCTCAAGCCCGAGACAACACTTCTAGGTGCAAGGCACACCTCGAACATGTGTTCCATATATCACCAAAGATATGACCATACAACCAAGATCCAAACAAGGTGCCCACCTATTTCTGTCTCTTATAAATGATGCCAATAGATGGAAGGAACACTCTAGAGGAGATATATTGCATATTATCCCTTTACTTTGGGTAAATTGCAATTTACACCAAAACTGGCACATAAAACACAAGCATCAACCACACAAGCTCAACTTGATACTTAGGTTTTCCATAAGGCACCACATAGAATCATTCTCTCTATTTTGATGCTAAAGCACTAAGGTCACACTCATCATGTGACATGTTTCAAGATAACCCCTCATCTTAGGTAAATTGCACATATGTCCAAAATAAGAAAACATTGCTCGAACAACATTCAAACACAACCAAACTTGAAACATAAGCATGTTACATGATAACAAAAAACCTCAGAGGATTAGATTAAAGTTCGAAGAAACTTTCTTAAGAAAAAAAAATAGGGTTATCCCAAAACCCATGTCAGGGTCCTTACAAGTCATAAACCCCTAATGAGGATTCCTCCCCAAAATCCCAGGCGAAAGGGGGGGGGGGTGTGGATACTACTCATGCATCATACCTTCAAACTTCCAAATAGTTCCTTGATGTCTGGGTGATGTCACATGACTTGACCATCATATTGTTCTTTCACCTAAGATCAACACAAGATCTGTTGTACATGACATGTATTCAACTTATCCTTTTCTATTATTGGTTGCAGAGTCAACCCTATACCAGGTGATACTTTCTTAGCCATGGAAGCACTATACATACTTATCTAATTCATGTATCACCTCCTCATCTTATAACATCATATGATAAGATTCTTGATTATGAGACTTTACCATACCCTCCTCGACCCTCAACATGTCTCTTTCGAAGAAAGACTAGAGATACATTCTGTCATCAACTTGGAACTATAAAACCTATCATGCTTCTGCTTCACTACTCTGATCTACTGACTCAACACTAGTCTTACTCTTACCAACTATCCTACCAACATACTTGCTCTCAATTGTACATCCTCCTGGCATAAGAAGAGTCCACTTATCCAAGAAAACTATCTCAGAGGTAACTCAAGATATATGTCACCTTAACTGACCCAGAGAGGGAGTGGAAACCCTAGTTATCCATCTATAGACAAGGCACAATCTTCTTGGAATCTTTCTTACTTGCAAACCGGATAGGAGTACTCCAAGAGTTTATACTTAGTTTGATAAACTTTACCCAAGCAGATCTTGCAACTATTTCTTCAACCCATGCATCCTTGTTAATGTTATATTTATGTGGAGCATAAACCCCTAACATGTGATATCCTTATTATAGGTTAGGTTCTTGCAAACAGATTGATCCAAAGTCAACCTTTCCAGGTAGCCAAACACCTTATACACCTTATCAAGTGGCGTGTTCTCACTATCCCATACAACTGGAACAACTTGGATGCTAGGATTCCTTACCTTGGTATCCATCACCTGTGTCGAAAACACATCATATCCCTATCACATCTGTCTTCTATTGTTTCTGCCAAACCCAAACATATCAGAATGGTCCTTTCATCTCAAGACATCTCCTATCACATATATCTTTATCTTAGAACAAAATTCCAAGACCAACTGATACTTACCAAAGTATCCATCTTAAGATCACTTCTAAACCATGCACATCAAGTGACATAAGACCCACCTAGCTGCTACATCCTTGAAAGGACATGACACAAGGGAACATATTCATGTGATCACTACATCATTACTAGGGTTTTCTTATCAAGGTGAAGGGATTATTACTTCCTTTGATTATCTTACGAGTTTTTGACTATTCATGTGTCATTTTAACTTGTCTCATCTTGGTTTCCTTGCCATTAGCATAGGAACTGTTGAGAGGATTACATGGAATTACTCTTTCTTTGATTATTGTTCTTCATGTTTTATGAACATCTCCTTGTGTTACCACATTTTTCATCTTTACATCATGAAAATGATCATTGTTCTTTACATATTCTTTATTGAACATGGATCATCTGCCTTGTTTCCTTTCACATATCATAAGGATTACACTTTACATCTTTGCATATTCACAGGTTGGTCTGAGATTAACACATGTTCCATCTTATTTATTCATTGTTCATTCTCATTTGTCTTCTTACTTCATCCTTGTTTCAAGAATTTCCTCCATCTTATGTGAATTTACACGGTTCATCTGTCTTTTTCTTCATGCATCTCTTGAAATTATAGCTTCAAGAACTTTTCTTATCATATTTGCACTTAGATTTAGATATCATGGATCTATAGTTTTCTCTTTTAATCGCCAAACATTAAAGTTTTAGTGAATTATGGTACAATTCTTTCTCTTTTCATAGTATGACAGAGGTATTACATCATAATTTCCGAGTGTTATGTTGTTTAGATTGTTCGAAAATGATTACTTGATCAAGGTAATCAAAGAGAAATCAACCTAAGAGTTCCATACCTTTTGTTCAATAATTGAATACTTGGCTAGGGCACTCAAGTACCAAGATTAAATAGTATGCACCATATTTTATATCACGTTCTTATGTTAGACACCATCCTAATCCTAGTCCTAGTATCCCTATAGACTCAGCGAACCTAGAGCTTAGATACCACCAAATGTGACACCCATTGTCACACAAAGTGAGATTACTCAAAACTTAAACCACGATCAACCATTAACAATGGATTACCAAAAATCACTGGAAATGAAATCTGATTTGCAACAAGCACCATGAACTGAGAATTGTTACACAAGAACCAATACTTGTATTTCATAACTTATATTCAAGGTGCTACATCATCACATTCCAAACGACCTATTACATAAGATAACAATTCCACATGTATATACATACTACCAGAGGCACACAAGCCAGAAACCACATGTCAAGCACATGTCTACAAATACATCGAGAACACCCCCAAGGACCTAAGTGTATAGGGATGACACATATAACTCTATTACTAAACACTATCCATATACCATGTTCTCCATGTGCAGTTTCTTCTTGTACCATCTTCAACTGTATGATCTTAACTCATCATGCACGTCCACCTAAAAAGTTGTTTAACCAATGGGGTGAAACACACAGTCCCAGTGAGAGATATAACTCCCAGCCAACTCTATTAGTATCACATATAACTAAGCAGATAAACTAACATACTGAGCATATTGAACAGAATTAACCAAATGACACTTATCTCATGGATGAAGTAACTAAGGCAGTAACATGAACTTTTTAATGACCAATAGAACAATTAATAATTTAAAAGGAATATGAAGAACATGTATAACTATTACAAACTAAACAATACAAGAGCTAGGCAAGGCTTCATCCAACATTGTCATGTTTGATCCTATACATGCACACTACATGACTAATTACATATTTATTATGCCCTAAGGATTTGAGTCGTACCACCCAAATCCAACTGACCATTGCTAAGTCAAAATTGGTGCCATACAAGGTCGATGGAAGTGCTAGAATCCACGACCTTCCCACACCTTGTGGTCAGTACATGAGAACACTGCAAAGACATATCAGTGAAGTACTAAAGTGACATATAGTCACATCAAAGGGATCGGCTCACCCATATAACATCTAGCCCACCTTAGTATAGGTAACAATGCTAGGAGAATAGGCTCACGCATGGCCATCCTTATCACACCAAGATCGGCTAATGCATGGCCGTTTCACACAACCTGATATTAAGGATGCAAGGGAATACTCAACTTGCACCCCACATATTCAAAAATATGTGCTCCAAGTTAAACTTGTTTCACCATACACTAATAAAATTGACACTGGAATGGATCTATGGCATAGGGCAAGCTACTAGATTAGGTTCCACTTGATTAGTTAGGCAATTTAAGTATCTTTTAGCATCAATCAAGTTACAACGTATAAACCACAAACAAATCCCTCAAAAAGGAAAGGGGCATGGTATTACAATAATAGATATCATTATTTAAACTATAAAGTAATTCCCATCATCTCATAACACTTTATCACTACCAGCCACAAGGATACTATATCACTTACATCCATAAGGCTATCATCATCAACTATCATGGGGCATCAACCCCTCATTTTAGTACCAGAGGGTATCACCTCAACCAGGCACTAAGCCCTTACCTGGTCCTAAGACCCATCACATCACAATGGTGATTCATGGTTGTCTCATCATGCCTCATTGAGCATATAAGCATTACTCATGCCACATCACTCATACCACATCAAATGTACTTGCCATAGCAGCCATTAGCCATTATGTTCAGAGAGAGAATATGTTAAAACACTTTAAACACCTTTAGTAAAAGCAAGCATAACATCATAAGATCTTTAATCTAATATTAGGCCTCATGATGAGCTCAAATAAAGTCCCCAAGCATCATTCTACCTCATATCTCTTCCATGCACTACCTCACATAAATTGGAGTGTATATGACTGAGAATTAATTAGTGTAACCAAGTATACACATTCACATATTCATACTTCCCGTGTTCCTTTATCAAGGTTCATAACCAAAGCTTGATATTATGTAACCATCTTCATAGTTCTCACAAGTTATATCACCCAATTAATATATTAGGTTATAGTTATGCATTTTAAGGGGGACAACATTACCATGTTATCCATTCATTCTTATCCAATAATATGAACTGCCCATCGAGTTAGGGTTAATGCTCTTCACATAGAGATGATTAGGGTTATACTTCATGGTTACACAACCAAACCCTAATCACACCAAAACCTATCTTTCTGATCCGATTAGGTTTGAACAACATTAGTTATATACGAATCACTTACCGTACCATTAGTACCAGTTATCACCCATTTTATAAATGCATGTGTGTATCATCTTAATCAAGTTATGTGTGTTTTACAATATTGCATTATAATAACATATTGACCATTGCACTAGTGAGACGTTTCAACATTAGGTGACCCAGATATTATCACTTATTACAAATCATTAATCACATATCATACCAAGGAAAGTCGAACCATAAGCTACATAACTAGAGGGTATCACTTTCAAGCTATCCACAAGGAACCTATAAAGGCATTAGACTTCTTATACAATTTCTACACCAAGGTTACCACCATGTATTTCAACAAGACTTATCACCACCCTCATGTGTATACACATTGTAGTATCATTAACCTTACTCCACAAGTTAAGATTATATGAAAAGGGAATATAGAAGACACTTTCCATGGAATATAACCTTTCCTTAAGATGATCGCACGAGTCATATTATTCCATGATTAAGGTTATTATATGGACATGCAACCCTTAAACCCTACATTCATTACTCCTCACATAGTTAGAGAGTTAAGGATAGGTTCTTCAATTAAGGATGAACCACTCATAGTCTCATCATCCTATGGTGCATTCGGTTTAGGAAAAGCAGCTAAGATCAGTCATACATCATCAACACTACTATCTCTTAAGTTTCATGACATTCCCACTGCACCATTAGGGTTAGAGTTCTTCTTACTCAATTTAGGGTTTATAAGGTTGGATCAACAACCATATTTAGATCATCACTTCCAACATCATTATAGGGCATGTTATGAAATAAAGGTTATTGAAACATAACTTCTTATTATTATTCACCCAACCAACCCATAGAGAATCACATCATAACATGTAACCCTATCACCAGCATGACACAGCTTAGCCACCAACACAAGATCTTAGTTAAGGCTAGCATGTAGGTGTATCAGTTTAGACCAGCTTGGAAGTGTATCGGCCTAGAACCATTGGTGTGTTGGGTAGTCACACTAACGGGGGTGTATCAAACAATACCTATGGAGGGTGTGTCGGACAACACCTCCTATGGGTCTGATGACATTTTAAGCCTGTCGGAAAATACCATCTCAAGGGGTGAAGGACAACTGTAACATATGGGTGTGATAGGCAGTTCTAAGGCATATCAGGCAATGCCAACCCAAAGTGTAATGGATGTCAGCATGTCAGGAATCACTAAAGTATATCGAATTCACATATTGTGATGGGCTGCTAGGGTTATGATTAGCTGGGTGTCACAATTTGATATGTATCAGGTAACGATGCATCTTCAAGTGTGACATCCATAGCCATGATAGATAAACACTTCATAACACATATTGACTAGCAACACATCTCAATTGCAACACATCTTAGTTGAAATGCATCTCGGTTAGGTGCCATGTCAGGTTAATTATGCATAAGACATGACGACGTTAGCCTCACAAAAATATTTTGACCTAAACCTCACCAAGTCATGATGACTTGTCTCCTGGTGTAACAGTCTATTGTACTCAGGTCGTGATGACTACCCACTATAACATGTCGACCTAGTCATCTTCAACCTTAGGACACTCGTTTCAAGCAAGGCAAGAAAGTGTAATGCATGGGCAGTAACTTAAGCAAGACTCCCTCTTCCAAACATATCTCACAAGAAGAACTACTAACATGCAAGAGATAACGAACAAAAGATGAAGAACGAGATATCATGTAAGGAGTGATGATAACAAAGAAGGTTTAGAGTTATATAACCCGCCTCAAGGATCACCATCAAGATCTAAGCCTCCTAAGTCAAGCTCCAAGAGCTCAAGGTAGAAGAAGATTTTCCAAGCTTGGTCGCCACAACACCTCCCAAGAAAGAAGATAGAACCAAGGTTAGGAGGGTTTAGGATGAAAGGAAGATAACCAAGATATATGGACAAGAAGAAGAAAGAAAGAGAGAAATAGAGCTAAAAATCATGTCTTACCAAGGTAGAAGATGAAAGAAACACCACAAGCTTGGGACTCGTCCACCAAGCTTCTAAGAGAGATCTTCTAGCTCAAGGTCGTCCACCAAGGAAGAGGAAAGCAAAGATGGCCAAAAGGATTCTCTTACATGGAGAGAAAGGGGTATATATACAAGAGAGATGAGAGAGAGATCCATACGAAGATGTCATCACCTAAGGTGACACTTGTCCACGAAGAAGGGCCACATGCAAAACCATGCAAACAAGGTGATAAGATCTAGGTCTCGCCCACTAGGTCACTTATCATGGTCTTGCTTGATACCACATCTCCATACCCATAAACTGTTAGGGGTGAAACCCTAGATACCACAAACCGATAGGTGTAACTCAAGACACCCACAAACCAATAGAGGATCTCTCCAAGGCTCTCCAGCTCGAGATAACACTTCTAGGTGTGAGGCACACCTCAAACATGTGTTCCATATATCACCATAGATATTACCACACAACCAAGATCCAAAGAAGGTTCCCACCTATTTATCTCTCTTATATATTATGCCAATAGAGGGAAGTAACACTCTAGATGAGATAGATTGCATATTTGCCCTTTACTTTGGATAAGTTGCAATTTACACCAAAACTGGCACATAAAACACAAGCACCAACCACGCAACCTCAACTTGATACTTAGGTTTTACACAAGGTGCCCCGTAGCATCATTCTCTCTCTTATGATGCTAAAGCACTAAGGGCACACTCATCATGTGACATGTTGCAAGATAACCCCTCATCTTGGGTGAATTGCACACAAGTCCAAAATAAGCAAACATTGCTCGAACAACATTCAAACATAACCAAACTTGAAACATAAGCATGTCACGTGATAACAAAACACCCCAGTGGATTAGATTAAAGTTCTAAGCAACTCACTTAAGAAAAACAAACAGGGTTAGCCCAAAACCTTGGTCAGGGTCGTTACAAGTCATAAACCCATAATGTGGATTTCTCCCCTGAAATCCTAGGCGAAATGGGGGGGGGTACTACTCATGGATCATACCTTCAAACTTCCACATAGTTCCTTGATGTCTGGGTGATGTCACAAGACTTGACCATCATACTATTCTTGCATCTAAGATCAACACAAGATCTGTTGCACATGACACATATTCAACTTATCCTTTTCTATTATTGGTATAGAGTCAACTGTATACCAGGTGATAATTTCTTAGCCATGGAAGCACTATACATACTTATCCAAGTCATGTATCACATCCGTATCTTATAACATCATACAATAAGGTTCTTGATTCTGAGAGTTTACCATACCCTCCTCAATACTCATCATGTCTCTTCCAAAGAAAGACTAGAGATATGTTTTATCATCCACTTGGAACTATAAAACATATCATGCTTCCTCTACGCTACTCTGATATGCTAACTCAACACTAGTCTTACTCTTATTAAATATCCTGACAACATACTCACTCTCAGATGTACATCCTCCTATCATAAGAAGAGGACACTTAGACTAGAAAACTATCTCATAGGTAACTCAAGATGTTATATGTCATCTTAACTGACCCAGACAGGGAGTGGAAACCTTACTTATCCATCTATAGCTAAGGCACAATCTTCTTGGAATCTTTCTTACTTGCAAACTGGATAGGAGTACTCCAAGTGATTATACTTAGTTTGATGAACTTTACCCAAGCATATCTTGCAACTATTTCTTCAACCTATGCATCCTTGTTAATGTTATATTTATGCGGAGAATAAACCCCTAACATGTGATATCCATATTATATGTTAGGTTCTTGCAACTAGATTGATCCAAAGTCAACCTTTCCAGGTATCCAAACACATTATACACCTTATCAAGTGGCATTACTTGGATGCTAGGATTCCTTACCTTGGTATCCATCACCTGTGTTAGAAACACATCATACCCCTATCACATCCATATTCTATTGTTTCTGCCAAACCCAAACATATCAGAAGGGCCCTTCATCTGAAGATAACTCCTATCACATATATCATTATCTTGGAACAAAATTCTAAAACCAATTGGTACTTACCAGAGTATCCATCTTAAGACCACTTCTAAACCATGCACATCAAGTGACATAAGACCCACTTGGCTTCCACATGCTTGAAAGGACATAATACAAGGGAAAATATTCCTCTGATCACTACGTCATTACTAGGGTTTTCTTATCAAGTTGAAGGGATTATTACTTCCTTTGATTCTCTTACGAGTTTTCGATTGTTCATATGTCATTTTAACCTGTCTCATCTTAGTTTCCTTTCCATTAGCATAGGAACTGTTGAGAGGAGTACATGCCATTACTCTTTCTTTGATGATTGTTCTTCATGTTTTATGAACATCTCTGTGTTACCACATTTTTTCATCTTTACATCATGAAACGAATCATTATTCTTTACATATTTTTTATTGAACAAGGATCATATCCTTGTTTCCTTTCACATATCATGAGGATTACACTTTACATTTTTGCATATTCACGGGTTGGTCTGAGATTAACTCAGGTTCCACCTTATTTATTCATTTTTCATTCTCATTTGTCTTCTTACTTCATCCTTATTTCAGGAATTTCCTCCATATTATGTGAATTTTACACCTTGACTTACTTTATTAGCACTAGTTCATCTATCTTTTTCTTCATGCATTTCTTGAAATTACAGCTTCAAGAACTTATTTATCATATTGACACTTAGATTTAGGTTTCATGGAGCTGTATTTTTCTCTTTTAATCACCAAACATTCAAGTTATAGTGAATTATGGTGCAGTTCGTGTCTCTTTTCATAGTATGATGGAGGTATTAGCATCATAATTTTTTATTGTTATGCTCTTTATATTGTTTCAAAATGATTACTTGACCAAGGTAATCAAAGAGAAATAAATCTAAGAGTTCCATACTCACCTTTTCTTCAACAATTGAATACCTAGACAAGGCACTCAAGTACTGAGATTAGGTAGTATGCACCATATTTTATATCACGTTCTTATCTTAGACACCATCCTAATCCTAGTCCTAGTGTCCCTATAGACTCAGTGAACCTAGAGATCTGATACCACCAAATGTGACACCCATTGTCACAAAAAGTGAGATTACTCAAAACTTAAACCACGATCAACCATTAACAACCGATTACCAAAAATCATTGGAAATTAAAACCAATTTGTAACAAGCACCATGAACTGAGAATTGGTACACAAGAACCAATACTTGCATTTCATAACTTATATTCAAGGTGCTACATCATCACATTCCAAACATCCTATTGCATAAGATAATAGTTCCACATGTATATACATACTACCAGAGGCACACAAGTGAGAAACCACATATTGAGCATCATGTCTACAAACACATCGAGAACACCCCCAAGGACCTGAGTGTATAGGGATGACACATAGGACTCTATTACTAGACACTATCCATATACCATGTTAACCATGTGTAGTTTTCTTCTCGTATTATCTTCAACTACATGATCTTTAACTCGGCATGCACATCCACCTAAAAAGTTGTTTAACCAAAGGGGTGAGACACACAGTCCCATCGAGAGATATAACTCTCTACCAACTCTATTATCATCACAGATAACTAAGTAGATGAACTAACATACTGATCACATTGAACATAATTAACCAAATGACATATATCTCATGGATGAAGTAACTAGAGCAGTAACATGCACTTGCCAATGAGCAATAGAACAATTAATAATTTAAAAGGAATATGAAGAACATGTATAACTGTTACAAACTAAACAGTACAAGAGCAAGGCAAGGCTTCATCCAATGTTTCCATGTTTGATCCTATACATGCACACTACATGGCTGATTATGTATTTATTATGCCCTGAGGATTTGATTCATACCACCCAAATCCAACTGACCACTTCTAAGTGGAAATTGGTGCCATATAAGATCAATGAAAGAATCAGAATCCATGACCTTCCCACACCTCGTGGTCAGTACACGAGAACAATGTAGAGACATATCAGTCAACTACTTATATAGATATGCAACCCTTAACTCTACATCACATCTCCTCACATAGTTGGAGAGTTAAGGCTAGATTCTTCAATTAAGGTTGAACCACTCATAGTATCATCATCCTTTGGTGCATTCAGTTTAGGAAAAGCAGCTAAGATCAATCACACATCATCAACACTACTTCTATGTCTTAAGTTTCATGCCATTCCCACTACATCATTAGGGTTAGAGTTCTTCTTACTCAATTTAGGGTTTACAAGGTTGGATAAACAACCATCCTTAGATCATCACTTCCAACATTGTTATAGGGCATGTTATGAAAGAAAGGTTATGGAAACATAACTTCTTATTATTATTCACCCAACCACCCCATAGGGTATCACATCATAACATGTAACCCTAACACCAACATGATGCAACTTAGACACCAACACAAGATCTCAATCAAAGCTAGCATGTAGGTGTATATTAGTTTAAACTAGCTTGGAAGTGTATTGGCCTAGCACCATAGGTGTGTCAGGCACTCACACTAAGGGGGGTGTATCAGACAACACCTATGGAGGGTGTGTCGGCCAACACCTCCTAAGGGTGTGACGACAACTTAAGCCTGTTGAGCAACACCATCCCAAGGTGTGATGAGCGACTGTAATGCCTGGGTGTGACAGGAAGTTCCAAGGCATATTAGGCAATGCCAACCCAAAGTGTAACATGTGTTAGCATGTCGGGCATCACCAAAGCATATCGACTTTACATATCATGACTGTGATGTCCCCAGATTTTCTAAAACTTGATCTAATGTGTGACATCCAAATTGAAACTTCACCTCAGCAAGAATCGCAATTTGAGCACCACACACTAGGCTAAGAAGAAGAAAATCAAGCAAAGTCAGAAGGAAACAACAGTCGTGCATGCATATGAACAATAATAAAACCATACAACACATGTTCACCATTCAACATATAATCACAACATGAATTATTACAACATTTGATATTACATATTGAACAACAAACTTCTACATGTAGATGTACAACCATTATACAACAGGATCTTAAGACAACATGTCCACCTGTACATCAACTTGCCATACAACTCACACTATCTTAGTTCTTCAAGATCATATGTCCACAAACCTAAATAAAAGATTACACGTGGCACACATCAACACAATATTCAAGAATATTGTATTGAGTATGCCTACATGTCTTTTTATATACCTCTCATTACTAAGCTTGGCTATAAGATAAAACTAGAACTTGGCATTTACAAAGAAATATAAGAAAAAGCATATACTTGCACAACGATGTTCATTAACAAAAGAGAACACATGTTTTAAGCTCATTTTCCATTATATCATCCATGCATTTACTACCTGAGAGTTGAATGCATTAAGGCCTTTATGATCTATTGCCAAAGAAATTGAGATCATTATACATGTGATCTACTACCAAAGAGTTTGAGATCATTATACATGTGATCTACTACCAAAGAGTTTGAGATCACTTCCAAGTACTTTACTACCAAAGAGTTGAAGTACTTTACTTTCCAACACTTTACTACCAAAGAGTTGAAGTGCTTGGATATAATGGAACAAATATATTATTTTTCATGTGTTCATAGCCATAAGTATGGAAAATCAAGCAAATATCATACAAGAACAATCATTTCATCCAATATCATATGCCAAGTGTTTACTATACATATAATGCAAGCATATCGTATAATAAGCCCAATAAGAGGTAATGGCATACCTTCAACTGAGGTATACTAATCATCACATATTTCTCATGTCAACTACATCTTGGTCAATCACCTGATCAAGATAAGATCATATACCATCATGAGGTTCTCATAATCATAAACCCTAGTCGTGTCCATTTTAAGGTTTACTTAACTCCTTAGGATATTCCCATCATTATTTGTCTTATCTTCTTGGAGTTAGGTTACTAGTCTTGGACTACAGATTTACATATACGATATGATTATTTGATTACATATAATTGTTTGCACATGTTAACCCTAGGTTACATGTATTAATCATATTGGGGTTTTCAGAACATGTATTAAGGATCATCTTCATATAACATGAATTCTATGCACCTAACTGATATCATAGTTTCATATTAACTTCCAATTATAGATATGAGGGTGTTTCATAAATTCCATCATTCTATTGAGTATGTATGTATTATTGCATTTTATTTAGGGTTATTAGCCCGAATTAGCCATATGGAGCAAATTACATGATTTCATGCATCAACATCATAATCACTGACCTTATATCGATTATAAACATGAATATGGATTTATTGACATTTTATCATAATTTTAGACCATCATTTGCTATTTATTATCCATGAAACAAGTATAATAAATCTTGCATGATATCACTATGATTTAAGCATAAAAAAGACTGATATGATGGTTCAACATTATTCTTTGCATTTTTTTAGAATTTCCATATATTCTTTGTAATTTTCTAATAAGCTGGCTATTTTCTATGAATTATTGAAGATCTATAGGTTTCTTAGAGCTTTTACCTTTTAGGACCTATAAGAATCTGCCACGTGGCATATGGGGGGGGGGAGCACATCTACTTCTCCTGGCTTGTGCTGAGTTCACTGGATGATACACTTGGTTTGGGCCAAGTTCAAGGTTCTAGACCCGGTTTGGCTTGGTTTAGGTAGTTGGACCCGATCCTCCTTTTATCCCTTCCATTCTTCTTTCTCATGCGATCCACTGCAACGAGACTCTGTTCTTCTAAAAATAGAAGCTTCCGCACAGACAGATCCTCGATGAGCAATCAATCACGATCCATCCCTCCTCTCTAACCAAAGATACTGCTTCAAGCTTCAGAAAATCCTTGCAGAGATCCTTGACTTCACCACATCTCAGTCTCGGGTCTAGACCATACCGCCCCAAAGCTCGTCGTTGCTTTCTCCCACTGCGACAGAGCAAAAGAGGTAAATAGCCTCCATGCCAGAAATCATCCACGTCAAACCTCCATTAGAACCTCAAGACCCATCAGGAACTCATGTCGCCACCTAGACAATATCAAGAAGGTGTCACAGACCACCTCTGATCTTGGTCCTCTTATCTTGACAAGATGGAGCTGGTCGGCCAACAATACCACCCAAATTGGGCTCAAAAACACACCCAAGAGACTCTCCTGACCTCGAAATTCCTTTACCCTCTGTTATCTCCCTTCGATCTCCTCTCTACCTCCATCTCATACCTCTGCTTCCCACCTGCAACTCGTGGTGGAGAGCTGCTGGAAATGGAGGGCTTACTCTCTCTGTTTACTTACTTTCTTGAACTAAATCTAGGGTTAAACGACTCATCACAAAGAGGCGACCTCAACTGCTCGGTTGGAAAACACTTCTCACCACGATCATGACATGAGGTGGTGGGGAAACTGTAGAAACATATGTTCTCCTCATGCTTCTCTAACCACAGGGTTAGAGATGACTTGGTTGCCTTTGATCTCGAATCCAAGGATTAAAAACCGACCTCCACTTGAGATGATTTGTGGATTCTCCTCCTCTAGGGTGATGATCACTAGATCTAAAATCTAGGGCCAACAACCAACCATGCAGACCTAGACCAAAACCAAAGCCGCGTGACACTGACTGATCAATGACTTAGGCCAAAACTTTGGTCAAACTTACATAATGCATCAATTATTTAACAAATTTAAAACCTATATATCTCTTACTAGGAACCTCAAACTTCATGAAATTTTAGTCGTTGCTTTGTCACCATACAAACTACATACCATCCAAATTTGGTGGCAAGACTCACTTATTTGAATTGTCAATCAAATACTCCAAAAAGGCATGAACTTAGGGATATTAATCATGATATCGACCTCAATCAACACTCAAACTTTACCAAAGCACTTAGGACTCTAAGAAAAACTCAATATGTATTAAATTCACTTATGTCATAGGACATTTAAGGATTCTAAAAGTCCACTACATCGCATCCTACACAACTTAAAAGATATTTCATCCTCAAAATTAAGCCAAAAATCCAGTCCATCACATCATATACATCTTAAAAGAAATTTCATCCTCGAAATTAATCCATCCTCTTAGTTCAAGGAACTTCATCCATATGTAGGATACCACTCTATGTGCAACATATCCAAAAACAAAGCTCCATAATCATATCCATACCATTATTAAGAGGTTTGAAAACATATAAGGTGAATCACTCCTTCATAAAAGATTGAAATAATGGATTAGAAATTCTGGTTATGTCATGACATATCCCATATGTTAGGGTTGCATCCTTATCTTTACCCATGCATTAGGGTTCTAACATCATATTACCATGTTCTAAAGGAGTTAACTAAAGTTAACCCATTATATCAAGGTGTCATCAAAATTTTATTGAGCTAATTGTTAGAACATGTTCAACATTAACATATGCCTTTTAGGAGGGAGTTAACTATAGTTAACCCACTTTATCCATCTGGATCATATCAAGGTGTCATAATCGTTATGTTGTGTTAACTATCAAATTATATTTTACATCTTTATTAAGCACTGAGATTAACACCTCTTGTAACATGTTTTATTCATATGATCTTATTTTAGTGCTCATATTAGATTGTAACATTTACTAATGATTTCATCACAAGATTAACCAACAATATCGCATTATCATCATTATTCATGTATAAGGTTAACCATTTATGTGTTGATATCTATTAAACCATCTCTAGGTTTCCATCATATCATGTCTATATCTCATGTCTTGAGATTAGATCACATCCTTACATACATTATACCACGGTTGTTCTAAACAAACTTATATAAGTGTCTTGTTAAACATACATTAAAACTTTATCTAGTCCAATTGAGGTTCTCCTAACCCGTATCATGAGGGTAGTGTCATCCTTAGTCACTCTGAGCTAACTCAACTCTATGAGTATCTCATATGCATATACATTACCTTTCCCTCTTAGTGTAGGGTTCACAGGTATACCTCATTGGAACTAGTGATAGCTTTCCAAGCTCTAGCCACATAAGCACAAACCAAAACATGTTATGACATTGTCTTTGTGGGTCTCTACTCATGAGATATTACTCAAAATTCTCTTATCAACACAACCACCAGATTCCCATAAGAAACCACCAACCCGATCATGAGGCTTTACACAAACTTGCACAGTTTCCTCCTCTAGGGTCTTGGGACTCTTTCCCTCACACAGATGGTAGGTTCTCATATTCATATTCACATATACACATACAACCAACCTCTCTTTGATTCTAGGTTTTGGTCCTCTCAAGGACATCTAGGGTTCAACAAGACTATAGGAATCACACATAGAGAAACTCATCTCAATCACTCAGGAGTATTCTAATTTAGGACATATCATATCACATATTTCTCATAATTCTTATATCTTGGAGTTTAGTTTCTCTGACCTTCTCCCAATGGGTCTCACTCTCTCTGGAGTTAATCCTAAAACTGGTCCTAATACTAGAGGTCCTCCTTTGTGAAAGAGTTTGAGGCTCATGCTGATTCACAACTTTATCCCAACATAGCTTATCTTATCTTAGAAAAGACCATCTACTTGCATCATCGAGCTTACTTTGCATCATCAAAACTAACTCAGATCCTCAAAACCAACTAATATCACTATATCAAACTTAGATCATATCACCTAAACTCATTCTAGCCATCATATATTCTAATAAAGCTTTAGACATCTAATCTAGAACAACTCTCTCTTCTAGACTGATGTCATTCACTTTCACTTAGGTTGCATGACCACCCCCTACTCATACATGTGTGGGGATACATTTTTTGTAATACTTATATATATAATAAAATATTGTATAATTTTTCTCTGGTAAAACATGCGTCAGAGAAAACTATCGAGGTTTGATTCAAATGGAATAAAAAATCAAGTCCACAAAATGAGTGTCCCACACATAGTAGAGAGTCCAGTGTCATATAACCTAGTAAAAATGGTGAGAACAGGGTATAGACTGGTGTAGCTACCCAAAACATAGATGCATCATATGCCATAGGTTTCTCTTACCATGATGTATGTCAATATCAAATAATGCAATGTCCCATACCGTTGCACTACAAGGAAAGAGTGACATCTCCGGGCATGCTATACAACAAGAACCCATCTAGACCTAGTTCTCAGACATCTAGGTGCTAACCTAGAGGCTAGGTAAAATATATACTCTAAAAGACGACTAATATAAGTCTAAAGATGTTCAAGGTTTTTTAGTTTCAAGTAGCATAATGAGCAAATGTTAGGCTTTGCTATTGTTCATGCTCTGATACCACCTGTGACGTCCTTAGATTTTCTAAAACTTAATCTGATGTGTGACATCCAAATTGAAACCTAACCTCAGTGAGAATCACAATTTGAGCACCACACACCAGGCTAAGAAGAAGAAAATCAGAGGAAGTCAGAAGGAAACAATAGTAGCACATGCACATGAACAATAATAGAACCGTATAACACATGTTCACCATTCAACATATAATCACAACATGAATTGTTACAACATTTGATATTACATATTGAACAAAAAACTTCTACATGTACATGCACTACCACTATACAACAAGATTTTAAGACAACATGTCCACATGTACATCAACTAGCCATACAACTCACACTATCTTGGTTCTTCAAGATCATATGTCCACAAACCTAAACAAAAGATTATATATGGTACACATCAACACAATATTCAAGAATATTGTACTGAGTATGCCTATGTGTCTTTTTATATACCTCTCATTACTAAGCTTGACTATAACATAAAACTAGAACTTGGCAGTTATAAATAAATATAAGAAAAAACATATACTTGCACAAAGATGTTCATTAGCAAAAGAGAACACATGTTTTAAGCTCATTTTCCATTATATCATCCATGCATTTACTACTTGAGAGTTGAATGCGTTAAGGCTTTTATAATCTACTACCAAAGAGTTTGAGATCATTATACATGTGATCTACTACCAAAGATTTTGAGATCACTTCCAAGTACTT
The DNA here is from genome assembly GCA_963693085.1 of Alisma plantago-aquatica. Taxonomy (NCBI): domain Eukaryota; kingdom Viridiplantae; phylum Streptophyta; class Magnoliopsida; order Alismatales; family Alismataceae; genus Alisma; species Alisma plantago-aquatica. Next base: position 1,658,887,799 of record OY856409.1, read on the forward strand.
TACTACCAAAGATTTGAAGTACTTTACTTTCCAACACTTTACTACCAAAGAGTTGAAGTGCTTGGATATAATGGAACAAATATATTATGTTTCATGTGCTCATAGTCATATGGAAAATCAAGCAAGATATCATACAAGAACAATCATTTCATCCAATATCATATGCCAAATGTTTAATACACATATAATGCAAGCATACTATATAATAAGCCAAGTAAGAGGTAATGGCATACCTTTAACATGAGATATACTAATCATCACATATTCCTCATGTCAACTATATCTTGGTCAAACCCCTGATCAAGATAAGATCATATACCATCATCAGGTTCTCATAATCATAAACCCTAGTTGTGTCCATTTTAGGGCTTACTTAACTCCTAAGGATATTCTCATCATTATCTATCTTATCTTCTTGGAGTTAGGTTACTAATCTTGGATTATAGGTTTACATATATGATATGATTATTTGATTACATATAATTGTTTGCACATGTTAACCCTAGGTTACATGTATTAATCATATTAGGGTTTTCAAAACATGTATTAAGGATCATCTTCATATACCACGAATTCTATGCACCTAATTGATATCACAGTTTTATATTAACTTCCAGTTATAGATATGAGCGTGTTTCATAAATTTTGTCATTTATTTAACATGTATGTATTCATTGCATTTTATTTAGGGTTGTAATCCCTAATTATCCATATGGAGCAACTTGCATGATTTCGTGCATCAACATCATAATCACTGACCTTATATCGATTATAAACATGAATATGGATTTACTGACATTTTATCATAATTTTAGACCATCATTTGCTATATATTATCCACGAAACAAGTATAATACATCTTGCATGATATCACTGTGATTTAAGCATAAAAAGACTGATATGATGGTTCCACATTATTCAATGCATTTTCTGAGAATTCCAATATATCATTTGTAATATTATGATAAGCAAGCTATTTTCTACGAATTATTGAAGACTATAGGTTTCTTAGAACTTTTACCTTTTAGGGCCTATCAAAATCTACCACATGGCATATGGGGGGGAGCACATCTACTTCTCCTGGCTTGCATTGAGTTTGCTGGTCAGCTCACTTGGTCTGGGTTGGGTTCAGGGTTTTAGACTCGGTTTGGCTTGGTTTGGGAAGTTGGATCAGTCCTCCTTTTCTACCTTCTATTCCTCTTTCTCACACAATCCACCAAAGTGTGACTCTATTCTTCCAAAATAGAAGCTGTTGTATAGACAGATCCCCAACGAGCAATTAGTCATGATCCATCCCTCATCTCTAACCAAGGATACTGCTTCAAGCTTTAGAAAAGCCTTGTGGAGATCCTTGGCTTCACCACATCTTGATATCGACTCTAGACCATACCGCCCCCAAGCTCACCGCCGCTTGTTCCCACCATGGTGGAGCAAAAGAGGCAACAACCTCCACATCAGAAACCATCCATCTCAAACCCTTGTTAACACCTCAAGACTCTCAAGAACTCACGTTGTCAACCAGACGATATCAAGAAGGTATCACAGACCACCCCCGAGCTTGGTCCTCTTCTCCTGACAAGATGGAGCTGGTCGGCCAACAATACCACCCAAACCGGGCTAGAAAACACACCCAAGAGACTCATCCGACCTCTGCCTTCCTTTACCCTATGTTATCTCCCTTCGATCTCCTCTCTACCTCCATATCATACCTCCTCTTCCCACCTGCAACTCGTGGTGGAGAGCCGCTGGCAATGGAGGGCTTGTTCGCTCTGTTTACTTGCTTTCTCGAACTGAATCCAGGGTTAAACAGCTTGTCACAAAGAGGCGACCTGAACTGCTCGGCTGGAAAACACTTCTCACCCACGATCACAATGTGACATGGTGGGGAAGCTACAACAACGTATGTTATCCTCGTATTGCTCTAACCACAGGATTAGTAAACTTGGTTTCCTTTGATCTCTAATCTAAGGGTTAAAGACCGACCTCCACTTGAGCTGATCCGTGGATTCTCCTCCTATAGGGTGATGCCCACTAGATTTGAAATCCAGGGCCAACTACCAACCATGCAAACCTAGACCAAAACCAAAGTCGCATGACACTGGCTGATCAACGACATAGGCCAAAACTTTGGTCAAACTTACATAATGCATCAATTATTTAACCAATTTCAAACCTATATATCTCTTACTAAGAACCTCAAAACTTCATGAAATTTTAGTCATTGCTTTGTCACCATACAAACTACATAACATCCAAATTTGGTGGCAAGACTCACTTATTTGACTTGTTAATTAAATACTCTAAAAAGGCATGAACTTAGGGATCTTAATCATGATATCAACCTCAATCAACACTCAAACTTTACCAAAGCACTTAGGACTCTCAAAACAACTCAATATGCATTAAATTCACTTATGTCATAGGACATTTAAGGATTCCAAAAGTCCACTCTATCACAGTGACATGCTACTAGGGTTAGGATTAGCTAGGCGTCACAGTTTGATATGTATCAGGTAACGATGCCTCTTCAAGTGTGACGGCCATAGCCATGACGGATAAACACTTCATAACACATATCGACTAGCAACACATCTTAGTTGCAATGCGTCTTGGTTAGGTGCCTTTTCGGGTTAATTATGCATAAGGAATGATGACCTTAGCCTCACTAAAATGTGTTGACCTAAACCTCACCAAGTCGTGATGACTTGTCTCCTGGTGTAACAACCTGTTGTACTCAGGTCGTGATGACGACCTGCCATAACATGTCCACCTAGCGACGACTTGTCTCCTGGTGTAACAGCCTGTTGTACTCAGGTCGTGATGACTACCTGCCATAACATGTCCACCTAGTCATCTTCAACCTTAGGACACTCGTTTCAAACAAGGCAAGAAAATGTAACACCTGGGAAACAACTTAAGCAAGACTCCCTCTTCCAAATAGATCTTAAAACCTCTAAAAAGAACTACTAACATGAAAGAGATAACGAACCAAAGATGAAGAACGAGATATCATATAAGGAGTGATAATAACAAAGAAGGTTTAGAGTTATATAACCTACCTCAAGGATCACCTCTAAGATCCAATATTCCAAGGTCAATCTCCAAGCTCCACGAGCTCAAGGTAGAAGAAGATCTTCCAAGCTTGGTCGCCACAACACCTCCCAAGAAAGAAGATGGAACCAAGGTTAGGAAGGTTTAGGATGAAGGAAGATAACCAAGATACATTCTCAAGAAGAAGAAATAAAGAGAGAAAGAGATCTATAAACCATGGCTTACCAAGGTAGAAGATGAAGGAAACACCACAAGCTTGGGACTTGTCCACCAAGCTTCCAAGAGAGATCTTCTAGCTCAAGGTCGTCCACTAAGGAAGAGGAAAGCAAAGATGGCCAAAAGGATTCTCCTGCATGGAGAGAAAGGGTTATATATACAAGAGGGATGAGAGATATATCAAAAGGAAGGTGTCATCACTTAAGGTGACACTTGTCCACAAAGAAGGGCCACATGCAACACCATGCAAACAAGGTGATAAGATCTAGGTCTCACCCACTAGGTCACTTATCATGGTCTTGCTCGATACCACATCTCCACACCCATAAACTTTTAGGGGTGAAACCCTAGATACCAAAAACCGATAGGGTGTAACTCAAGATACCCACAAACTGATAGAGGACCTATCCAAGTCTCTCAAGCCCAAGGCAACACTTCTAGGTGCAAGGCACACCTCAAACATGTGTTCCATATATCACCATATTACCATACATCCAAGATCCAACCAAGGTGCCCACCTATTTATCTCTCTACTAGATGATTCCAAGAGAGTAAAGGAACACTCTAGAGGAGATAGATTGCATATTAGCCCTTTACTTTGGGTAAATTGCAATTTATACCAAAACTGGTACATACAACACAAGCACTAACCACACAAGCTCAACCTGATACCTATGTTTTCCACAAGGTTCCCCATAGAATTATTTTCTCTCTTATGATGCTAAAGAACTAAGGGAACACTCATCATGTTACATGTTGCAAGATAACCCCTCATCTTGGGTAAATTGCACATAGGTCCAAAATAAGAAAACATTGCTTGAACAACATTCAAACATAACCAAACTTGAAACATAAGCATGTCACATGATATGAAAACACCTCAAAGGATTAGATTAAAGTTCTAAGCAACTTATTTAAGCAAAACAAATAGGGTTAGCCGAAAACCCAGGTCAGGGTCCTTACAATACTACCCACTTTTTGAGAATTTTGTCCTTAAAATTCAATTAAACTATAGGAGGCTACCCACCTTTTTGGGTTTCACACTTACTAACTCTTGACAACCGTCATAAAGTCTCATAGGTACCTTCAAAGTATGACCTTTTTGTGGATAACTAACATGTCTAACAACCTTATCAAACTAGTTGTACAACCTACATAGAAATATGTAGGAAGATTTTAAGCATAAATGCCTTATCTTTCTTTGCTCTTAACTCATCCTTGTTTACGCATCTTTTTCTGGAGACCTACATTTTGGTACTTGGGTCTCATGGTCTACACTAAGGTGTTTGAGTCACATAAACTACATCTAGGCCTGAGTTATCTGAATCGCCTTGCACTACGGGCCTGGGCCTCACTCCATTATCTAGTTTCATCTCATGAAATCTGATCTTATATGAGTCTTAATGCATTCTAACATCATGGTCATAATGTAATCTTAAATCTTAATACATGGATCTTATCATGGAAACATAATCACGACTTATACTCTTATAGTATATAAAATTCTTACATCTTAATCTTTTCCAAGAAATCTTATTAGCATGTCTCTACTTGAGATCTTATGCATAATAATGACATAGCCATGAAAGTGAAAAATCATACTTGCATTTCTTATCTTAATATCTTATAACATTGGATCACATAAATAATGAAAGTCTTATTTAAGAATCATGTAAATATGTTGAGATTGATAAATACTTATCATGAAATATTAAAGCACAACTCTTGATGGACTTATATCATAAATCATGGTCAACTTGACAAGCAATAACAATATATCTTTACTTCAAAACTAAATTACCAACACCTTAATGTTTACTAATTAATCTTAGTTACATAACTCTGATTGAGATCATAATATCAAGTAAATTATGGACATCTTGGTGAGTGGTATGGAACATATAAACATACCAAGTTTAACTAAAACTGAAGACTCATGGGCATGGGCCACATACTTTGGTTTGTGAAAGCACACACTAAAGTCATTTAGACTCCCTTCTCCTCTAATCATATACTACATTGTTAGGTCAAAATGGTGTTTCATCATATTATCTTGGTACTTTTAGCTAGATAAGTTGAAAGTATTTGTAGTCACTATCTTACCATATAACCATCATTATCCCTAGAAATACCAAAGAAACATTAATCAATCACCTTTTGTAAGCTCTATCTCATGTCCACATCAAGTAGAACTCCTATCGTTTCCATCATAGACTAATAATACATACTATCATATATATTATATCACCATATACTAAAGAATCCTCATGTATAACCCTAAAGACTTTTAGTCACCTCTAGCAGTCATCATACGTTAAGCTTAAACTCAATTCATAACATCAATTCTATTATTCTCAAGCATGTTCCTAAACAACCATCATTATTAGACCTCTAACAAAATCCCTCATTGTGATGGAGGTCTCAAGAACATCAAGAATCCTCTAATTCTCACCAAGAATAATAGGAAAAAGACATCATATCCCTCTATTCATTACTACACATTAAAGCCAAGTCATTCATCTATTTCATCTTGCTTTTGTAGACATTCTAGGTTTCTAATAGATATGCATTTAGGTTCAAGTGACCATCTACCTCAATTTTTTGTGTCAAATTTTTCTTTTTGTCACCTCCTGATGCATGTCGGTCGGTCATACATCTGAAAGTGCCATGTCTTATCATGCATACCTCACCTGACAATACACATGTCCCATACCATGTGTACCATAAAGAGTGTGACAAGCATAATAAATCTAGATTTATTCATATAATATCCCCTCTACATAACCCCATAAGCTTGTGTCCCATACGGCAAACATGTGGTAAAAAGAGAGAGCATAATATGAACAAATCTAAAGTTAACATAAAAGTCTACAACATCTATACACTAACCCTAATAAATATCTCAACTTCTATTGTCTAATTCCTATAGCCTGGTTCTACCATCTTTCACTCATTTCTTCTATAACTGAGCTTACAAAATGTCTTTGTAAAATCTACCTCTAGTTTCACCTGGCTTCTACTAGGCAATCTAAACTAAGAATATGAGAATTTAACTAATGGCCATCTACATTATTGCTCTGATTCCATACTGTAACACCCTGATTTATTTTATCACATGAGTATATAAATTGAACTTGAGTATACAAATAATGAGTCTCTAAAGTTATGTAAATCTCAATTATTTAATCTGATAAATTGGTAACATAACTCAAACTGAATGAAATCTAATTTCTCAAAGTATGATAAGATGTGAAGTATTGAAGTATGAAAGTAACTTAATCTCTAAGTTACTTGTAGAAAGGTGTAGGCTGAATTATAAAAATAATGAATTCAATGGACATGACCCACTTACCTTTTGTGTTTATGACATCCTTAAATTATTTTTAATTCCTTGTTCCATAACCTGATCATATGTATACCATCAAATTTCTATAAGTCCAAGTACATTCCACCTTTTCCATTCTTAAATATCAAACCCCTTCATCCTCACCTTATACACCAAAATAAGGATTTTAAGTTAAGTTAAGTATGAGTTGGATATAGTAGCATGACAAAGTCTTAGTATTGAACATATATCAAAACTTACATTATAGAACTTATATAATCTCTATACTCAAATAAGTCAAAATCATTATATGTACTAATATGAGCATACACATCATATAATGAGAATAAATCTCAAACATAGTCACATGTCCTAATATTACTTGAGTCAATTATGAAATTAAGAGAAATATAATTACAAATCATATATCAAACAAAACATGCATACATATCCGATATGCCTCATAAATATTTATCAATTACCTTGCTTAATGGGCAAATAGGCCCAAAATCAAAATACCAATATAATAATATATACAACTCCATCAAAACTCTAGAAATAGCAAGGAAACTATATACTAGAATTCGGATAGAAATAATCATATTGTTTCATTATCAAACAATGGGGTGAAATACCCAAATTACCCTTATTAGGGTTTATATCAAAATCATGGATAAAACTTTGAATTAGAATGACCAGGCTTTGGAATCATGTACATCATATCAAAATATGATTACTTTATAATATTCATTAATTTCCAAAGTCGTTTACTATTTTTAGTTCCCAAAATATAGAAATCATATATACTTTATAAATCAACTAGTAATAATAACCAGATATTAAAAACTATATGGGTATATTTTTTTAATATATTAGACATCATAAGATTTTTATAGGTACCTTATTCATTGAAAATGGATAACCGTACTTCAAGATATGAGTTTTCCCAAATTTACCTCTTGAACATGCTCCCAGCCGCCCAAAGGTGATCCAATGACTGAGCATCAGTGAGCTTGCATCGTGATAAGTGGATCTGGGCGGGGGTCCATTTCTTCCTCACCCCACTTGGGGAAGAATCCCCTATTTTAGCTCTATCGATGTCATCACCCCACGATGGGTGGACCTCCTATGCACCTGGTCTTGACTTGGAGGCCACTGACGCACCGCTAATGCCTCCGAGCGGTCACCCTACCAAGGGCGGTGCCGCAGCTGTACACGGCTAAGACAAGGATGAAGAACCTTGGACATGTAGTACTTAGTACCACTGCCAAGACAGATTCTCTTCACCTTCAGTTCTTATTCGATCTTCCACTCTGCTGTGTGGATTTGCGAGAAACCCTAGATCCGCAGTCTCTAATCCGTCCTTATCAAGAAGTGGTTGCTTTTATAGCATCCTACCCAAAAAATTTTGAGTGAGGCCCCTTATTTTGGGACTCTATTTCGGGTCCGAAAAACAGGGGCACGACTCCCAATCCATTTTTATTATTTTTTCTTCTTTTGTTAGAAGTCCAAATAGAAGAAATAATTATATAACTCACATAATAAACCTATTGAATTCCAAATTTTGGAATTAGTCTTATCTTTGCATTGTCTTTCATTGAGCAAGATATTTAGCTCAAAACTAGTCACGTAATGACTCTAAACTCACTTTTTAAGTGAATGTTGGATAATTACAAATTTAATTACCCAATCTAGTAGATAATTCAAAATTATATGAAATTTCTTCTATAATATTATATTTCAATTCTCCATCAATTAAAAAATATTGTGAGTATTTAAATGAGTAAATAATACTAAATCCTCAAATTTGTACCCTAAGAACCCATGTGTGAATCTTAATTTCCCTAATTAGGCTTGAGTTGGTTTCTGGGGCACATGGCCCATTCGATGGTATTTCAAAGGGTCCATAGGATTAATCCTATCCTTAATTATAAAAATGAAAGTGTGAGTTGACAAATTCCTCAATGGAATCTTTCTATGTTGTAATTGATCATTATTACTTTACTTACTTAATATGAAGGTTTAAACTGGGCCTAGGGCCCAAATCATTAACTAGAGTCGTCATATTTCCTTCATTACTCCAATTTGATTATCACCTCATATTATCAGATAAAACATAAAATTTCTAGACTTCAAAGATATCAAAAATATAGTCTCAATTGCATAATAGGCCTCTCAACATTCTTTTTCCCATAAATTCAAATATCATGAAAATTGGATGGAGCCTTATTACAATAGAAATCAATCCTATATTGAATTTTTCAATATCATATACTTACTAGGGTCCAAAATTTTGGGGTGTGATAATAGAACTAGAACAATATAAATAACAATGGCGGCTAAGGCTCACAACCTTGAAACTTGATAGAGAATGATGTACTACCAAACTCCTCAATATATATAAAAGTGGGCACACAACACAGGTATGGGGCACCAACCTCCATCCCAAAAGTATAACATGGGCACACAACCCAAAAACCAATGTAATTACACTACTCTAGGGCTAATGAATCACAAAGCATGCATAATGTAGAGACAAGTAAAAGTTCAGTCATATAGAATAGAGATTTCCATCACACAAATGGACAACATAAAACATTCACCACAGAAGTGGGCAAAATTGAAGTTCCATCTCACAATAAGTAGAAACATGGTTTAAATTTCTCAAATTGGATCTCATCAAGAATAAAATTATAATCTAAAAGTCTAACATAGATCAATAGTTCAAAATCATTAAGATTAGAGGCAAATAGATGGTCAAGTCAAGAAAGAGAGCATTTATCACTTTGGTGCATGAAAGAGGTTCCAAAAAGAGAGAGAGAGAGAGAGAGTACAGAAAATAATTTCTCAATATGACTCATCGGGGATGCAACATACCTCAATATGTTTGTCAACTTGTCAAAATACAAATTTTAGATCCAAGTCAGAGTTCCAAGGTTTATCACAATGGTGGTTGAGGAAAGATCCTCAAGAGATTTCAAGTCTTCGATGACTCATACAAGCGACTTGAATAGGAGGATAAGAGAGAAGTTTACAAGTCATGTCTTATCAGTAAAATGATTTATATTTGTGTGAAGGCCGTGGGGAGGGGTCTATATATAGGACTATTTGACTTGGATAGCAAAAAACTTATCTATTTTTATTTTCTAGGGAAAATATGCAAAATATATTGTAAAATGAGAAAGGTTAGGAATTATTTAACAAATGATAGGAAAAAATAACATAAAAATGTCATTCCCTTTAGTTTATTTATGTATATATTTTTATCATATATTACCATTTACAATAAAGAGACTTCTAAATATCTAGTTGTGTTATTATTTACTCAATGTATACATGCATAATAAGCTAATGTACAATTGTATAGGATATACTTATTGAATTACTTTTGTTTATAATTATATTTATCAACCTCTTATATAAACTTATTAATCCCATTACAAACTAATTTTCCCAGAATGTTTCTCTTCTCACTTTAGAGTCATTGAAAATATGTATAACAATTTTATTCCAATAAATGACAACTATTTAAATAATATTAAGTTAGATCCAAATTTCTAAATTTGAGGCAACCATATATATTGCTAATACATTTTATGATAATTATTTGCACAATAGATAGGTGCTAATGAATTTATGTACCCAAAACTAGTTACATGGATTTCACATCAAAAGGGTGAAAACGTTATCTATCAAACCATTTTTATTTTTTTCCTTGTTGCTAACAATTTTAGGATGTAATAGGGAGTTTTACTAAGGAAATATTTTAGTAAATATTATTATTATCTCTCATTTGAGTTAAGTAATTGGTTACATAAATTTTGGAAACATTTATGAGTTTTTTTTAAATATTTTTGAGCTAAAATATTTGCTTCCTTAATGATATGATAATGTGATCATTTTCATTTATTTATTGTTTTCAAACATTAAGGAGAGTGAATTAATTCTCTATAAATTGTGTTCCAATTTATTATATATCTCATGTATTATACATTGTTGCAATTACCTTGTTCACAACATATGTGGAAACTAAATACATTTTTAGATTTTCCACCACTATCAATTTTCCATAGATTTGACATGCATGTACAACATTATTTCCTTTTATATTCACCATATTTATTTATTACAACTTCACATACATTATATATGTATAATACAAACAAGTTGGTTTACACTATTCATTTAATATACTAGATGTTTTCTTTTTAATAATAAATTTAATATTTTTACCTTATCTTTCATTTTATTTTCTGAATGAATTTGTGACATCTAGGAACATTCAAAAGATGTAAGACTTGGCCTATAAGCAAAGTAAAACGTGACGAGTCCAATTTTATCATTAACTATCCATTTTGGGAATGTTTACTATTTTTATTCAATATTTTTAACTTTATGTTATATTGCCTCTCCTAAACTAATCTAGGATAGATAATATTGTGTAATTAATGTGAAATTCACACATATACTAATTTTGGTATGTGAAATTAGAATTTGGGATTTATTTCCACTTTTGAAGTCATTAATGTATTATTTAATATTTTGGAGTAAAACTCACATTTTCTTTTCTAAATAATTTTAAGACAACTATTATCGTTCAAAAATGTGAAACTTGGCACCCAAGTTAATTGAGAACCAACAAACACATTTTTACTATTATATTTGGGTTTTAGAATTTTCTTTCATGAGTTATATCACAATTATGGTTTAGACAAATTTATATTTATTATCTTCAAATAGGGTCTCATTCATTTCTACATTTATCTTATTCTACATATTTAATTCATTAATTTAATATTTATTTAAATGATAGAATTATCAATATTTATAGACATGGAATTACCAATTGTTACTCTAAAGCATATTATAAATTTTTATTTAGCCATTATGTGAGTATTAGTTATCAAAGAGAGTACATGTAGCATATTAGCATATATTTAAGTTATAATGTAAATTTGTGAGGTTTTTAATTTTATTCTTGTTTGGTCAAATTATAGAAAACCAAAATTACAATATTTATAGTTATGAAATAGGGTAAGATTCTAAATTTTGGTTCGTTACAACACTCCACCCTAGGTTTTCATCCTCTAAATATAAACATCCATATATTATCATCCAATTACTCTACACCCTTTAAAAGGTTTAACCTAATAAGACAACTATTATAGATATTATGGTTACTTATACATATTTAATTACATGCTCTTTTTATGTTGCTCGTGCATCCAAATGACATGTCACATACACCTAGGGTTGAATTTTAGGTCCTAGCTATTGACTTGAGAGTAATACATTGTCCATATTTTGATAACGACTTAACCATTCCCTTCATATGTATCTAATATGTCTACTTAATATCGATTCAAGGAATTAGGTACATGAAAAGGATCATTTCCATCAGGCCCTAGCTTGATCAAGTTCAAGTCAAAAGTAATGCAAATGCACTTTTGTGGAAAACACCCTAAAACCCCTAGGATGATTTTGTAATCATTTTTATTGACATAATGACTTGTAACTAAGATGAGAAAAAATTAGGAGCTCTAAATTCGAATATTTAATCACTCTAATGACATTTTAAGGATAGCTAATATGACTTGCGGAGATCTCTATCCTCATCTTCATCTTCCCGAGTCCCTTCAAGTACAAAGGATAGCTGTCACTTGTACTTTTCTTTCTCCTTATGTTGAGTGATGAAGATCTGTATTTATGCTTGGCCTCATAACTCTTCTAGGATTTGATTTCATCCTAGGACTCTATTCTGCTGATCACCATCACATATTTGTCCGTCTTAAATCTTGCTTCGACATTAATCAGCATGCCAAGCAAATCTAACAATGGTATGGCCATGTTATTCAAGTAGTAAAACTTGATAAAATGGCTATATGATTTAGGCAATGGTTGTAGAATCATATCCGTGGCCAACTCTTGGCTCAAAGAGAATCTCAATTCTTCTAGATGTTTACATGTCCAATCATTTTGAGCACATGGGTCTCTATTTTATCTCCTTTGTCATCTTACACTAAAAGAGCATCTTTGAGACATTGTACCTTTCTTGTTGTGTATGATTATGGTTCATATTCATAGGATATATTACCACCTCAAGAATCCCCATGTTTTCACACTGCTCATGCAACTCATAGTTCATGCAGCTTATCATAAGGAGATTTATGTCTGAGGCGTCGTTGGAATGCTTCCAGTAAGCATCCACCTTAGCCCTAGGCACATTAGGAGCATGTATTTTTGGCACTGGTGTGTCTAGGACATAGAGCTTATGATCATCATTGATATCCCTTCTCAAAGTCCAAAACTATATGTGGAAATTTGTCCCATTAAGCTTGTCCTTCTTAAGGACATATCACAATGATGATTTGTTTGCCCTTTATCTCTATAAGAGAAAATTTGCATTTGTCAAAATATTTTTGATTTAATTTGACTTGAATGAAATTTGATGATATTTAATTAGGCCTTTAATTAATTATTGATCCCACTATTTTTTTCAACTTGATAGCCCTCACATATCAATTCATAAGATTATAGTGTAAAACCTTCTAGTGAGCCAATATACAAAACAATTGCATTGTTACCTGACCATTTCCAGCATCCATAATCAATCATTAAGGTAGGAAACATTTGCCAATTGCATCTTATACAATTCTTGGATAGATGGTATGTGCAACTATTTGCCATAGTCATCTTCATGCTTCTAGGTGCTTAGTCTCATTAAGATCATCTAGTTAAGCTTGACCTAAAAGACAACACAATTGTAATGCACCCTACTTGGCAGACCCACATAACTACCATCACACTTCCACGAGATGGACATCACACCATGCGTGGCATGCCCATGCTTAGTCGATCAAGATTTTCATGTGTGTTCCTAATGGAAAGCATCCAATACTTAAAATTATATTGAGGGATTTGTATTTGTAAGTACATATACATATCCAACCACCACATACTTATAGTATGTATCATATACCTGCTATTTCCCACAAACGTAAATATGCAATTAAAACATAAGTGATGGTTATGGCCTTACTATTGGAATTCCTTGGAGCCACAAGAAATTACTACTACTTAAGGTCTACATTACATACAAAAACTTGTTGTTGATGAAGATTTATGCTTCAACCAATATGGGTTGATCAGTACAACCCTTGAACCGGTCGGCTTGCCTTCTGGTTGGTCGGTTGGTTGTCAGAATGGTCATCTAGTCTCTGGTCCAACATCTTCTGGATCCCTCCAATTGATTGGTTGGGCCACCAGCTAATTGGTTTGGCTCCTCTTTTCATCAGTCCTCCTCGGTCCTCCAACCAATCAGATCATCATCTAGAATAGATGGTTCATCTGATGCTGAATGTCTTCTTCATTTTAATAAGAATTAAACTATCCTAATGTTTTTTAATATATTACAAAGTAATAGGAAACCTTGAGTTACATTTTAGGGGAGCATAGGAAGAAGAGAATAATACTTTTATATATTGAAGAGAAGATAGAGGCTTGATATACAAACTGAGATATAAACATTAAACAATTACACAATCACACATAGAGATCTGGGTTATTGGCCATAACCATGCTTCACATCCACCATTAAAACCAACTTTTAGGGTGACACATGTAAATTACATATATATCATATCATATATATTAGTTGGATCATATGTGATATTTAATTAGATATGCACATTAATCAATTTAAGTATTCACATTGAATGCAATAATTAAATGACAAAAACCAAAATCTAGTCATTCAATTAAATCCCAAAGTATAGTTATTTGATGTGGCTTTGGTACTACTGTAGGGAAATATGGTGATAGAGCAAGAAGCGGAAACAAAATTTAACTAAAATATTCCCCTTTGAGCAGTAGATCACAAAAACAACTAAGAAATGAGAAAGATGGTTATGATGTTATACCTGGTTCTGGAGCAAATCCAATGACAATTCCCTCTTTGTGGCATGCACCTTTCTTCAAGATGCACTTGGACAACGTATGCGTCGACCTCCTAGTTGTTCACCACAAACAAGAATTGACTTTGTCCTTCAAGCAACAAGCAACAACCTCCTCACCTCTATATTAGTCTACACGGACCATCGGGAATTCCTATCATTCTAGAAGAACAGACAAGGAGTTGTCCCTTCTAGTCAGTGTACTAGCACCAACTTGTTCTCCCAAAATTGTTCTCCCTTACTATCCCTCCCTTTGACCGGTAGGACTTGCTCAAGTTCTCTTAGTTACCACAACTAGAGAAGACAAAAATTGTCAGAGCTAATTGATGTGTCTGAGAAGCCCTCGGTACCCCTCTATTTATAGGAAGGTTAGGTTCAGAGTTCCCAATCTGAGCAGAAGTCAAAGGGGATGGAATTTCATGAATTTTTGCATCTTACGGACGATGAAACGGTCGGTTTAGGGGTGAACCGATCAGTTGTCATGTGAGCCAATCAATTCAACCTTTGAATCGGTTGTTTCAACATGTTTCTCAATCACAATTGTATTGAAGATTAATATTTGATTAATGCATAACATGACATCAACACTAATCCTTGATCCAGTCAAATTGATCAATGAACTGATCGGTTCACTTAGTGAAGAATTCATTTCATGCCATGGTTTAGACTTTTCTCAACCAATGTTGTTTCTAGTTGACTTGACACTTGTATTGATCAGTTCAACACTTGAACTTGTCAGTTCACAGTCCAATCAGTCAATTTGCAACCATTGTTGTTTAAATTGAATACCCAACTCTTTAGTAATCAAGTTTAAAATTTATTCATGAATAAAGTCCTAATCCAAGTGTATCCTATGTGTGTGACACTATAGAATCCAAGTTATGTTGTCAGTGAACGTCCATAACTAATTTATGACATCACAAGCAATGGGCGATATCTAGCAACATATCATTGCTATCCAAGTAATTCAAAAGTTGGAGAACAACTTCAACCTACAAACTATGATTGGTGTTATAGTGTTTATATAGTTCCATTGTCACTGATATCCAGAATGAACTCGAGGCATGAAATCATCATCCTCTTCAATGTTCAATCCATATTTGTTGAACTAGAGCAGACTCTCTCAGATATATGTAAGCTCTAATCACATATTGACTCACATGAGCATGGAAATGCATTTCTCAGTCTTTCTTATTAAGTGGATAGGATATCATACTCATGTAGGAAGGACAAATTCCATCTACATCATTCACAGTCACCCCCATGTGTCACATTGCACCTGGGCATCACCTTTATAGCAACCCTTATTCAAGGTCACAGTGGATGGTCAAAGTACACCGGACAACATGTGATGAGTGCAAAACCATGATCACCACCAACACTATGAGAGATGATTCTAGCTACCATGTAATGGTTACAATGCATCACTCTAATGGTGGGTTTGTCTGATACACTATTATTAACAAGTATCTATGTGTTTGCTTTGATATCACATATCATGACTTAATGAGATTTTGTCGTCAACCAACACACTCTAGTCTTATGTATTATATCTGTCTATCAACCTTTTACAATAACATATGATAGGGACATAACAAGAATCTATATAATCTAGGCATCTGTATGATCTCATTGTTCATGTCATCAACATGAAGACAAACATGATTGAGTAATATCATTCTCTAGAGATTTATTATGTTACATCAATATCTCATAACTAAATAGAACAGAATAAATTGGAAGGTTGCCTTTATTATTAGTCAAATCATTTACAAGATGTGCCATTACAATAATCATATGATTGGCTCTTTGGGCATACATACCAACACTAACAATCCATAAAGCCATTATCCTTTATTTGTATACGAATTCCTTTGATTTCTTCAACTTGTTCCACAAGGAGCTATTTGCAAAGCAAATAGTCTCATGGGCTTCACTTGGGCCATGGGTTTCACCATGCCACAATGTGGATAGCTTTATTATTCTTCAAATTATAATTAAGGAATTTACAATTCAAGCCTTATATTTATATAATTCAAATTCATCATAAGGACATTGCATTCCCCCTCCTTAAAAGGAATTTCGTCCCCAAAATTCACACCTAGTGAGGATAAGGTGATTGACCACACATCTTATCTCCAAACCTTAGGGTTAGCAACCCTTCTTGAATATCTTTAACATCTCTTATTGATATGACAATTTCTACATCATTACCAAGTTTGGTACCCGAATTTCAATTCAAGATATATTCACATCCTTAATGCTATCATCACTTGGTCATTCAATTTTCACCTAGGTTTCCAGCCTGTTGTTCATTTATTTTCACATAAGGGTGAGGTAACACCTCAAATCATAGATCATGTCATTAAATTCAACTTAGGATATTCCTTCTCATTGGTCAGTTTTAAGCTTAACATGTGTTTTCCCAATCTCTCCCACTCATAATAAGATGAAATAAGTATTTGGCTGCATCCCAAAAACAAACTTCATCCCATTCTAAGAGCATGGATGGTGTATCCACACCTTATCTTAAAAAAGTTAGGTTGAAATTTTGGCCAGTAACTCCAAACTCTAATTACTTTCAAATACCACAATTTTCTTAACTTCCATGCCCTCACATGGTAAGTGATTTTTCCATAACCCTTGAGTTTATGCATTACTCCCTTCAAGATTTTATCAACCTTTTTATATGAGTTCTTATATTCTTTACATCTACATCCCATGTATCATTAACCTTAGTCACTTCCTTAAGGTCTCTAGAGGTGCAAGTACCTTTGAAGTGATCTCCTATTGTCCTCATGGACCTTATGCACTTAGGACATGATCACCCCCTAATCTCATGGGTCTTATATGCCTTTAACCCCCCCCCCCCACTTACCTTAGGATTGACTTAGGGCTCTACTCTGCCTGGGTGTATTGAGATGTCAGAACTTTATTTCATTACACATTTCACTTGAGGTTTTTGTAAGCACATTATATCCTTTATCATTCTTAAACCTAGTTATCCTTCATCTCTTATGGTGCATATTATTCATGTTATGTCCCTTCATTGGTCTCACTCTATACATATCATTACATTGCTACAATGAAAAGTATACCAATGATCTAGCTTCTCTCCTTTTTCCTTTAAATGACGTAGAATCTTTATCTCTTACCAAGTGGAAGAAAACAATTGACGGTCGAGATATATTCCTTACATCCATGTGGTATTTGGTTTCTTTTGGATCAATTTTTGGGTCAAATTGTAGTTGGTTTGTGTTTGGTCTTTTCATAAAATACCTACTAGATGGCACTCATGGACTAATTTATCCTTCTCTTGCTTCCAAAGTCTACATACAATAATATGGATTAGACTACTTTGAGACATTCTCTCATGTAGATAGTTTGAATTGAGTATATATTCTTCTCCTTGTGGCATTTAGCAAATGATTTTCATCACATCAACAGATGCAAAAGTATCTTCTTATATACGTGGAACATCCCTAGTCTTGTTTCTCAAGGGGTAGGGTTGTAACATATTAAAATTTCACTATCATAAATAAGAAAACACTAGTTCCATAAATAGGTTGATAAAGGGTTTATTGGATATTATTTGACCCCATAGTATTTGATGTATACTAATATACAATAATGTACATTGATAAATGTAAGATGGAAAGCTAGACTCATGTGACTCTGACTATATCATGGATATAATAGACAATAAGTGATGATAATTTGGATCTACAAAGTGTAACATAGATAATGATTATTTCTGCCAAACCATATATCCTAGTCGACTAATCCTAACTTATCCAAATAATGTAAAGTTCTTGATATAATGATGGAGCTAGGTGATGAAATGCATTATATAACTAAACACGTGTCTTGATGAACCTAGCATCAACAAATGACCTAAAATGTTACGTAGATTCCATATATTGCATAATATGTGTCTCTTGCTTCACAAATACAAAAATTAACTTAATAAGGTTGGTAATAAATAGATGGGTACAAACATGTATATTTTTTATGTAAGAAGCTTGAAAGAAATAAAAGTGACAATTAAATATAAACATGGTAGATAATCGTAGTTACCTTGATGCAATTATATTAGGTTGAATGCATATATTATAATTTTTATGATAAATAAATTCAAGAAAAAACTTGAATATATAAATAAATATGGTTCAAAATAAAATTAGTATAGTAGTAACAAACCATAATCTACAGAAACACTCAACGAATTACCTAAAAACTTAAATTAAGTGCCAAATTCGATTCTCGTATGTCCTTATGCAAAATTAATCCCATTTTGTGGGGATAATTGTAGTTTCTTCAAATAAGATAGACAAGGTAAAATCAAAATAATAATATCATAGCGAGATCTGAATTCTGGTTTTCATCAATTCAATTATATTCCCATGTAAGTTCAGTGCCAAAATACATTTTTAAGATCCATTTTTAGAACAAGATCTTTAGGATCTAACCAATTGGATCTAGAGGGCCTAGAGGTCATCTACTACCTTCACTCGACCTTCAATAATAATATTTTTTTCCTCCACTCTATTCCCCCTCTCCTTTCCTTCTCATCCTCTAATTATTACTCACCCACCTTTCTCACATTCCTCTGAACTTAGAAAAAACCGAATATCACTAGAAAAAAATAGTCATTAATGTTTTATTAAACTTGGACCTCTTCACTTACTCTGCTTTCCTCTCTAGTGGGATTCTCAGGCACATAAAACATCTTCCTTTATAAATAACCATCTATTGGTATTTATGCCCAGAGAGCCAATCATATGATGATTGTAATGGGGCACTATATACTTGATTTGATAATTATAATGAATGTAATTCTGTGTATTATGTTTGTCTCAGTCATAAGGTGATGAAACAAACATAGTAGATGTCTAAAAAATGATGCTACTCGATGGAATATGTCTTTAGGTTGAGGACACGAAGAATGAGATCATATGTATGATAAGAGTATATGCATTCTTACTGTGTCCCTAGTCTGATATAATTGTGGAAGCAAAATATATGAGAGTAACACATAAGACTATAATCTGTGTTGAATGATGATAGAGTCTCATTAGTCATGATATTGGATATCAAGTCAAACACATAGGTACTTGTTATATAATAGTGTTTCTGACAGAACTACCTTGAGAGTGATACATGGAGACCATGGAATGGTAGTCAAAATCAATTCTTAAAGTGGTAGTGGTGATGGTGGTTCTTAGACCTGAAGTCGCTACACTCATCACATGTCATTCAATGAACTTTGAAACCATCCAACGTGACCTTGAATAAGGGTTGTCATTAAGGTGGTGCTTGAGTACATTGTGGCACATGGGGATTGACTATGAGTGATGTAGATGGGATTTTCCCCTTCTACGTGAGTTGATATCATGCTCACTTGATAAGCAAGACTGAGAAACATATGTCCATACTCGTGTGACCCAATATGTGATATGTGAGCTCACATGCATCTCATAAAGTATGCTCTAGTTCAAGGAACATAAATTGAATATTAAAAAGATGATGAATATATGCCTTGAGTTCAATCTGGATATCAAAGAGAAAGGAACTACACGATCATTATAACACTAATCACATATTGTAGGTTGAAGTCGTTCTCCAACCTTCTAATTGCTTGGGTATCAATGATGTGTTTCTAGATAACCACTCACTATTTTTAGGGTCATAATCTAGTTATATACATTCACTACCAACATAACTTGGGGCCTATAGGGTCACACACATAGGATGCACCTGGAATAGGAGTTTACTCATGAATAAGATTGACCTGATTACTAAAGTATTTAGGCAATCAACTTAAATGGCATTGGTTGATAGTTGGTTGACTGGAGTGTCCAATTGACTGACTAGGAATGTGAGTCAACCCACTAGAGTGTCCAATCGACTGACTAAAAAGTCCAGTCAACTGATTGGATGATCAGTAAAACTAGATGAAGGATTGACGTTGATGTCACGTTGTCATTGATCATCACATTGAAAGCCAATATGTTTGTGAATAGGAAAACATTCTGATCGATCAACTAGAATGTCCAAATGACTGATTGGGAGCTTAGTCGACTGACTCATGATTTGCAGCAGCTGAAAATTCATGAAATTTGTCCCATCGTATCCCCAAGTTTGTGGAAACTATAACCATCCACTCCTATATAAAGGGGGGTGGCGGCCAAGGCTCTCAGGACCAGTCTCCTAATCTCAAAGTTGTAGTAATGTGAGAGCTAGAGGTATCTTACTAGTAAAAGGGAGAGATAGCCAAAGGGGAGGAAAGTTAACAGTAGCATGTTGATGACACAAGGGACAACTCCTTCTCGTCAGTTCTAATAGAATGATAGGAGTTCTTGATGGTCCGCATAGACTACGTAGAGGCATGGAGGTTGTTGCCACCATGCTAGTAAAACACTATCATCCACCGTCCATGGTGATACACTAGGATGTTGCCAACGATGACCTTTCATGTTTGTGTTCTACTTGAAGAAGAAGCACAACTGTGTGAGAATTATCGCTAGACTTTCTCTAAGACTAGGTATATGCCTTATAACCTCCTTCTTAATTCATAGCTTTTGAGGCAATCCGCTAGTTTTGGGGGATATGGCTAATTTTGTTTTGTTTCTGTTGTCTTCTTTGTCACCATATTTTCCTATTCCATCCCTACACTTGCTCACCACCTACATAAATCAATTACAACATCATGCTTTCCCCCTACTATCTAGAAGCATGACTTTCCAACTCCACCTTATTATTTGAGTTTAGTTGTGTTTGACACCACACACAAAGTCACTATGATCTCTAAGCATCCATGGAATATACATGTGTTCCCTCTAATTTTCCCAAGGCATCACTTTGTCTAATTCAAGTTTATTCATGTTTTTCTTAAATCTTCTTTGTTCTTTCTATGATTCAAGATGGGTTTGTCACATTCTAGCCTCAATTTTACCTACTCTCCCTATATATAAATTTTGGATCATACAAACTTAAAAATGGTTGGTTATATAATCTTTTAGTTGACCCAACCAGCCATGATGGAGGATGTATCCAACTTCCCAGTCATCACACAATCCTTGGTCTGGCTCATTAAAACAATAATGGTCTGGGAGAGTGAAGGAAATTATCCCTAGTCCCTAGAAAATATGAATCAGGAACTTAACTTATAGGGATCAATTTCCTTCTTGATGATTCATTGTGTGTTGGATTGAATGAACCTTGGTGTCAATTCCCTACTTCACACATGTCATTTTATTTTACAGCATGTCATGGGGATATGTTAGTATTTACTTATCTAATTTTAAGTTCGTTGCATGTATTTGTCATTTGCTTACCTATTTACCATTTCATAATTTGAACATGATGTAAGGGTATGTTTGTCTTTTAATGTAGGCTTTGATTTATAAATATTAGATATTTCCATATCTTATTTAATTTGCAACTAACAACCAAAAGCTCAAAAAGAAATGAAGAAAAAAAATTTATTATTGAGAAATTATTCTTTATTTAATTAGTGAACTTTTGAAAACTAACTCAATTGTAATAAAAAGATGATTTTTCTAGAGTACATATGGCGTACAAGGTCAATTTAACTAAAGGTAATTCAGACTTAAGGTTTGAGTTCAGTTCGGGATTGGGCCTTATGAAGCGAGGTTGACAATTTATCAAGTATGTTACAAGAAAAATTAACAATGTATCAAGTATGTTACATTCCTTTATGGATAGTTTTTGGATGATTCGTGTCTAATCTCCATTATTGTCCATTTGATACATATTCTCTTAAATATCCATTTTCATATCTAGTTGAGCTAAATGGAGCCTTGTCTCTTGAAATTGATTCCAATGGCTTTAGATCCACTTGAACGTGCAAGTTGAACATGGATTTTTATCTTATCGTTATTCCATCAATTTGTATTAAATTTTACATTTGATATACTATGATCCTTATAATGTTGGAACCCTATTTTGATTCATTTGTGTGATGGACTTGATTTGAATGTTACTTTCCTCTACATATAAGCATGGTTGATTTTGTATTCTCAAGAGTAACATAATTTATGTGGTATCTATGTAAATATTTTGGGATTTAGATTATTATCCCATGACTATGTAATACTACCTACAATCTATTATAAGTGGATGTTATTATGTCACTCTATCGGGATTTTGGTAGTATCTATGCTCTATCATGCTGGGGTTGTGTGCACTATTGCCATAATATTTAAGATATTACTAGCATTGTGGTCATAATCATGCATGTTAACATTAAATATAGGATAATGTGCCCTAACTGCTTATAGTTTTATGTCTATGTTTCTATTTTTTGACATTGAAAGTATTTTATATATTATTTAATAAATGTATAGTTATTTGAATAAGCCTTATACCTTGTTGTTTCTGAATTTCCTTTTAAATCACTTATGTTGTCCTTGAAACATTTTTCTCTCTCTTCTGTGGGAAATTGTATACTACCTAGTTGATTATCCTTTCTTTCCCTTCCTATGTTTCCAAGATATTTGATTCAAATATGTAAACATAAGATTTGTTATCTTTACTCCGATGTTTCTTTCTTCTATTGGGTTATCTCTTCCAACCCCCTTAGATCATTAGAACTTAGTGGGAGTTGACTTGGTTTAAGAGTTAGCTCAATATTATTAGATCTTCTTGAGGATATCAAGTTTAGATGGTCAAATTCCCATTTATAGCCTTTCCACTTTAATTAGTTAGATTATATTATTTTATACATCCAATCGAATGTTTTTTGTTGATCACCTTAATACTTTTGAATTGTAACAATTTAGATTATTTATTCCGATGACTACACTTTGGTTCATGATACTTACCATACTTTGGTATTGAAAATACATCCCATTGAGAAATTTTTGGTATGGCTTTTATCTCATTTGAGTTGTTTCTTCTTATTCTTTGTTTTGTGTGAAACTAAGGTCCCGCATATCACTGTCTAGAAGGTATGCAAGCTCCATAAAGATATTTATGGGAGCACAAAAGATACATGCTTGGTTTGATAACCTATCATAGATCTTATTCTCGTTTTTCTCTCTTGCGGACATTGTTTCCATCTTGTATGCATTAGATATACTTCTACCAGAATATTCACTTCAATTGATTATCTTTGTGACATTATATTAGCTTGTAGTGATACCATAAGAATAGGGGAAAAACTAGATCTCATTGACTACGATACTTTATTACAAAATATCTAGGTGAGATTTGATATTGGCTTGGAATTGAGTCAGCCTATATCCAAAATTGGAATATCTTTTCCCAAAGGAATCACACTCTAGATCATTTAAAAGGCAATCATATGCTTGGTTGTCTACTTGTTATCTATCTTATAGACCGACCACATGATCTTTGGAATACTAGTTCCATCAAATTCAAGGATATATTGCAATGTAAAGGTTGAATAAGAAGTCAACATATCTTACAATTATCCCGCACTTGCCAGCTAGCTCATCTGGTCAAGCATGTTGCTTGTGAAGCGCAGGTTGTGGGATCAAATCTCAACACATCCCGTTGGGGCACTACAAGAGGAGACTAAAATTCTTTGGTGTAAGCTATTGGTTGTTCTCTCTCTCTTGATACATTGAACAAGGGTGAAACTCCCCACTATCTAAAAAAATCTTACAATTATCCCACCTAAAATTTTCTATGTTATAGAAGTGCTTAGCCAGCACATGGACACTCCTAGACAATGTCATTGGGATGTTGTCTATCATGTTCTATAGTAACTAAAATAGTATCATTTCAAAGGGATGAACTAGTGGTGAAATGGATATATAAATATATTTGGATGCTTTGATGTTTATTCTGCAAGCTCCTGTTATGACAAGAATTCTACAACAGGATGTTTATGTTTTGTTGATGGCAATGCAGTTACATGATAGAGAATGAAATATAATGTATTATAAGATCCAATGTAGAAGATTAATATAGATAAACGAAGCACGCCAAATGTGGAATGTTATGGGTCAAATCCCTCCTATGTGGATATGGAGATACTATAGTGACGCCAATAACAATGTAACTACGATAATCGTCTTGCGACCTTTATTGATAGAAATCATGTCTTCCTTGAAAGTGCCAAACATGTCGAGGCTGATTTTCATTTCCTTTGTGATGTGGTTTTATTAAACATAATTGCCACTCGCTTTAACAAACGTAGTATTAAAATTTTGACATATTTACGAAATCTCTCGCTGGGAAAATAATTTTGGAACATTTCAACAAGCTAAGCATGATGACATATATTATATAGGTTAAGGGTGTGGAGATGTGAATTTCTATATTGTATTATGTCTCTTCTTCATGTATCCTTATTTTCCGTTGTATCTTCTTTAATCCCACACCATATATTTTTATTTCCCACAATTCAAATGTACTTATATATATCATGTTATACTACTTAATAAGCCATAAGAGTCTTTTCTCTACACTTATATCATGCATGACTACCACTCGTATTCAATATTTGATCCCTTTAGTATTCCACTATATTCACTATGGTGTAATACTATGCTTCACATAACTTAGTAGGTAATTTTTGTTACAAAACAATAAAAGTGACCTTGATCTCCTTAGACACCTAAACAAATCATATAGAAATATGCCCAATTAAGACGTCGTACTATGGTCCCACTTGGATTTTTCCATGTCAAAAAGTAATATCAAAGCATAATTGACCAACACCCTAGCCTAATTTTAAAGTAGTGCTAGTAGTAGATGTGTGTAGGTTTTAATGAGTCCACCTGACTCATGTTTTAGCATGGTGGGTCACAACCCCTCTAATTGCAAGGCAAATCTAATGGAGAATGTGCTATGTTTTGGAATATGGTGACCTTGTAATGAAGGCTAGCCTCAGCAGGCTTGTCACAACCCTCAAGATCTATACTTGAATAATCATTATACCTATCATTTGTTCAAAACCCAAACATACCTTTTTAAAATCCAATTTCCTTAAGCTGTACATTTCAAATTATACATGCACGACAAACCCTAATTTGTCCAAACTAAGTAGTACTTAAACATCATTTAACTCATGTGAAATTTACTTACCTAAGACCTAGCCCTAAGTGAATAATTAATGACTATGTAGGGTTTCAAGTAGAAATAACCCCATTTCCCTATATATATATATATACATACATATATATATGTATATATATGTATGGTTAGATGAGGAGGCTTACTTCATGTTAACATATGAGACTCCAGATAATTCTAGAATATTATCTAAACTTATATACAAATATTTCCAAAATTTTGAGTTTGCATTATTCTTAACCTCATAAAAGAAGTCTAAGTACATATTAAAGTTCTCTACTGGTATATTATATACTTTCCATTATTTATCGTATTTGTATAGCCCTATATATCTTGAAAAATGTTAGAAAGGAAAACTATCACAAAATCTAAAATGTAAAATGAAATTCTAAATTGTGATGGTTTTCAATTTTTATGTCAGATCAAATGGTCCATTTCTTCTTGTATGATAAAATTGATCGTGAGTACACATGTGACCCCTCCTTGAGTTAAATCCCATTTTAAGTTGGAATTTGAGAGAATAGGGGTCTCCTCCTTTGTCCGACTCTAGGGCCTTCAAAATTATATAGTTTTTTATTGCTCTTTCTCTCTCAACATTCTACGCACTAAATTATACTACATGACAATCCTGAAATTACTTCCTTTTGTATAGTTAAAGTGATAGATCCCTCACATGACCTCTTCCATCCCTAGGATCTTCCCACAACCATCCATTCTTCATCTTTCTCAACTTTCATCGCCAATCAAAATATGAGATACAATGGGACTTCTTATGCATGTTGAACCATCACAAAGACAATGTATACCTTCAAAAAACCTTTCCCAACCTTCAGTTTCCCCTACTTTTGCATATGATTATACTCACAAACTCCCTCTTATTTGTTAGACACCCTAGGCTCACAGCAACAAATCTGACTCTCATTGACCTCGTAGAAAAATGTAATCCGTCCCTTTGGCATTAACAAATGTTCATGCTAATCCAATTGGGAAGTTGATTGGTAATTTTCCATTTCTCATTTATACATGTTATCCTTCTTTCTGTATGCACCAACTAGCAAAGTTAAGGGTGGTATGTTCATTTTGTATTCTTTCTTCACTTCGGCCCCCACTAGAAGTCCTCAAACTCACTTTAAAGATTATTTGCCATGTTTTCCTTTTTAATTGACTTTTTCTTGTCTACTCTTAGAGCTAGTACTGGCGTGAGTGAGTTCTCTATCCATAGGCCACCTCACCCCTTCATTTTTAGATCTCTGGAATTGAGCACATGTAGTTTCTAAACTGATGATGGTTGCCATTGATTTTCACTAGATCTTGATCTTGGTTGTTGGAACCGAGATCCTAGAAACTTTTATTCCTTGTTGGTTTTATAACAATGTTAAACATTGTAGCTTCCCTCTTCTTCCCTTGGACAATTTTATTTATGTAATGGTCATTAGGAGCGTGTAGGTCTTTTTCATGCTTTCTTCTTATAACGACGACATGGGTTCTTAGGAGAGGGTCCTGGTCAAGTGGCCACCTTCTATTAGTCCACATCAACACATGGGGGCATATATGTAGGTACTTAAATCCTAGATAATTATATAAAATCAATTTTTTATGTTTTATGGTAGAAGATATTAAAGGAATATGCAAAATGTGCATCGTTAAGGTGAATTAAAAGGAATGTGAAAAAATATTAAATGTCATGTTTTACCTAGAACATACCCTAATCTCTAGAAAAAAACTAGGATTAGGGTATAAGGTAACAGTTATGTAGAAATTTATGTATGTGGTATTAGTTTTGGGTGGTTTAGGGTTTGACAATGAACAAGAGGCTAGCCCAAGGATTTTCTTATCTCAAGATAAGTGGTTCATGTCAATGACACACACTTACTTGATTGTGTGTGTAACATCCCAAGATTTAAGGCCTCAGATAAAATGGTCTTATAAGGAATGATTGGACTACCCATATCACCAAGGTGCACCTCCTTTTCCGGGAGCTCATCACTAAGAACTCCATAGTTAAGCGTGCTCAGCTTGGAGTAGTACTGGGATGGGTGACCTGTCGGGAAGTTGATCCTGGCATGCATGTCAGTGAGGACAAAGTACGCAGTTAAGGCTAGTGGTGGTCTGTGGGGATAGTCGTCATTCCTGAAACTATACTAGAGCCTTGGGCAGTGGGCCTGGGCGTTACAAATGGTATCAGAGCCATAACCCCTCCAATAGGTGGGGCCCACATGGGCATGGCATGCCAGTCTTGAGCCGTACGGTCCAGGCATGTAGAAAAGGGTTGTTCATAGTTGACGTAGCCACCCTTACGCTGATATTCCGTGATCGGGAGCTGGGTATCCATGGGCCATTGTGGGTCTGCACTGAAATGGGGAAGAGATTATGAGGCTTTATAGTTGAGCCTTGACGAGGACGTCAAGAGTCTAAGTGGGGGAGGGAGCCCATCACTAAGAACTCTATAGTTAAGCGTGCTCAGTTTGGAGTAGTACTGGGATGGGTGACCTGTCGGGAAGTTGATCCTGGCATGCGCGTCAGTGAGGAAAAAGTGCGCAGTTAAGGCTAGTGGTGGTCTGTGGGGATAGTCGTCATTCCTGAAACTCTACTAGAGCCTTGGGCAGTGGGCCCAGGCGTTACAGTGTGATTGTATGTATGTATGTATGTATCTATATATGTTATTCTTTCAGTACAAGTTCAAATTCATGCAAGTCTATGTTGATGATGACAACAATGATGATGATCTAAGTTTAGTAATTATTTGATAATTTCTTATATATGATCAATATGGTATCATATGTATATCATTAAAGTAAGTTTATAATTCATGATCATGCAAGGGAATATAACACTCATGTAAAGTTTGACTTAATTCTTTAAGAATAAGATAATGTTGCAAGTTATGTCAAGGTCAAGGTTCATTTCACTAGGGAGAAATTCCATCATGTTCAAGAGGGAGAAATCTCATTATATTAATAAGTTAAGGTTAGGTCAAGATAGTGTTAATGACAATGTTAAGATATATATATATATATATATATATATATATATATATATGTACATATGATTCTCACAATTAGGGACATGTGGGTCGATATGGGCTTTCCTAACAATCAAGGGGCTTTCATAACATCATGCTCCATTTAGTGGAATATTATATGGAGATTTTGTAATTCATGTTTATATGTTCAATAATCGCTAAGTACAAATTCTTCCTTTTCAAGTCACACACCGTATTTTCATATAGCATGCCCAATGCTGGTTGTTATTGCATAGTCATGAAAAGAGATGTCCTACACCAAAGAAGATAAGGAGTTAAAGTGAGGGTTTCACACATAGCAAGGATACCCATAGACCATAAGGTGGGGTGTAATCTACTATAAAAAATTCCTAACTTTTCACATAGGGGTTGTGTTCACGAGTTTGATCTTTTCATATAAATCATGTATTAGAAAGACCGTTGGTATTATTGGGTACTATATTCATCACATTTTCTTTTCTGAAGAACAAGTTATAATTATTTTTCAACTAATGGGAGGTGTTTCATCTATTTCATCTACTTTGATATCTATTTTATGTAATACTCCTCCAAGTGCTTGGAAGGGTATTACAAATCCATAGTAGTTGTTTGGGCATTGTCAAACTCCTAAAGTCCTAGGGCATGTCGTGTATTTTATGACACCAAGAATGGAATGGGGATATTGTCTTAAATAAATTAGTGTGTCATCACATGAGGTAAAATGTTTGGCAAAAAAACCCATGAATATGCTCTCAAGGGTGTTACTTGTGATGGTGGTAGTTGGGGTGTGTATTCATAATTATCGTGATCATGCACTTACCCTAATTGGTTGACAAATTTTGCAAAGTTTAGTTCACATGTGCATTATAGTGGCCATGGATTATATAGATTCAACAAATTGGCATGTCATCATGTAACCAATCATAAATTGTACTTGATCTCCTAGAACTTTATGGCGATGACTAATGGGACTCATGGGCTTGTAGTAACATTTTTTGAAATTTCAAAATACTTTTATGTTTGAAAAACTCAAACCTCTTTATACTTAATTTATAAACATTTACATAATTTTGATTTCTAGATGCAATCCATGATGGCTTTTGCATTATCTATATTGGACTTATGCATCTTCTTTGTGATACAATACATTCTTAGTTTCTTCATTTCTATATTGTTTGAACCCAAAGAATTCATATATTTTTCTTCCCATATCATAGATTTTTTTTTCTATATATCAATATCCACCCAAGTGTCTTAGTTGGCAACGAGTGCAATACGACTTACCCAACTATGTTTGAGGTTAGCTTTCTTTTGGCTTGTGTAAAGTACATGATAATTAACTTGGTCGGAAGTATAATTTCTTTAGTGGGTAAGCATTAGATTGTGAAAGTTTCTTCTCCGTATGGTTGGTCCTTCCGCACTTGATCTACTACTATATCCTGCTTGTTTTTCTTAGTTAGGACTCACACTCAACGTGTGTTCATTAGGGTTTTCAACATTCCCAAGATAATGAAGGTTTTGCTTCATAGTTCATTTAACTATAATGTAGATAAAGAATTTTAAATGATAAAGGGTGCCATTCTTTGCACATCTTCCTAGCAAGATTACGTCAAAATATGTTGAACTTGAGTTGCCAATAGTCCTCGAGTTCAGGCACATTCACATTCTAAGTAGGCATGGAAAATACAAGTCGTACATACCTAGTGTTCATTTGGACCCGGTATAGACATAAGTTCATAAAGAAGTGTTTTTATGCATGCGTCCCATCCACGTGACAAAATTTAAACTACATTTGAATATATAAAAAGTAAGAATAGGTGCAATCAATTCAACAACACGTAGTAGCGTTATTAAAATTCGTTCTACCTAGACCTGGTTTGACCAAACTAATCTTTTGGTACAAGTTTGTAGTGAGGGTTACATTTTTCTGTCATATGCAACGAGATTCCCATTTGATTTCTTTTCATGTTTATTACAAGCTATACAGTACCCCACTACACAATCGCGATATTTAAATTCTGACCCTGATGAGTATTGTGCTTAAACAAGCGCCTACCCATTATTTACTTTCAACCTTACCTCGAAGTTATAGCCTCTGGCTTCTACAATTGACCGCTGCTGAATAGTCAAGTCGTGTAAAAACCTAGCAGCAACAAGGAGAAACATCGCGAGCGAATGAGAAAGTCCATGCAAAAGAATACTCAGGAAATGGGATTGGGGCCATATCTAGAGCAAAACAGATGACAAACAGCGTTCACTAATTGCTAAAACTGCTGAATAGGTCTATAAATACATGCACGAACATTGCAGCAACGTTGCTGTAGAATTGAAACTAAATTACGCCCATGGGCTCTTTTTTGGTTTTAAAACAAAGCATTTCGGCCCAATCTCACTGGCCATATAGCTCAGTCTGGATTTTTCATCCGGCCGGATTCTTCATCTCACACGGGCATCAGGAATTCGTTATCTATGATTTTTCCATCAGGATTCGTCATCGATGATTTTTCATGACGATGTCCTCGCATGCTAAAGACCAAGCTCAATACAGGCATAGCGATAACATTTTCTTTTTAGGTAGAAGAATTCAGGTCAATGACGACGAAATCCTATACACTTGCCAACCTAGAACGAAGACAGACATGATATACAACCACATGATATTTCCCAGGTGACACCGTGTGGCCATACACATCATGAGGTGGGCGTACCCCCGACTTCTTTTTTATTTTTGTTATGTTTGACTGAAGTTCTCACAAAAAAAAAAATTAAGATCCTTACAAAATCAGAAAAATCACGCATGCTCTTCCGAATTAGAAAATCTGTCTGCCAGCCATTTATCAGGATTGCCAATTGGCCGTAGACAACAAGAAGATGTCAATTGCCAGTAGCGCGGGTGAACCGTTCACGATAGTCAGTTTGCAGTTTGCACCGACACCGCACACCTTGCACGTTGTCTACAAGACATGACACAGTACAACGGCAAATTAAATCCAGGCAACAAGATACCATGACTACCAGCATGGGCAGTTTTCCAATAAGTAGACGACAGATACAACAGGAGTACGAGAATACTCCATGCCCTGCAAGGAAAGCAGGGAACTAATCGTATGAACTAGAATCGGATAATATGGACAAGAAAAGACAGTCAGAAATATAAATCTAGTTGCACTGTCTAAGAAGATCAACCAACAAGAGGGGGAGTTGCTTGAAACATACAAGCCCTGGTGAATAGACCAGAAAACCAAAACCATGGAAGGGACCTAGAAGATGCATTGAAAAAGGAGAGAACGAAATAACATCCAGAATACCTTCTACTAAATCGTCTGAAAGCATCTTCCTTCAATAAAGCTCTTAGGACGTGATCATGTCGGGCAGAGAAATTGCATTGAGTGAATCGTGTTGCATGGAGTGGGAATTGCAAGTATTTGGATAACCAAGCTATCATCGCCATATAAGTTTTCTGGATTCGGCTAAGAGTTAGTTTGATTGGGTGTAGTCTGGCTGCGAATTGTGAATTCATAGTGTAAGAACACATTGTGAATTCAGTCATCTGACAACACCTTACCAAACAGGGCCTAAGGCCAGTTTGGATAACAATTTTCCACATGCTGCATTCTTGCATTGATGCTTATGTATGTTGTCTAATATTTGGTGATGACAAATACTGCTGCGTTAAGATTTCAGTGATACAAATTGTGTTTCCAAATCACCTCAACATTGGCAGGCTTCTAAATCACAGCGTTCTGCTTCCTGCTCGGTTTCCACGAAGCATGCACATGCACGTTTCCACGGTGAGTTGTTCAACTTCGGAAAGGAATACCACATCAACATAATATATAAAGTACCGATAGTATAGAAGTTTCCAGCCAAACGCAACCTACGGAAATTTGAGGGTCAATTTCAAAGATGGTCTTGGTTAATGAATAAACCAGAAGAAATATGTTGCCCAATTTCTCATAACGAGAACGAGTTTATAAAGTGTTTGATTATAAATACTTGAGATGTTGATCCAACTAGACTCAGAAGTGAAGTAAATCTTTGTTACCATATCATTAATAGATTGCTGATCTACTGAAGGACCAACATTTTGCAATGTATTTTAGGTAACATTGCAATTAGATAATCTACCTATTAACATATATGTAAAATAACAGTCAGAACCAAATGGTCCTCTAAATCAGAGACGGGAAGACCTATTTGCAATCCCTTATTTCCAATTGCTTCAACTACTATTTCCCGCTTAAACTCAATACTAGTTTAATCAAATTGGGAAATACAAAAGTAACTGCCATAGTCATACAAAGCAACATGCCCCATTACACCATAATACTTAGCTGCTACTAACACAAATTCACTCTTAATAGGCAAAGATCGGTTACACAACTAAAAAGGCAAGACAGAAATATCAAAACGTTGCCTCATTAAGTGGCTTCTTTACAGAATGTGGCGTCTATAAATCAAGTGATGCTAAAACTGAAATACCCAGATAACACCTATTAATAAATACTCATAAGCCAAATGAATAGGGTCCCACAAAGGACATTAATGTTGTTAAAACATCAGCTTAATAGTCAGCTTAATGGGCAACTATGAAGCCAGTCAATCATGGTGTGGGAACAAATCTGATGTGATTTTAAAAAGATATCAAAAGCTGTCAGATGCAAAGTTAACAACAGTATCTTCCTGTGTTGTCTACTATGGCAACCTAGCACTAAGTGACTAGCAGAGGTTATAGACACCAAGCTTATGCTCAGAGAAAGGGCAATGGACTTCGTCAAGGCAGGGGCCTGGAGTCTTCTTTGTTCCTTGAGCAAGGGAATTCACCTAAATTTGTGACCACATATATTGACTCCCCAAGCTGTCGGCCCAGTCTGACTTCTGCTATTTCGGGGGGCTGAATGAAACTACAACCAGAGCACGTGGAATTTTGATAGAAATAAAAACCCAGAAGCTCCCAGGGGAGAGATGGCTTTGGCTTTTTTGATGCCCCATGCAAAATGACACTGTATGTATAGAAGTATTATCAGTTTAAACTAGTGACAGTAAGATTACACACAGAAGTGCAGCACTTGCTTCTAGATGGTCTCTATGCAAGTCTATTGTGGAAACCAAAGGGCGCAGCCTGATTAAGTGATCAAAGTAGGGAAAAGTAGAAAAAAAGCTACCGAGGCGCAGATTATTGTGAAAGCTCCAAGCAGCATGGTTGATATATGTGTGGGGCACGAAGAAGATGCATTTGCTCATTCTCCAAGTTCTCTGCCACTTGTGATCAGCAAGGAACAGAGGATCCCTTTTTAAAACCAATGCATAGTGTCAGGATCATGTTGTTAAAAATGATTTTGATGCATTATACCTTTATAGATAGGATTTTTCCTGTTTCAGAACTGATATATTGTACAACACTTAAATTCCGAAAGATCACATACTGACCGTTAGAGAGTAAAAAGTTTTCAGATATGGTTTTATATTATTGGAAAACATTATATAGTTCATACAATAGTTTGGAAAGTCAAAAGATACATGTGTTTTCATTTAGTCTCTTTATAGAGGAAAATTTAACACAAACTCCAGAATTTTCCCATGCAAATGGGTCAAAGTTGAGGTGAGAAGTAGGGTTCATATGCAAATATGGATATGCAGAACTCATTTCCTAATACTTCCAAAAACCTCTTCCATATTGTCATGATCCAAACTCAGTCCAAGTTTCCTTTCAAATCAAACATAAACATCTTGACTTTGATATATACATTATTCCAACTACATTAGGACATTGCTTCATTAACTGAACTCACAGTATATTAATATAATTGCGGCACCTAATATTAAAAGAACTGCATATATCATAATTAATGTTTTATTTGTAATCGAGTAAAATATGAAGTAATGATTTTATTGAGATAGTAACCCTGAATTCTAACATATTAATACATATTTCATAATATTTTCATTTTAGCTTATATTCTTCTCATTTATATTTACGATCTCATCCTCTGGTTCTAGTTTCTGGTGAACATTCACTCGGATCAACCCTACTGAGACTGGACCAAGTTTCGGAATGTCCATAAGGTAATATCTAACATTTTCTAATACCCCTCAGATGTTCTTGAAGGCATGATGCCATAGGTAGAAGTGCAAAATCTGAAACAGCCATAAAATGACTAAAAGTTTCATAACATAAACAAATCAACTAACACGAGACACATCTAAGAAAAAGTTTCATCGCAGAAGTGGCAATTGTGAAAAGAGATGGAAGAGCAAAAAAAAAGCTCCAGATAGCTACAAATTTCCTCCCCCCCCCCCCCCCAAAAAAAATAATAATAAAATAAAAATAAAAATAAAAAAACAACACACAAACCACAAACCTCATCCTTAAATTATGCAAGTGCACAGCCCACCCTTATATCAATTGATTTACAGAGCTCTCACCTACCTAATCCCAAACCCTTTCCCATGTTTTCAAGTACACCTCCTGTAAATGTCATGTCTCGAGTGGTTGACAAGTGAATCATTATCCCTATTATCACCATTAAAAAATATCCCTATGGCTTTATCCAAATCCATAACACCTTGCTTAGCCCGGTCTCTTCTGTACTGAATAGCCGTAAGGTTATCACTTTAACATCAACCTGAATTATAGCAAAGTTGTTGTTCTCTTCAGTTAGAACTTCCTCTTCTAAGATATCCACTTAGATAGAACCATCTCACTACACTCCTCTAAGCTATGCGAGAAAGCTCAAGGGAGAAACAGGATGGTCCCCTTCCTTTTAAAGCCCCCTTGTACTCATCTTCTTCACTTTGAGGGTTCCCTCCAAGGCCACCAAATCCAGCATGAAATATGGTGCTTCACGCTAGCAGTCTGCACCTCACTAGAAGGTTCTCCACACTCCCCCCCACTAAAGGTTTGATGGGAGAAAGGTCTAAGAAGATTGATATAAATCTCCTTGACCCCAAAGCTCCACATGTACAAGGGTTGGAGCACCTCCAGGCTGCCATATCGAGCACGAGACTAACCTAGCAAGTTCAAGACACCCATATCTAGCACGTCCCCGTGTCCAGTATATAAAGGTCAGCTGATATGTGTGAACCCTTTCACAGAATCCATTGGTATCGTCAACCCTGCTGATAAGGATCTACAGACCATTTCAAGAAAGGCCTCCATTTGAATCACACTTGTTCTCCATTTCCTACAAAAGGTCATAAGTATACACAGACACTGCTTCTCAGGAGAAACCATCAGCTCTATGAGTGGATTATGCAACTCAGGAGAAACCACCAAAAAGATGAATGACACCATCAACTCAGTCATCATCAATTCCAATAGAGACGTCATCAATTGTTCCATAGGTGTCAGGGGCATCTTTAAGGACAATGGAGATTTGGCAACAAGACTAGACAATTACAGCGTCCCCATGCTCCCTTCTTTACGCCATCTTAAAAACGGCCTCCTACAATGTGATCTACCGACACTTTGACCAAGGTGTTCCACAAGTTCCTTGCGGATGAGGCGTGTTGCAGTTAAACACAACCACCACCCTAATTAGAGATGATCAAAAATCCATCTTGTTGCCCCCACCCAAACAACTCAAATGAATCTTGAATTCGCATCCCTAGATTTCTGCTTCAACCTTCTTGGAAATATGGACCTTGTTCGTCTCTACTAGAGCAAAGTATTAAGAAAAGTCTCTTGACTCTCTTCTAAGGTACAATGTTATTCCCCACAAATCAAAATCTCTCATGAACTTTCTTCATCATTCCCAAAATCCACAACTATGGGTGAAGATCAAACAAGAGCAACCACCATCATTACTCCCCCCCAGCCCCACCATACTTAGACTTCTAGCTTTGTAACTAGACTCGAAACCCATCTAAGACACCTAAGAAATATTCAAGCCGAGGACTCCCTTCACAGAAAAAGATGACCTTGTTAGATTTGACACACCACAAGTCTTAATTACACCTATCCCCCTTTCTCAGCATCTCCTAATTTTCTCATTCAACCCACAATAAAGAAGCCCATAAACAAGGCACTCTACAAGGATTGAATGCTTATCCTCAAAAGGATGATGACTCTATCTTTTCCTCACACTTGGTATTGCATGATACATTGCTCAGTCCTACAATCCCCCATCAATCTTCTCTAGGGAAGAAGAGTTGCTAGACCCATTGAGCTTGTCTTCCCATTATCATACAGGGAACATACATCCTTGGTCATTTGATAGTCGAAGAGGAGGAAGTGGTTGAGCAACTCAATGTCACTGGTACATTGATGAGTTGTATGGTCTCCTTCAAGGCACCCTTCACCCCAACCTCAAAATAATGATGGATATGAGCATTCGAAACCTAGTAAACATCTAGAAAAAAATTCTGTGGAAAACGAGATAGAGTTGGGAAAGTCTCCTAACGTGTAGTTTTTTCTTCTTGACAGGAGGCAAACCACCCTTTCCTATAAATAGGATGAGGAAGCATACATATACAAGACAAACCCCTAATGGGCCAATACATAATTGGGCCCATATTAGTATATTACAAACAGACTAAACAACTTAAGTAAAAGATTAAACCACTTAAGTAAATGGACTCTAACAATTCCAAGCAAAGGTCTGATCAAGGTTTGGGTGTAGTCGAGGAGGAGTCTCTTAGAGCACGTTATGGACTGTCTCTCATAACCACAACCTCACATCTTCTTTCATGCACTAGCTAAACCACTAAGAATCTAAGGACGGGATTGTGGCAGACACTGCTTGTTCTTCTAGTTATCATGTTGCTTTGTTCATCACAAGTGACACTTGGCAACTATTGCTTCAATGTCCCTTCAAAGGACATGATAAACCTCTTGATTCTCTTTGTGTGCCACTATAATAAAATGTTGACTCAAGGTCTAAATTGACTAATCATGATGACTAAACCATTCTACTTATTTGTGTCTAATGTTTCTACTTGAGTGATTTGAAATTAGATAGACACATTTCAAATGCCTAAACTTGCACATCCTAATTCGGAGAAATCAAGTCATACATGCATAAAAATCAAGATTGAAGAATAGATAATTTTCTCCTTAGATCTTTGATGTAAATCACTTGTATTGATTGTATGACTTGTAATTAAGCTCATATATGAAATAGAATTAATTAGGATGAATTATATGCACTTGGGAGGGTCTTGAAAGCCCCAAAACAACAAGTACAGTTGCGTATAACTCAGACGACAACACTATTCACGGGACTTTTGAGAACCTTTTGTCGGCTGAACTATTTTCTGGTCGGCCGAGTTTCCCAAAAGGTAACTCGGTCAAAGGATTGTAGCAGCTACTTTCTGCAGTGAAGATACAGTCCTTGGAGGGGTTAAAAGGGTGAAAAAAAGATCTATTGGACACCCCAATAGCAGCTAGAATTCGTCCTAAATAGTTCTAACGGTTAGGAGACATCCTCAAAACTATATATAAGATTCCTTGGGCTTCATCTCATAGTTAGTCAAGCACTATGAAGGTCCCTATACTATAGTTAAAAGAGATTTGCCTACCAAGAGCCTCCATCCGCTCTCATGAGCTTATTTACTTGCTACATCCATTAGAGTGAGTAGAAGATTTGTAAGAGAGCTAGTCCTACATGTATATCTTGTGAGGCTCTCACTTCCTACCTCCCAATCTCTATTTTGTACCATGAAGATGAAAATTCTCTCTCTTAGCTAAGAGAGGTGAAGAAGAAGAAGGGAAGAAGTTTCTTAGTGAAAAGTCTCTCGTTGGTGAAGGTGAAGGCAAAGGAAGAAGATCCAAGTCAAGAGTGGGTAAATCTTTGAAGGCGGAAGATTTGTTGCAAGAGTGGATAAGTCCTTGGAGAAGGCCGAAGACTCATTGCAAGAGTAGGTAAGTCTTTCGTAAGGTGGAAGACTCTTGGTCATGGATAGGTAAGTCCTTTGTAAGGTTATTAACTCCTTGATCCGAAAAGGAATGCTAGTTTAGCCCTTATGCTTGAAAAGGGTGGTCTTATGTTGCAACTCTTATAATAGAATATAAGGAGTGAGACATGGTTGAAAATCCTAGAGATTGACCCCTCTAGATAGTGGATGTACATCTCCTAGTTTGGAGGTTGAAACCACTACAAATAACTTGTGTTATTTGGTGCTTGTTTAATCTCTCTCTCCCTTGCTATGCATGTTTAGTTGCACTTAAAGTTCATACTCATAATATTATAGTAGAAATATTTTGAAGGTCTAATGAATTTTATTTCACTAGTTTTAGCTCTATTCATCCTCCCCCTAGAGCCCATTATAGATCCAACATAAACCCCCATTGTTTCTAATCAAGTAGAACAGTTAAAATGCAGCCTAACTCCTTTAGGGATCTTGCATGAGTGGTCATCTTCTTTGCAGTTGTTGCTACTATGGTGGGTTGAGATCAATGAAACAAAGTTGTTGTTACCATTCCTCCTCTCCACGGCCTAAAGTGAGTTGCACATCGCCAGAATCATCAATGAAGGCATGTCACAGTCATTGTTCCTAGCAACAGGCAAGGAGATTTAGCTTCTACCATTCTTAACATAGCGAGCAACTTTATTGTCTAGTTTCCTAGCATTTTTCAATTGCTTCTAACCGTATCAAATGTCACCATGATGGATGATAAAGTCATAATTGTCGCTATCCTCCTCCTTTGCGCATAGAAGATTGCCAACAACCCCCATGGTTGTAATAGTATTTATAATGGAAAATTAAGAATCACGCCGAAAGCTTAGGAGGTCCAATCTTTTCTATGAATCTTGAATTGTTCTCAAAGGGATGGAGTAGGGAATACAGTCCTTCCACACTTCCCCTACCTGGGTTGAAAAGAATAATCTTAGACTATTTTGAAACCCTAAATTCACTTTAGCTAAAAAATGTGTCAGACCTTTGGGCCATATATAATTAACACATAAGTATCTATAATTTTAACATTTCAGACAAACACTTGGCACTAACTAAAAACATCATTCCAAAGTTGGAGTTAAAATTATGGTTCCATGGTGATATGAACCATATTGGTATTTGGCATCAATTAACATTTTCATTTGTATTGTAAAAACTAAAATTTAAAATCATTTTTCCTATGAAACCATTTCAAACTTTATAACATATCAAGAGTCAAGACCCGTATATCTAAGGCACTCTTAAGTAGTCTTAGAATCTTATAAGAGTTTCTAATAAATCCTCTAATATCCATGTGAAGGGTGACACAGGCAGGGGCTCCTATATAACTATAAGAAAGAACTATAAGAGAGATGAAGCTTCTTGATATTCTATAACCAATAGGACTTATTTGAGATTTTGCCAGACTAAATGTTCAAGGAAAAACTCAGAATGGCATGAAATCTGAAGATTTATATGTGAATATACTAAAAATTGAGGATCTACAAATGGAAGCTCATCAAAATTTATTAATTAAGGTTCGAGACGGATTCGATGATTCTTTACCCGGCCCTCACAACCACAACGAGGAGAATTGACCATCTCGGTTTGATAGTAGATGACATTGTTCATTTAGTTTCTACCTTTAATTCAGTTTTTTTTTTTCACGCTCGCCGATCCTATAATAAGGTGGCTCATGAGATTGCCAAGCTCGCTAGAGATGGCGGTCTTGTGAACACCAATGAGGACAGGGATATTCCTCTTTTCCTCAAGAACCTTGTATCTTCTGACTATGATTAATGAACGGGATCGGCCCCTTTCTCAAAAAAAAAATTAAGGTACTGAGTTCAAATTTTAGCTACATGTAAGGACTTTCTTTGCTTTAATGGGAACATATGAAAAAACTTCAATTAATATATATCCACAGTTAAGTTCATGTCTTACTTCATAACAATATATCCATCATACCTTCCCTTCATCTTCATTGGGATCATTCAAAGTCTCAATCTCAACCATGTTGGAGTTGGCTACATTGATGTTTCTTTTCCATTCAGCTTTGTTCTATTTCATATTTTAATTTCTCATTGAGGTGTCATGAATCTAAATCTGTTCTAGCTCTCCCCAAGTTATCTTAGATCTACCACTCTGCATATCTCCCAATAAACTCTATATAACTCAATAACATTAGTCCATACTGGAGCTTGTCAGTTTATATTATACACGTCCAAGCGTAGCAGAATTCGTTATTCATGATACATTAGGAATTCGGGCATTATGCAGGAAATTCTGGTATAAAGCGATTTATGATTCGGGAAAAAGGTGTGTGCATGCGTGTGTGTAGAGAGAGAGAGACACACACACACACACACTTACATTGTCATGATATACTCCGACTTTTTAAAAGAGTCCTATTTAAAACACAAATTTTCTCCAACTGTATGAAACCGAATAACTCCTAATTCTCAAATACCTTTTCTTCCTCTATTATTCATGGATTACTCGCACTTCACATTATTTTCCCGTTTTATACGTTCCCCCATATTTTCCATTTTATATTGTTAAAGACTCTTTGTTTGAGCATATATATATTGTATATATATCTTTATACATATATATATATATATATATATATATGTATGCAATAATTTTGTACATATATGTACAATACATAATCGATATATGTCATATCATATGTATATCCTCCGATTTTGTTTGACTTTTCTCGAATCCTTGACCGTATGGTAGATTGACCGTTTTTACCTACTTTCCTGCAAAATTCTCAAATTCTGAATTTTTCAGCTCAACCGGACATATCCCAAATACCCAATTTGTGACTATCTATGCATATGTTGCACATTATACGTGTACACATAGAATTAAATGTCCGATTTCGATGTCGTGTCCGATGGCCCAGAAACAGAAATTTTTCGAAATTTCGCACGAAATTTCGATATTTACGGCCCTAACGATTTCGACGACCAAATAAGCGAATTAAATCATGAAAATTTACCAGGACGATCTAAACGCCAAGATCTACTCAAATATGCAATAATATTTCAATTGGATATGTGGGGTGGGTGGTCTCCCACATTTGTAAGTGAAGGAAGCTGAACAATTTCGACAGAATTTCGATGGCAATTTCAATGGCAAAATGAAGGAACTAACTTATGAAATTTTGCAAACACAATGTTGAGACATAAGCACACTAGACTATATAATACATTTATATGTTTAGAGGTTATGGTGGGATACATGTCTTGATGAGTGAGTGCATAAATGAACAAATTTGTCAATTCTGCTAGACAGTTAGTCTGTTAAAAGCTTCAAGTTACAGCTTAGAACTTAAAATTTACAGTTACAAGTTCCAAACTTACCAACTACAATTTGTACAAGTCTAGTATTAGCATTTAACTAAGTTACATGGGACATTTATGCATAGATTCAAGAAAGAACTTTGTTATTTTTGGAGTATTTCTACATATCTCTATAGAAGAGTGTAGAAATTGATGAAGGTAATGTATATGGTCTAGGGATAGGGGAAACATACCTTAGGATTGAGAAAGAGCCTTTAGAATCGAAATATTAAAAAAAAATTGTCAAAATACCCAAGATGTAGCATTATCAGCTTTTGGAACAAATATCTCGAAATTTAATTTGTGTTTCTGTACCATTTCGCGAAATTACGGCCCAAACTGGGCTTTTTGGTGCGAAATTTCCCCATTTTTGTCGAAATTTCGCACCTAAGGTCGAAATTTTCACGAAATTACATCTCATTCCCTGTATTTGTGTGTTTCGCATGTCCGATCATAGGTTTCGATGTCCGATTGCAAAAAAAACGAAATTTCGACATTTCGATCGAAATTTTGTTCCATGTGTGTACATGTGTATTACATATGAATGTATACATTGTACACATATATATTCATAAGTTTCCAACTTTATGAAAAAATGGTGATTTCCTACAATTAGATAGGCCCCTGAATGCTCACCATGATTAATACGACGGTCGCCGATTTTTCATGACTTTTCACAAATTTTCTAGCTTTTTTGCAATATATAAGATTTTCAAATTTCTTGTGACTTTCAATGATAGTTCACGATTTTTCTCTTTTAAGTCACTTGCTCTTTTTTTCATAAAACCATGTAGAAAGAGCTCTTGATAAACGCTAACCCTCCAACCCCCACTCTCCTGACAAGCCATGTTGCTTCATCGTCCTTTACTCCCTTCCCGCCCTTCATCTCTGATAGTCTGATGTTGTGTCCATACCCTTGACTTTCTTCTCTTCTATAAACAAACATGCAATCCTCTTAATTTTCATTTTTTTTCTTATATACCTCTTTATCTGTAATTATCGTTACCACATATGCTCAATGTTTCACTAAGCAATGTTATTGTTTTACATGTTTCTCAAAAATTGCTATATGTATCGTTATTGTTCAACTTTTCTTTAATTCATTTCCTACTTTTATCAAAGATGTATGTGAGATACATTTACATTTATATATATATATATATATATATATACCCCAACATAGTTGGGATTGAGGCTTAGATGATGATGATGATGAAGTCGCTTGCTCTTTTTTTCATAAAACCATGTAGAAAGAGCTCCTGATAAACACTAACCCTCCAACCCCCACTCTCCTGACAAGCCATGTTGCTTCATCGTCCTTTACTCC
Organism: Alisma plantago-aquatica; assembly: GCA_963693085.1. Classification (NCBI taxonomy): domain Eukaryota; kingdom Viridiplantae; phylum Streptophyta; class Magnoliopsida; order Alismatales; family Alismataceae; genus Alisma; species Alisma plantago-aquatica. The sequence continues at coordinate 1,658,930,967 of OY856409.1, forward strand.
CTTCCCGCCCTTCATCTCTGATAGTCTGATGTTGTGTCCATACCCTTGACTTTCTTCTCTTCTATAAACAAACAGGCAATCCTCTTAATTTTCATTTTTTTTCTTATATACCTCTGTATCTGTCATTATCGTTACCACATATGCTCAATGTTTCACTAAGCAATGTTATTGTTTTACATGTTTCTCTCAAATTGCTATATGTATCGACTTATTCCTGATTATTTCTGTATAGTTGACAGAACTTTGGCCGAAAGTTATTGTTTTTCCCCCCAATGTTACCTATTTTTTTCTGATTCCAATTTTTCCAGCCAGTCCAAAAAATGACGAATCCTGAGTTTGTCACTAAATATACATATACATATACACATATATGCACTCAAACTAAGTCAAAACCTAAATCGGTATAAACTGGGAAAAATATAGGATAAAATATATACACAGGGAATAAACATAAAACGAATATAATTTGCAAATACAGAAATAAAGGAACTGGGAGAAATTCAGCTATTATATATGGGGGTGGGGGGTGGGGGGTGGATTTGTGTTTTAAAAGCAACCTTTCCAAAAGTTCGACCATTACTGCGACACTGCCAAATCATCTATGATAGCGAACCTCGAGTAGTTTGTTTACGATAATTGTCAGTTGTCACTAGCACACCTTCCTGACATAGTCATTTCCAAAGTAGTCATTCTTTATCTTCCTATGCAAAGGGTTGTACATATACCAGTAAAAACTGATAGATCAGTCCAAACTGACTATTTGATCTGATCCAGTCATAAACAGATACAGCTCCGGTCAAATTTTTAATCCTATTGTCTGTTAATCCAGTCCGACCTAGTCTAAACCTGGTGGAGACTGGAGATTAATCTGGACCAATTAGACCAGTTATGTTGTTAAGCCTTTTGTGGGATCACATAGATGAAACTATTATACAACAATTCAGACTTAATTACTCTGGTTTGTAAGTGGTCCATACAAATGCATCTGAAAATTACAGTAAAAGAGGTAAATGGTTGTTACTGATTAGATATCACGTATCTTTACTTTGCCGATCTCTCCTTTCCAAGGGAAAGGAAAAGATGAAGTGTGTAACTCAGCAAGACATCACACAGATGCAACAACATTTTCCACATATGATGGCCTGACAGAATGAAAGATATTATATACAGTTTCATGGTGACAAGTTGTCCCATATGGAGTTCATAAGACATGAATACTAGATATTTCTGAGAATCGCTCTGCTGGACTGAAAAAAAAAACGGATGTTCGCTTGAAAGGACTGCTGTGCCGGGCATTCCCATAACTTAAAAACACAGCCTGACTTGGATACCGGCATGTGGCCCTCTCTACTTATATTGTCTAAACAAGTTTTTGGGGTTTAAATTAGTTGTGATTGAACATAATAAAATAAATTAAGTAGATGGTCCAATCCTGGTCAACGCACATTCGTCTTTCCATTCCGGTTTGTACCAGATCCATTCTCATCTGGGTCAATCTGCTGTCCTTGGGTTTTGGCCAGAGTGATTTTTGATCTGGTCTGTCTAATCTGCCTATCCATCTAAGCGTTGTCATTTCTGCAGCTATGCCACCTTCGTCTTATGGACATTTTGTTTCTTCACAGCTCAACACTAAGTCAAACCTCCCGTTATGGACATTTTGTTTCTTCACAGCCCAACATCCAGTCATACCTCCCCTTTGCATACTCCAAACAAATCCTTAAAGCATTAAGTGGCGGTTCAAACAAATCCTTAAAGCATTAAGTGGTGGTTCTGGATCTACACTATATTTCCTTAGGGTTGTAAAGTCAAATCCCCTAAGTGTGACCAAGTCCATATTAGTCCCTCATTATTGATGTCTTAGTGGTTTACATGTGAGAACTTTGATAAAAGGTTAAAAAAAATAGTAGACTAATTTGAGATTCCTGAGTTATCAGAAGTCACTTTGTTATTGAGAAGAGAAAAAATTACAAACTAACCTAAAATGGCGTGAAAGTTTAACAGATTTATTTCCTATAAAGGATGAGGGCTCGAAACAGAAGTTCTTAGGGATTCATTACATTTCAGGACTTTGAAACTTTAACAGCATGCAAGTACGCAACATAGTTCCCGTTGCTAAAATTAAAACAAAAACCTTTCCATTAACTAGGATACAGTCCAGCAGTTACAGAAGTACAATCTATAACACAGGAACAAACTCCTGGTAGAACTATATATCACCAGTATTACTCAAAAAAGAACCTATAAAGAGCTAGTCCCATACTGCAGGGTCTATGTGAAAACTCGAACAACCCTCAAAAGACATTGCAAAAAGTAAACAGAAACCTTACAATTAACTAGCATACAATGCAGTAGTTAAAGATGTAGAATTATTAATAAAAAATAAATTACACAACCGGTGGAGCTATTACAATACCTAGTATGACACGGAAAGAAATATTTTAAAGCTGTGTGTGTGTGTGTGTGTGAGAGAGAGAGAGAGAGAGAGTACATGCAACTCACAGAAAATCATTTAACAGTTTTTACAGATTCTTCAATTAACCATTAAATACAAAGTACATATCTACTATCAATTGTTGATCTGTAAATGCCCAACTAAGCTCATTTTTTAAACATGTCTCATCTACGTAGGAAACATCACATCCATATGGTTAGATTATGATGTAGCACATTGCAAACATGTCAAACACAAAATAAATACATTAAAGTTAAGTGTAATCAGTTACACAATTATTATTATTAAATTTTGTATATGAGTTATTCACAAGATGTTTAAGAAGATCAACGGATTAGATTTTTGAAAAAAATATTGCATCATGAAAAACTACTTGAGTGTATTCTGCTCCGAATACACTCGAGCCTGACTCTCTCTCTCTCTCTCTCTCTCTCTCTCTCTCTCTCTCTCTCTCTATATATATATATATATATATATATATATATATATATATATATATATATATATATATATATATATATGCACAAACAATTCTAGGAGTGGAATCGGTTATCGTCATATCATATTCATATCTACAGCAAAATTTAGATATGATAAGGAACAATAGTCCACTTTTATTTTCATAATCACTGCCATGGGAACATGCGTCATGCAATGTCAGTAAAGAAGCCAGTGCATTGACTTGTGTATCCTTTCAATAGCAACTTCTTGTACATCCAAATGCAGTGCTAATTTTAGTAGATAGCCTTTGTCCATGAGGAATAGCTAATATAACTTCCTTTGGGGGCAATAGTCAAAGAAAAAGCTACTAGTAGCACCTAAAAATAGCATTCCCGTATCTTCACTAAGGTCCTTCCTTTTTTTAGCTTATTGCCGTATCTGTGAAAAATGTCATGCATAGTGTGTCATTTGATCCCCAGTTTTACCTAAAGTCCTAGATTCTGATTTTTGTAATGCAATTGACTCATCATTCCTTACTCCTATTGCTAAGGTGAACATGTTAAGAAATAAGAACAGTGGCACGGTGGACCAAGTAGAAACTGGCTAGTGAGGCTCCTTCACATCTTCGCTTTGGATGCTTTATGCCTCTAAGAAATAGGTACCACAACAATACCTTTTTCCATCTCGTGGCCCCAAAGGCAGCAACAAGTGACGCCTTGTCCAATGACAACTTGTGGATTGTTTCCGTCTGCTGAATTTTCATTAGTCAGATCAATTTACTTGCACTCAGATAGTCGTCTCTAATCTTACACATCGCATGGGTCTATATTGATATGTATGAGTAAGACCCAACATAAATTCCAACCACAAAAGTTTAATTCATATTATACATGTGACGGTACTTATATGCGTTGAAGAAATTTCTTATAGAAATATAGTTAATTAATGCATGGAAACCATTCTATGAAGATCAATGTAATAAAAAGCGGGAAGCGGGAGGCGTGCGGACGGCACCTTGTAACCGATTAAGCGGTAGGCGGGCGATTAAGCGGGCGATTTTTGAAAAAGCGGGTGCCTAAATGCTTATATATTTTACACAAAATTACACGTGTATATAAAAATTATATTTCTAAGAAACTTTTATACATATCTAATCAGCAAATCCGTAATTAACTTAGTATTAATCAATGCTTTTCTACTACTCAATATTTCTAATCACTATAATCAGCAAGCAGATCAGTAATATTGTAAATAACAAACTATCAATTATTGATTTAATACTTTACTAGGAAACAATTAATCAGTATTACACCAAAAAAGTAATGCTAACCAGTAGTACCAATCAGTAATCACTGAAAGCAGCAAGGAAATCAGTAAAATAAATCATGCTTTAGAAGTATAACAGACTAATATGATATTTACTAAGACACATTACAGAAGTACCCTATTATTAGGGCTTACACACAAAGTATGCATTCTAAATTAGGACTAGGTATATCATGGAACACTTACATGCATACAAGTTTCATAAATTATAGTCAACACTACTTGGACCATGTAATTAATTAATGTTACATGCTTCCAGTAGATTTTTTTTAAAAAGCGGGAAAAAAGCGAACAAAAAGCGGGAAAAAAGCAGGAAAAAGAGGGTGAAGCGGACAAAAAGCAGGCGATTTTCTTCAAAACGATTAATCGGGCGCTTATAGGCTAAATTAAGCGGCTGAGGGTGTTGGCCGATTAAGCGGCCGCTTAAACGGCCGCCTGGGCCGTTTTTTAATACAGTGATGAAGATTCCATCAAATTTTGGGGACGCCAAAAATTGTATACCCAAACAAATTGTGTAAAACATCAGTACTTACTACATGAAAGTTTCAGAACATACTATACAATCAAGAGAGGGAAAAAATGATGTTGTATCCAACAAGAAAAGACGGACTCTCCATTATCTGGTGAGAGGTAAAAGTACAATCAGAATCATTTACTTATTGGTTAATCCTCGCCCATGATACACAACCCAATAGAATAATAACAAACATAATCTCGATAACTACCCATCAAGTTGGAAAACACATAAACTGGTGTCCAACTAGGCATACAAGCAAACAAAAGACAACTGATAAACTAATCCATTAAAAAAAGTGTTAATCCTCCTGAATCTTTTAAATACAATCCCCAAAAAAAAAAAATGACCACAAGAAGGTAGCAAATGTCCCTCTCGAAGAAGTCAAAGACGCAATGCAGTGCATGTTATGCAACATCAGTAGTAAATCATATCATTGCACCAGAAGCTATGCTCTAGTTTAGAATGTTGGATTACAAATTGTTAAGGATTCAAACAAGATTATATGTCGAGTTCGTGCGGAATAACAAAACCGAGAACAAAATCACAATCACACAATCAGAGAACACAACATTTACGAGGTTCAGTCAGAGAGGCCTACTCCACGTGGGGAAACGAGAGTTCCACTATTTCAGAGAAGAGGGTATAAGAGGAGCGCTCTCGAAAGAGGCAATATACACCCTGGAGTGAGGTGATGGCCGTCTCAATACGGATGGTCTCAATCCTAGCAAGGGTGCGTATACTTACACATGTAGAACCTTAATTGGATCCTTAAATCTGAAAAATAGGTCATACCATACCGCGGGGGGCGAAGGAAACACCCATTTTTCTTTGTACAATCAGATTAGCAAAATCTTCGAGGCACATAACGCAATCAAGCAGGATTGTAGAATGAAAAGAGTGATAACACAAAGGTTGCCATCCATATGCATAGTGTGACAGTGGCACAAACACCAAGGAACAATGTATAAATAATGCCATTTTGATAGCATGGAAATAGGCATTTTCCCATATGCCAATAGAAATTTAAGAGATGCAATATTGGTTGTTTTGACTAATGTGAAATTTTACGGGTAGGAACTATACGTGTAAATACACCATTTCCTTCATGTGGGATGCAAGGAAAGTGAGATATTTCTAGGAGAATGAAGGATTTTGAGGCCAAAAAAAGGAATCAACTTTGAAATTTTACAAGAACAATCTATTCACATAAATGAACTTATGTATGCAATAATGTCATATATTTGTATACATAGTGGGAACTCTGCCTATGTTTCTGTAATTTTTGTGCAAATGTAGTCCGTCCCAAGCCCAGGTAAAGGAGGAGGGTTAGTGGTAGGTTGATAGCCAGCCATAAAAACTCACTTTTTCTATGACATGGATCCTTATAAAAATTTCGTTGGAGCGTCCCTACCTAGTGACGCGCTGCATCGGCACTCGGCTGCAGTGATAAATATGCAAGGGGTTTTGACACAACGACGTCCGATTGTATTGAAGGACAGACAAGGGTTTCCATATCTTGGACGGGTGTGGGTAAAGAAGCTAGTCCCGTTGCATCATCGCCAGGATGTAGTGAAAAATGTGCAAGGGTTTCCACATCTTAGACGGGTGGTGGGTAAAGAAGTTAGTTCCGCCGCATCATTGCCCGAATGTAGTGAAAAATGTGCAAGGACAACATTTTCAACGAAAGTAGGTAAAGAAGCAAGTTCAACAAAAAAGGATTAAAGTTGGATCTTGGCATATTGGCTCTTTGACAGGGAAATCTTTGGAGATACTAGATACCATGATGAGAAGAAAAGTCAATATAGCTTGCATGGAGGAAACCAAGTGGACAGGGGAACGTTGTAGAGAGATTGGAAATACGGGATAAAAGATTTGGTATATATGTATTGATAAACATAGAAACGACGTATGTATTATTGTTGATAAGACGTTGAAGGATGATGTTGTGAAGATCACAAGGATGGGTGATAGAAGCATAGCTATCAAAGTTGTTCTTGGGGAAAATATTTTTAACATTATTAGAGCATATGTCCCCCAAGTTGGCCTTAGAGAGGATGCTAAGAAAAAAATTTGGGATGACATGGATGAATTAATGCAGGGAATACCGATAGAGGAGAAGATTATTATTGGGAGCGATTTAAATGGCCATGTGGGGAGTAGCAATGTTGGATATGAGAGTGTTCATGGTGGTTTTGGATATGACAGCAGAAATGGAGGATATTAGATTTTGCAGTTGCATATCATATGATTTTGGCAAACACCCATTTCAAGAAAAGAGAATCTCATAAGATTACTTTCAAGAGTGGGCACAATTGTAGCCAAATTGATTACCTCCTTACGAGGCGGGTGGATCGTAATATATGCAAGGATTGTAAAGTGATTCCTGGCGAAAAACTCACGACCCAACATAGGTTGGTGGTTTTGGATATTAACATGAAGATCAATAAAGGCAAGCATAAGAGAAAGGAAGATAGCTAGATCAAGTGGTGGAATCTTAAAGGAGAAAAGAAATTGACTTTTCATGATAAACTCATCAGGGATGGAACTTGGAACTTGGAGTCTGATGTTAACACTATGTGGCATAACATGAGCTCCTACATAACAAAAATTACCAAAAAGGTTTTGGGGGAGTCCAAAGGTTGTGGGCCTCCACAGAAAGAGACTTGGTGGTGGGATGATGAAGTACAGAAGGCTATTAAACTGAAAAGGAGATCTATAGGAGCTTGCCCAAATCTCGAGATGATGCAACGTTCCGAAGATACAAGCACGCAATGAAAGAAGCTAAAAAGGTTGTTTGGGAGGCAAGGTCTAGATCACTGGTTGAGATATCGACGATACCGTCGGTATACCAACCGGTATACCGATATCGACGCCATCAGTCATCGATTTGAACAAGTCTGCCGTTGGGATTGCAAATATCGATAAACCGGTGGACTTACCGGTAAAACCGCTCGATATCGGCAAATATCGGGGGTGGTGAGTGCAAAAAGGCCCACTTAAGAGTGATGTCGGCGGTATGCCGCCCCGACCTACCGTTTTTTGCAAACTTGTTGTTGCTGCTGTTTGAGTGGAGAAACTTAGAGATTTGGGGCAATTTCTTTCCTTGGAGCTCCAATCAGCCCTAATCAAGGTATGTTTTCTTCATTTCTTTCATTTCTCATCATTTCCAACCCCTCCCCTCTCTATTTCCTTCTATTTTCACCATAGTTCTCCAAAATTCTCTAAATACACCCAAATCCTAGATCTACTCCAAAAAATTTAAGATTAATGTTATTTAACAATAGATCTATGATGTTATTATGTAGATCTACTAATGTATCACTAGATTTACTACTATTAATTAATATTATCATATAATTTCACTAATTAATATTAAATTTGTAATAATACAATAAATACTATTAATAATAGGTATCTAACTTAGGTTTAGTAGAAGAAGTTGTACCAAATACTAATATGAACAAATACAAACAAAAATATAGTTAAAACATTTATATGTTTTCAAATTTTCATTTATTAATAATGCTAAAAATAAAAAAAAACTATAGTGTTATACAAGATGGAATGAGTAATTTGTAACACATCACTTTCCTTAACACTAGATAAATATCAAATTTTATATTTTTTTAATAATTTCAGACTTTTATTTTTTTATTTAAATTTTTTCTTGGTAATAAAAATCTTAAAAAAATTGTGTTTGATTCTATAAATACATTTAACATTTATACACTTAAAGTATTGTGTTTGATTCTATAATACATCAAATATATTAATTTCTTGCAACTTAATGGTTTTGATTTCATACACCTAATTTTTTGTCTTTGTCTTTTTACAGTGTTGACTTTTGACTTTTGAGAAGATGTCTTCAAGCGATAGTGAGGGTGTTGGGGTCGGTAATTTTGGAGCTAAGGATGTGGATTTTGCATGGAATCACTGCATGCCTGTTGATGGGAACAGGGGAAAGATAATTTGCAATTATTGTAACAAGACAACTGGTGGAGGGGGGATTACTAGATTTAAACATTACATTACTGGTGGTGACAAAAATGTGGCAATGTGCCAAAGGTGTCCCCAAAGTGTTAGGGATGATTTCAAAAAACTTATTGGTGCAAAGAAACAAAAACAACAAAAGATGAAGGAGGTTGACAGGGCTTACACAGATACATTGTTTGATGTTAGGCCTACATGTTCTTCTGTTGAATCTGATGATGATATTGGATATCCTCCTGAATGTGATACAGCCTATTCATGTCGTATGTATAGACTTGCTATCAGAGAATCTCGCAGAAGTGAGTGGGAAAGGGAGGAGGCAGCTCGGATTACAAGGAGGTATGGATCATCTGGTGCAGGTGGAGGCAGTGGGACTGCACGCATTCCTGTTGTTGACCTAGATGACGATGAAGACCGAGTTGGTCATAGTAAAAGGAAGAAAGGAGGCATTGATACACTTTTCCGTTCTGCTAGTGTCAGATTGCAGAATGTTGATGAGCTTGGGGTTAGGAAGCCAGAGGCTAGGCAAAAAAACCTCAAAGCAATGTTCACTGGTGCAAAAGATAAGGTTGGCAAGACATTGGGCAAGTTCTTCTTTGCTCATGGTATACCTGCACATGTTGCAACTGAACCCTATCTCAGCATATGGTAGATGTGATAGGGGAGTCTGGTAGGGGCATCAAGGCCCCCAGCTCATATGAATTAATGAACAAGTATCTTCCACTAGAGAAGAAGGATCTACAAGCATGGATTTCAGACCAAAAGCGTATGTGGTCTGAAAAAACATGTGGTCTGAATATGGCGTCACACTTATGTGAGATGGGTGGACTAGTGGAAATAGAAGACAAATTATCAACTTTCTTGTACATTGTCGTGGATCCACAATTTTCTAGACTCTGTTGATGCTTCAGGTGAGGTCAAGAACCACAGATACATAAAGAGACTAATGAAGACATACATGAAGCAAGTTGGTGTGGAGAATGTGGTGCAGATAGTTACTGATAATGTTTCTACCTTCAAGAAGGTCGGTGAGAGTTTAATGAAAAAATATCCAGTCTATTGGACACCATGTGTTGCCCGTTGCATAGATCTCATTCTTAAGGACATGTGCTCAATTGATTTCATCAAATCTGTTGTCATTGATGGTAGGTTGATCATGAGATTCATCTACAACCATTCTAATCTGCTAAATGCAATGAGGCGACCTGAGTATTCTGGTGGTGATCTAATTAGAACAGAGGCAACTAGATTTGCAACAAATTTTCTTGCCTTACAATCGTTAAAGTCCAAAAATGGACTTAGAAGGCTATTCAATGGAGTGGAGTGGACCTCCATGAAGGAGCACAACACCCCGGTTGGCAGAAGAATTGAGAAGTTGATTGCCGGCCGACCTTTTTGGGATAAGGTTACTAGAGTGTTGTGAATAATGGAATCCATTGTCAAAGTATTGAGGTTGGTAGATGGTGACAAAACTGCAACAATGCCTTTCCTATATGATGCAATGACCTCAATGGTGGACTATCAAAGAAGCAGCTCCTAGGTCCAATGAGCAATACATAAGAATTTATGAGAATCGTTGGACAAATATGCTTTTGCATTCATTGCATAAAGCAGGTATATATTTCAATTATATTCTAACTTCTAAGTTATTGGTCTAACTCATAGTCAACAAATAAAATGTCATTCTTATTTCCTTATTTAAATTTGTGACAGCTTACTATTTGAATCTGAGGTTCCAATACTCACTAACGCTGGGCTTGAATGCAACTCTAATGAATGCAGTGAGAGATGTCACTAACAGGTTCATTACCTCTCCAGAAGAGTGATTGCTAGTACTGAAAGAGGTATATAACTATATAACTTACATTCTTAATTTCTCATTAGTTTTTCCTTTGATTTCATCATCTCAATATCGTATATATTATTTTTGCAGCTGCACCAATTTTGTGAAAGCACTGGATGCTTTGGCCATCCAAATGCGGTTGCTGACCGCGAGGCAGGTGATCCTTGTGAGTGGTGGGTTTGGAATGGAACAGGTGCCCCCCATTTAAGAAAAGTGGCTAATCGCATCCTAGCTCAAACAACTTCTGCAGGGGGTTGTGAAAGAAATTGGAGCACTTTCAATTTGATACACTCAAAGAGAAGGAACAGGCTTGGTGCAAACAGGTTGAGGGATCTTGTCTACGTTCACTACAACATGCGGTTGAGGGCTAGAGCAATACGAGATGCCAACTACAAGGAAGTGGATTTTGTTGTTGTCCATGATCCCATTGACATCGCATATACTTTTAACACAGAAAGACGTAGAGGACTGGAGGATGATTCAGAAAATCCTTTAGAGGAATGGATGAATGAGATAGGTCGTCATGTTCTTGATAATTTAGATGGACGTCCAGATCCATATATAGAAGAGCAATTTGATGCAAATAATGGTGATGATATTATTATTGATACCCCGCCAAAAAGACTTGATCCTAAAGCTGCACATGTTAATATTGATCAATAGAAAAGTGGAAGAACAATTAGGTAGCTCAGATTCTTCTTCTTCTACATCTGGTTCCAAATCTAAGTCTAACGATGGTGGCAATGATGGTGACAATCGCAGCCAACGCTCTCCAGAATATCCTCCAGCTGTTGATCCTCAAAATGATGACCGACCTTATGTTAGTCATGTTACTAGGGCTGCACCTCCACCAGAATAGGAATATCCCATGGCTGATAAAACATTTCAAAGAAGAAAAACTCGAACTGGGAAAGATTACAGCGGTGCACCTCCACAACAACCACAATACCAGAGCCAAAGTGATTATTATTCTCATCTTGCTGATTCATTGGATACCATGAGCATATCTGGCTCTCAATCTCAGCATTCATTTGGAGATATGTTATTTGGGCAGACACTTCCATAACCATCTCAGTCCCAACATGGGTATTCTGGATATCAAGTTGAACCATCACCAAGATTAGAATTATGCTTGGGATATCACGAAGCATACTTTGTCCGTAGCCCTTATGGATGCTTTCGGGTGAACACCGAAGCATACTCTGGTGATAAGGTCAAACATGGAGTGGTGGGCATACTACAATTTATCCTATTCCCGGTGTACCATTACAACCTCCTTTACTTCAACCTCAAGCTCCTCGAGCATGGACACCTCCTCTTGCTTCTACTCAACCTCAAGCTCCTCAAAATCAAGCTCCTCGAGCATGGGCATCTCCTCCTACTTCTATTCAACCTCCATTGATATCAGCAACCAAGGAAAAATATCTCAAAGATTTGGAAAAACATTTTCCAAAGTTTGGGATGATACATTTTGTCAATCCTGAAGTGTATGAGGAGCATGTTGTTTCCTACAACAAGTCTTACAGAAATTACATGACATGGGAGCAATATGTGGCCCATATGAACAACATAATGTACAGAGAACCAACGTGCCATTCAACATACAACTAATGTGAGTTAGTAATTTACTATGTTGTTATATGTTTGTTGTAAATTGAATATTATTGCATATGTGTCTAAACATGAGTTTATGGATTGTGCTAGTAAAATTTCAGATCTTAATTCTTGCATTTTGGCATCGAAATCCTTCATCGAAATCTCCAAAAAATAGGACAGATTCCTTACCTCCATCATGATTGACCCCCCCCCAACATACCCAATATAGAATTTTATTGCATAAAACGTTGCATCTAGGTGTTGAGACCGCACCTGTAAAATTTCATGATTCAATTTGTTCGTTTTGGCGTCGATATGGCCAAGATTGCATCTGTCGGTATACCGATAAATATCTATATCTAAGTTGTCGAAACGGTATCGGTATCGGTCATTAAATTCCTTGGTCTAGATACTTTGATGATATTTATAAGAAGCTAGACATAAGAGAAGGGGAAAAAGATATATATATAAAATGGTTCATATGAGAGAGAAAATGAGAGACTCGAGTCAAGTAAAATGCATCAAGAATGAAGATGGCGGAGTGTTGGTGAAGGACGACGATATCAAGAACCAACGGAGAAATTACTTCCATAAGCTTTTCAATGCAGTGCAAATAATGTTAGAGACATGTGTGACATGAATACAAAAGATATCATTTACACACGACGACTTTCACCATTTGAGGTTAAGAATGCTTTGAAAAAAGATGAAAATGAGAAAGGCATGCGGACCGGACGGTATTCCCATTGATGTATGCAAGAGTATGGGGGATGAAGGAGTTATGTGGTTAACAAAGTTCTTCAACAAGATCATGAAGACCAAGAAGATGTCGGATGAGTGGAGAAATAGTACTATAGTCCCCATCTACAAGAACAAAGGAGATGTTCAGAGATGCACAAACTACAGAGGTATCAAGTTGATGAGTCACACAATGAAGCTTTGGGAGAGGATTATTGAGCAGAGACTAATATCTATAACGCACATATCAAACAACCAATTTGGTTTCATGCCTAGAAGATCAACAATAGATGCTATTTTTTTTATAAGGAGACTTATGGAGAAGTATAGAGAAAGCAAAAGAAATCTTCATATAGAGTTCATTGATTTGGAAAAGGCCTATGATCGAGTGCCCAAATAAGTGTTGTGGGTGGTTTTGAAGAAAAAGGTGTGCCCATCCAATACATTGACTTGATCACAAACATGTATGATAGCTCTACTACAAGTGTGAAGACTCCTGCAGGAGAGACACCATCTTTTCCTATCACAGTTAGGGTACACCAAGGATCCACGCTCAGTCCATATCTATTCGTTCTTGTTATGGATGAGTTGACAAAGAATGTTCAGGATGATATTCCTTGGTGTATGTTATTTGCCGATGATATTGTTTTGATTGACGAAACCAAAGATGGATTGAATGATAAAGTTGAATGTTGGAGAAAGGCATTGGAATCAAATGGATTGATGATTAGCAGGAGCAAAACTGAGTATATGCATTGCAATTTCAGCCAATCTCGTAGTGTGAATGGAGCCAAGTTGGACGGAGTAGATATACCAAAATGTGATAAATTTCGTTACTTGGGTTCTTTTATTCAAATAGATGGGGATGTTGAAAATGACGTTTGTCACAGGATTACTATGGGATGGTTGAAATGGAGGAGTGCAACTGGAGTTTTATGTGATCGGAAGATCCCTCTCAGATTAAAAAGTAGAATAGCTATACGGCCAGCCATGCTCTACGGGGTGAATGTTGGGCGGTGAAGAAACAAAGTCTCAACAAGATGAACGTGGCTGAAATGCGTATGCGGAGATGGATGTGTGGAAAGACAAGAAAAGATCGCTTGAGAAATGACTATATCAGGAATAAAGTGGGGGTGGCGAGCATTGAGGATAAGTTGTGTGAGGGCTGACTTAGATGGTATGGACATGTACAACGCAGACCGACTAATGCCCCTATACGTAGTAATGCTATTATGTCAAGCACAATAAATAGAAGAAGAGGAAGGCCTAGTTTAATAGGGGATGGGCTTATAAAGATAGATTTTGAATCTCTACATCTCAACCAGAATATGGCCCACGATCATGGTTGTATAGGCGGCTAGGCGACCAGGTGTTGCCTGGGGACGCCCAAGCGTTTTCTTATATATATATATATATATATATATATATATATATATATATATATATATATATATATATATATATATATTAATTTAATGGATACATGTAAAATTTATGATAAATAAAGTTAAATGAGTAGATGATTAAAAAATATCAGAATCAGTACATAAATAAACACAAATCAGTAGATAACTAAATCAAAAATCGTAGATTAATAAAGACAAATAACTATATGAATAAATACAATTAAGTGGATAAATAAATACAAATCAGTTGATAAATAAAGTTACATCACTAGATGATTATATAATTTCAAAAGCACTAAACAAATAAATTCAGATGAGTAGATAGATAAATAAAAAAACAGTAAATGGATAAATTTAGTAGATGAATAAATACAAATAAGTAGATGAATAAATACAAATCAGTTGATAAACTAATATATATCTGTAGATGATTAATTCATTCCTAAATCAGTACATAAATAAAAATAAATAGTAGATGAATAAATACAATAAATACAAATCAGTTGATAAATAAAATTAAATCAGTTGATAAATAAAGTTAAATGAGTAGATGATTAAATAATATCAGAATCAGTACATAATAAACACAAATCAGTAGATAACTAAATAAAAAACAGTAACCCGGTCAGCGTTAGCTCAGCTGGTAAGGCACGGTGTCCCCCTCCGGGGGGAGCCGGGTTCGAGCCATGCTGTGGAGCGCTGGATTTATCACCCGCCAGTTATCCGGGCTATGGCTGGAAAAAGGATGCGGGCTCTGCCTAAGGCAGTGAAAAAATCCTTTTTTTTAAAATAAAAAACAGTAGATAAATAAATACAAATAAGTAGATGAATAAATAATGTTAAGTGGATAAGTAAATACATTTTTTTTGATAAATAAAGATACATCAGTCGATGATAAATAAATAATGATTACGCCGCCCAAGCGTCCGCCCAGTCCGCCCAGAGGCCTAACTAGGCTGGGCGCCTGGGATTGGGACCCTAGGTGAACGCCTAGGCCGCCTAGGCGCCGCCTGGGCGAGCGCCCGTACAACTCAGCCCATGATAGAGCTGAATGGAAACGAAGGATCCATGTAGCCGACCCCAACATAGTTGGGACTGAGGCTTAGATGATGAAGATGATGATTGTATACATAGTGGGAGGTCCTTCATGCATTATCTGTATATAAGAGAATATCAAGTCTGAAGGAAGGTAGTGTGCAAATATTACCATGATTAGATATTTAAAGTCCACTAGATACAAGTCAATATATTCATCAGTTAATTAGATGCTAGTTGCTCTAATGAAAGAAAAAGTCAAAATAGCACGGTAGACGTGGTAGTTGACCGCCTTCCCCTTCTTGCCTGTCATTTCAACCATGAGTTGTTTGATATGATTGACATATTCATCTCATCCCTTGTAATTTATACAAACCTAGGCATAGAACTCTATATGCATCATACCAATATCTAAAAGAAACTCCACCAGGATTTCTCTCGCTCGTCTTCAGAGTCAATATGTGACTTTGATACTTGATTTAACACACTTATAGGAAATTGGGCAACATCTCTAATTTGCATGTTTCTTTGCCATCATTTATTACCAAATGATCTTCATATGCAGTAGTATATTCCCTCATGGTTCATTCGCATAGTGGAAAAAAATATGAAGGCATAGTAACCACGTCCAACATATGCAACTTGTAGAATGTGATAATATAAGAAGCATAGTTACCGTGTTGACCATGCACATGTTGCTGGATGTAGCGTCATATATAACCAAATAAACGATTAGCAATTATAAAATCTACACATTTTCACAATAAAATGGTTGCATACATAGCTAGCTTGTACATTTTCTTCCCACGTATGCTAATTAGTACTAGTAATTGATATATATGTACTAGCATACTACTACAAATTATTGCAAATAACTACATTATATTTGTATTTCGTGGAGTATTTAAGTATATACTATGATTATAATGTAGATTAACAATGTTGCAGGTCTATTCGATTACATACCGTCAGGAAGAAATTAAAAGTAGATTGGGGGATCTTTGTAATTTAAAGGATTTTTTGGATGAAGTTTATTTTTCATTAAGATAGATGGGGTGTAAATGACCGAAAATGGTAGAAAATGTAAAGCATACCTTAGACTAGGATTATTTGAACTCCAATTTTCAAAATCCCCCTTTGCTCCCCCCCCTTTTCTCCTCTCCAACAATGATAATAGACTCAGAAACGCAAAAATCGATATTTATTTCAGTATACAGATAAATTTTTCGCTAATATTTGACAGTATTTGGCAAAAGATGCTGGTATACCCATCAGTATATCGGAATCTATGATCCCATCAATATGCTCGCCCAACTTAGCATCCTATGGCGTTGAAATTTTGAAAATGTTAACGACATTTCGTTCCTTGACAAACGCTAATGTGCTAGTCAACTTGGTTGATGATGCTTTTGTCGTCAAGTTACTTGCTTAGGACTCACTTGGGTGGATGTAAATCAAAACCACAGCAACTTAATGCCTAGACTTCATCTAGGTTTTCTCTTTTCTATTTGGTCAATAGTGAACAAGAAACCATGGAACCGAGATGCACAACCAACCTTCCCTTTTGTGAGATTCAAGGGGTCGATAACACACCGAAAAAGAGTGTAGTCAGATCCACAAAGGACCTGCCTAATTTTTGGACCAAAGCAGTTGTCATCCCTAAGTTTTCTTCTACTTTGTCCAATAATTACAAACAAATGTATGAATCTACTCTTGATATGTACATGATTGGCAGCATAATAAAAAGCATGATTCCAGTTGAACCATTGTGCAAAATTTAATTAGGGCTCAAAGACACTATACCAAACAATCCCTCAATATGAAAAGAAAGCTGGAAGCCAATAAGAGTTTACTCCCAATGCGTTAAAGATAAAGTTGAATCAAAGCTCCATTAAGATCTCGGTAAAATATGCACAGAAAATCCATTTGGCATATCCTTCGTAGCTTCTCCTAATCATTTTATTCTGCTCTTTCAATTTCCTCTATATCTCCCCCTCACATTAATGACTAGAAACCTACTCGAGGGTTGACCCCCCTGGATATGTAGATGACAACATGGGGGGAAAGTATATTAGTGGGGCGGAAAAAGAAAGAAAAATATGGTTTTAGAAAACATGATAGGAAAAGAAGTAGAGTAAGCAACTAAGCATACAATCAACATGTAAAGTTTGAAATAGAAGTGAGATACAAAAGTTAGTTCAAAGAAATTTGATTGAGATTATAGGCTAGAGTGGAGTTAAATGCATAAAGGAAAATGAGCATAGGCAAATGCAAAATATAAAAGAGAGCATGATGTAGTGGACAAGGTAGACTTTAACTTGGGTTGGTCATTGAAAAGATGGGCTAACAAAGGGACTGCAAAGCATACTAATTAAGGAGGAAAGGCAAGGCGCCAAGGCTGGGAGCATCTAGGCGCCTTAGATTTTCTTTCGACAGTGTTTCTCCTATTTACACTCATATATTGTATGGTTATAATGAGTGTATATATATATATATATATATATATATATATATATATATATATATTAAATGGTTATGATGAAAAAAATCCCCTTACATAAACATATATTTATGGTTATAAACAAAACCATACTGTGAGAATATAAGATTGCTTGAATATGAATAGATTGTGATAGATACAAAGACTGGACACCCCTGTCCTATATATAGGAGCAAGGGAGAAACCCTGAGACTTGTGTCCCAAGTAATCTAAACTAGACGGGCCGGAATATAAAGGCCCACTAAACTAATTAGCCTATTTAACTAATAGACTAATATAGACACTTTAACACATACATTTATTGTTACTCTCCAAATAGCCATTATATATGTAGTTATGTACAAAACCTATCCAAAAAACAATTAAATTATTTATGATTATTGGAGATCTTGGTGACTCCATATATGACCATATACAATCATGTAGGAATTACTATAATTAACCATGGTACTGGCAGACCCTTCTACGGTCACTCCTATATGACCGTATATAGTATGTGATGGGCCATAAGCATGATTATTATGGTTATGTATGATGTCATTTTATAAAGTTTTTTGCTATAAATAAAAGTGGACATGCCTGGTAGGGCATCCCAGTATTCTTCAACCTTCAACATAGTATTGAAGCATAAGACAATCCTTCAGTAACCTTCCATTCCTTCCAACTCCATCAGGTCATCGTTCTTCTTCGATTGTTGCTACTGCTAGAAAACTTGTCCTAGCCTCCGTTTGATCTCTCTACAATATGGACTTTATTTTCACTACCCTCCTAATCAACCAAGAGAGCGTTTCTACTTTCTATGGTTTGTGATGTGAGTGGATCTACTCCTTCGTGCTTCTATTTGTGTGTGCATATACCTACAATTGAATAGCTCTTTTTTTTTTGTTGTTGTTGTATATCTTCGTATTATGTAGACCTGTCAAATTGGGTCAAAATCCGCGGGCGCCCATGGGTCGACCCGTTTAAGTTGGGTTTGGGTGGCAAAATTTACCACCCACTGAAAATCACCCAAACCCATACCCACCCGTTTATTAAGCGGGTTTCACGGGTGATCCGCGGGCACCCGCGGGTGACCCAGTTAATTGAAGCAAATATATTCATACACATAATATACACATACACCTATTAAAAGATGTTGCTTGTTTTGTACAAGTTAATTCTTTACCTTTACCAACAACAATTGTATTCTCTTTATTTTGTGTTTGCAATAGGCAATAACAAGTACTTGTAATATTAAGAATGCCTAATGTTACATGACAAAATTATGTATTTTTCTTGTGATATTTATCTATGAAAACTACATCGATTTTCCTAATTTATATCAACATACAACTAGCTGCTACTTTTTCATATATCAAAAACTAATCGAATAGTTTGACGTCAAACATAGTAGTTGGTTGGTTCTTTTGCACTATATTTGACATAAAAACAATAGTTACAAGCTGTTTCAAATGTTGTTTGTAGTGTTAAAGAAAGCAACTGGTAACTTATTGTTGATTGTACACATTTTATATGGGCATCCGCGGGCAACCCGCTGGGTCGGGTTTGGGTGTACTTTTCTTCCACCCGTTTAGAAGTGTATCTTTTTGACCCGCACCCGCAATGACCCAACCCAAACCCAACCCACCCACCCGTTTGACAGGTCTAGTATTATGGTTGTGCCTTTGACTGGCTCTAAGAATCTGCTTCTTCAAGTGACCAATGTGAAACTTGATGGACGCAACTATCACTCTTGGTGTCACTCTCGTGAGACCACTGATGAGTCTCAAGGATAACACAAGCATTGCACTACTCCCGCCCCTACAAAGCAGTTTCTGGAAAAGATGGGAAAACTTCTTATATTTAGACTAAGACGTATAATAGTTGAGTCTGCAACAACTTCAATTCCAAATCGGGTAGAATGTAAATTAGCCAGAGACTTCTTCACTCGTTACCCTCCCGAGAGATGTAGGAGCAACTCACACAAATTTACTCTCATAAGAAGATTACATCAAAGATGTCAGATATTTACAACAACTTGACACAGTTGTGCCTATACTTTGATTTTGGCATTGATGGATTACTTTGCTCTTTCAAGGGGCTCTGCGATGAACTGGAAATCTACCATCCGCTGGCTACTGATTTGTCCATTCTTTTAAAGACAACTTAAGGAGTTACATAGATAAATTGTCCACTCTTACTAGACTTCCAGAACTCTACTCTGATCTTGCAAGTGAAACTCTTTCCAGTGATCCACTACAAAAACCATGCCATGTATACAAACTCCTAGGACATCTTCGTGCTCAGACATCTAATTCTTTAACTCTGTCTAATGGTTCCTCAGCCCTTGTCGTATCCTTTGGCTGTAGGTCAAGGAAAAAGCCCAAGGTCGTACTTCAACGAGAGCTAGTCATGATCGAGCTCAAGCGGTTCATGTAGCTGCAATTTAGTGCATTTAACAAGCACACCAAGGACAAATGTGACATGCCCACGTCGGCAAATCAAGTGTCTAAAGATGTTGGCAATTCTCGTACTGAGTGTTGATGCTACAAATCTGATTTGAGCTAAGGTTGAGGTTGAGGTTGAAGTTGAGTGTCTACTCAAGAAGAGACTTAGGATTTTTATTGTTGTTGCGGAATCTACAATGCCTCATCCTAAAGGGAGCTCAGTCTTCCTAGATGCACCGACTTCTTATGGTAATTATCAACGGGTAATAGACTCTATAGCTTCCTCTCATGTTTTTGGGAACTCATATTTTTATGAATAACCTCAAACCACAGGCAATCCCTTGGGTTATGTTTGCCAAGGGCACTCGAGCCTTTCTCCTCTCTTCTACTCCTTAATTCCCTTTATACTTAAAATTTGTCATCAAACTTGTAAATCAATAATGCTCGCCACTTTGCTAAATGGTTCTTGTCATTTTCAAGATCTATGCATGAGGATGGGGATACGTGGTGGGTTGAAGAATTCGATGGTCAAGTCATCTAATGGTTCTTGCCATTTTGATTTCTCTCTAACAATGTCCGTCAAATTAGCAGGCTAGCTAAATATCAGGATTAGTGGCTCGCTCAATAGTCAGATGGCATATAAACTGTTGATTGCTCCCATAGTAACAAGTTAGGGATTCGGTAACTTTTTAGCTGGCTGGAAAAAATCGGAATTCGGAAAAAATCGAGAAAAGTCGTGAAAAGATCGTTAAATTTTGGTCAAAGTTCGGTCAACTATTCAGAAATAATCGAGAATAAGTCATCTATATAAGTATATACATATATATGTATGTATATATATGTATGTATGTATGTGTATATATAGATAAATGTATGTATGTACATACATATATGATGCATGTAATTGTTACGGCCACAAGACATACAATCTTAGTGAGTGAAAAAGTAGGAAAAGAAGTAAAAAATAGTTGAGTAATAGCATGAACTGTCCAGAGAAGTTGGGGGGTTTGAGGTTTAGTGTGTATTAGGAATTTTGTGTACATGGTTTGGTAAAAAAAGAGCAAGCGACTTAAAAGAGAAAAATCATGAAAAGTCATGAAGAAACGTAAAAAATCATATAAATCGTGAAAAAGCGGGATTAATCGTGAAAAGTCGTGAAAAATCGGCGATTGACGTATTAATCGTGATGAATATTCGGGAGCCTATAGCATCGTGAAAAATCGTCGATTTTTCGAAAAATTCGGAGACTTTTGTTACTATGATTGCTCCCAGGAGATGAAGAACAATGGGCTCAATTACCACAAAGACGTTGGACAATTTTGTGGTTGGAGCTTGGAATATCATGAAAGTCAGTTAACAGATGAAGCATGTGCAAGAGACGGATGGCCGATGATAGCACATGCTCTCACTGATCCTTCCATGAAGAAACTATCCTTCATGCAATCAGGGAGTAGTTACATCTAAAGAAATGTCAGAGTAGTTCGTTAGCCTGATGTTAATGATTTCTTTATGGGTTTTTATATTAGAGACTATTCGGAAAAAAAAACAAGGAACCAGTGGTCATTGTTGGGACCAAGGATATGGACAAATTGGTGTACTGCCCCTCTTACCAAATTCTGACACCAAAACAAAATGTATATTGGTCAATCAACAAAGATTTTCCAAACCCAGGCACATAGATGACTATACAGAGAAGTGTTAGAGAGTCTATTTACTTAAGTTATTTAGTCTATTTGTAATATCGGCCCAATTGTGAATTGGCTCATTAGGGTCCGTCTTTTGTCTGTATGCCTAGAAAAGGGGGTTTGTCCTTCTATTAATAAGAAAAATCTACATGAGGGGAGATTCCATTATATTGCTTTTCCACATAGTATCAGAGCGAGCTTTCCTGAGATGCCCCAAACCCTAAGAGAGAGAGAGCACAAAGGAGAGATGCCTCCCTTGTGGACGGCTGCCTGCAGGGATTTTCCATCCTTGCTTCTTCTTGGGGTCATCTTCATCTTTAATAAAAATCATCCTTTGAAGTTGTTGATAGCCTGATACCAAATCTACAAGGGCCGCCATTGCCTCCTTCAATCTTGCTTGCCAATGGAGCTGCCGCTATCCTATTCGCCACCATCACCACAAATCTACATTGTCATTATCTACTCCGTCGCCGATCTAATCCATGCCACCACCATTGAGATCTAATCCAAAATCTTGGATAAAGATCTACTTTTTCTACTGATATTGGGACACATCGTCCCTATATTGCTATGGTGGAGATCTGGAAGGATTTTCCCCTCTTTTGCAACTGTCTCTGGGGTTTTTTTGTTGTTGTGTGTCGCTAACACATCATGTCATTGCTTGACATGGCGTGTTGGCGGAGATCTGCTTCGTTTACCGTCACGGGTTCGCGAAATTTGCCTGACGACACGACATGTTGCTTTATAGACACGACGTGTCATTTGCGTTATGTCCTGACACAGCCCCGAGTTCTGTCAATTGACACATGTCGCCTCAACGACACAGTGTGTTGCTTGCTTCTTGTTGGCGCTAACTTTTGTTGTTGTGGTATCCGACACGGCGTGTCTCCTTACTAACACGACATGTTGTCACCTGCTATTGTTGATTACTGTCTCGAGTTCTATCAACTGACATGACATGTCACCTACTTCTTGTCGGCGTTGACTGTTGTTGATGCATCTACTGATGTGCAACACGACGTGTCTCTCACACCATCTCAGCTACTACTGGCTACTGCTACTATAACTTGGCATGCTTTACCATCTACAATGATTCTATTACATGGCGGAGGTATCTATTCATGGCGAGCCCCTTTTTATCCTTACCAGCAATAATTATCTTTCTTTTTCAGCACTTTATTTGTCTTTTGTTCTTTAAACCCTTACCCTTCCCATCCCTATATACCTTTTTCCTTCCTCCTCAATACTTTTTCTACCCCCATATACATATTGAACCTACTGATAATCGGATCCTACAATTTTTTGACCTTGTCCAAAAAAATTTGCAAGTTGTAAAAAGATCCATTTATTTTTCTATCCAGATCTATGCAATCGGGTCATACTGCACATTGACTCAAGTTGTCGATTACCTCCTCCACATAATTGCCTACATAACCCTTGCCTCTACCATTGTTTTTTACTTTCCACCCCAACCACTCTCTTGACTCTTTCCGTGGCTAGCGATAGGGGTGAGTAAATAATGGTCCAGACCGCAAATCGGACCGGACCGGTCAGTTCGGTCCGGTCCGGTCCGATCCGGTCCAGTCCGGTCCGGTCCATAATGAGTTCGGTTCGGTCCGGTCCGCGGTCTGCAAATTTTGGTGAATTCGATCTTCGGTCCGGTCCGGTCCAAAAACGGTCCGACCGTGGACCGGACCGTAGACCGAATTTTATGTAAAATACATGTATATTTGTCGTTATATTATGTAACAAGTACAAATAAAGTACACATATAAGTACTAGTAGCGTAAATATTTTCTATTAATGTTATATAGTTGTTAGAAGTAACTAATATTATCTACTTTTTACAATTAAATAAGTTGTAAAAAAAGTAAAAAGGTTGATTACGGTCCAAACGGTCCGGTCCGATCCTACCTCAAAACGGTCTGGTCCTGGTCCGGTCCTACCTCAAAACGGTTCGGTCTACGGTCCATAAATTCCTACAAATTGGTCCTCGGTCCGATCCGGTTCGGTTCGGTCCGGTTCTGGATCGATGCTCACCCCTAGCTGGCAAGAGGGGGAGAATAAAGGATGATAAGTAAAGGGAAGAGATGAAGAGAAATAAAGAAGACTTTTGTTCTACTATTCTATGGATCTTCATGCTACATTTATTATATGGATCCTTCGGCTACTATGCAATGTTCCTTTTACTTGTATCATTATGTGGATTATTCATGCTAGTTTTGATGTTGCTTTTTTTGCTATGTGGGGCTTTCTGCTGCTATTATTGCTTATTCATCATCATCTCGACTCATGTTATGGAGTTGTCTACTTCATTGATGTTGCTTGTTTATTGATTTTCTATTCCTCGACGTCATTCTTGCTACTAGTACCACATTTTACTTGTTGTTTTGTGCTCTTGCACTTCAGTTGTTCATGCTTTGTTTGCACGTTGACCCTTTGTATGTGCTTTTGCATTATCTGTTGTACATTCTCTGTTTGCACGTTGTTGTTGGGATCCAACACTCTCCGGGGATTGTGACCCAACACTTTATGGACTGTGACGTCTACTACTAGGATGGAAATTATATGAAAAGATGATGATGGTACTTTTGGTGACTTACATGTGTATGATGGAGCTTCATGCTTTTCTGCTACTGTTGTTCATCTTGAAGTCTTTCTGTTGCTTTCTACTTCAGGCACAATGGTCTTTTATCCAACCACGTCATCTATTTTCTACTATTATGTTCAGCACTCTCTGGCTTGTTCGTACCTTGAGCATGTTGACTCTTTTCTTCTCCATGCCTAGTATGCACGTTATCTACTGCTTCTTGTGTTTCAACACTCTTTGGTCTATTTGTTGACGATATCGACTGTAATGAAGACCATGATGCCAAATCGTTGACAATTAATTTGCTCCAGATCATAGTTATCAGAACCGAACCGAACCGGTCGGTTCAACCGGTTGAACCGGGAACTAGTGCCTATACCAGTTCGGTTTGGCCCCAAACCCGAAAATCCCTTTGAACCGGTCGAACCGGTGAACCGGTCCGGTTTTACTGAACCGGCCAAGTCTGACTGACCAATGATTTGCTGTATTTATTGCTGAATTTTGTTGTTGTTGCAGGTACATGCTATACCCTCCTCCCTTTTCCCTATTCCTCCTCTTCCTTATGGTTCTCCTTATCCTCCTTTTCATGTTATTTCAATAGTTTGTTGTAGCATTTGCTTCTGTTTTTGTTGCTACTTGTTGCTGCCTTCTTTTGTTGTATTGATCCTCTTACAATTGCTCCAGTACCTCTCTTCTTCTTCATCTAGTCCCCTAGTAATTTCTGTTGACCTACAGGTTGTACATTACCTATATTTTGATAATGACTTGACCATTCCATTCATATGTATCTAACATGTGCGTTAAAGATTGTTTGCAGACATTAGGTACATGAAAAGGATCACATATACAAGCCCTAGAATGGGCCAAGTGCAAGCCAAATTGACTACAAGTGTGCAATTTAGGATTTCCATGTAAATCACCTTAGAACATAAATGTAATCACTTGTAACGATGAATATGCTTGTAACTTAGAAGAGAAAAATGTTTGGGACAAAATTCACCAAGTGCTAATCACTTTTATTGCAAATTAGAAAATCCATTTCAGGCACTTGGTCGGTCGAGTTTCCCACCCTGAAACTCGACCGATCATCCTGAGTCGATTTTCTGAAGATTGCAATCGGTCGAGTTGTGCACTCACAGAACTCGACCGATTGGGTAGTAGGCCAATTCCAGTTGGAATGGTCGGTCGAGTTTCCTCAGGACAAACTCGACCGATCAATTCAACATCGAATTGCCTGCTACCTGATCGGTCGAGTTACACCCATTGATACTCGACCGATTGCACTGTACGGAGTTTGCAGAAAAAGTAATATGACCGTTGGTGAATTGTTTTGGGCAAAAATATAGCCGTTTTCTTGAAGGAAAAACGACCACTTATGCACCCAAGTGTCCCACAACATAAAGGGCCACCCTCAACTATAAATAGAACCCCTTGGACTTCATTCCAAGCTGCTCTTCCATTGCAAACTTGGTTCTAGCTTAGTTGAGAGTATTCCAAGCCCTTGAGCCCCTTTCTCTCTCTACCTTCAAGACAAATTCGTGAGTGAGATAGGTTCCTTTGTATGAGAGCTATCCTTTGTGCTATGTAAAGCTCTCTCTTCTTTCTTCCCACCTCCAAATCAAATAGAAGATTGATTGAAGCTTCTTCTCCGAGTGAAAGAGGAGTTGTTGTTGTTCTTCTCCGAGTGAAGGGGAAGATGTGTTGCTGATCTTCAAGAGTGAAGATTGATCGTTGCTCCAGCTCCCTTGGTGAAGGGAAAACGTGGGCAAGCTCTCCAAGTGAAGGAGAGGTGCAAGGCAAGCTCAAGTAAGATAGGTAATTCCTGCAAGGCTGAAGACAAAGGTGAGATTGGGTAAGTCCTTTGTAGAAGGCTGAAGAATCTTGCTTTGTGGGTAAGTCCTTGGATAGGTTGAAGATCTTAGCTTGTGTAATTAAGCCCTTGGTTATGTGGTTTATGTTTCTTGTAATCTTATCGTGATAAATAAGAGGACCAAGTTGCAAATCCTAGAGTCTAACCAACTCTAGGTAGTGGACTGACATAGCTACTAAGTTTAGGACATGGAACCACTCTAAACCACCTGTCCAAGTGCATGATATTCATTATCTCTTATCCTTGCTTTGTATGCTAGAATAGGATATCAAATTGCTACTTGCATTAGTTTTTACACTTCATTTAAATTGGTGGTCTAATCGATTTTGTGAAGTGTGTGTAGCTCTATTCACCCCCCCCCCTCTAGAGCCCATCGATCCAACAAGTGGTATCAGAGCAGGTCTTCTCCAAGCTACTTCTACAAGTAGGAGAAGATGGGCGATTCGGCTCTTGGGTCACTCAACCTTGAAGGAAGCTTCTCCATGAGACCCCCGGTCTTCGACGGCACAAACTTCTTATATTGAAAGAGGAGAATGCAATTCTATCTTCAAGGGGTGAGTTTCGAAATGTGGAAGATTGTCCACCTCAAGTATGAGGATCCAAAAGGCGACATCACCACATGGACGGAAGCGGAGATGAAGCGTGCTCAACTCAATGCTAAAGCCGTGAGCATCATCTACGCCGCCCTTACACCATCGGAGTTCAACCGCATCTCTTCGTGGGACACGGCGCATGAGATATGGCACAAGTTGTGTGTCACCTATGAAGGAACTGAGCAAGTCAAGGAGGCCAAGGTCTACATGCTTGGTGGTCTTCTTGAGAACTTCAAGATGGGGAAGAATGAGAGGGTAGCGGATATGTACACAAGGTTAAATGTCATCTTGAACAGCCTTGCAGCCCTTGGAAGTGTCATGGATAGAGGTACAATCAATGCCAAAATATTGAGATCTCTTCCGAAGAGATGGGAGCCAAAGGTCACCTCTATTGAAGAAGTCTACAAGCTAAGCGAGTTATCAACCGAGGAGCTGGTTGGTAACCTTCAAGCTCATGAACCTAGGCTCGACAAGCAAGAGGAAGAGGAGAAAAGAGAAGAAAAAGAATCAAAGAAGATAAAGGACACAGCCTTCAAAGCTCAAATTGAAGAAATGGTCCGACAACAACAACTTGCTATGAAGTCTCCCTGCCCTTCCTCAAGTGAAGATGAAGGTGTCAATGATCATGAAGCCAACTACTCAAAAGGGAAGCACTTCAAGAGCAAGCCCTCCTCCTCAACTCCTAGGTGCTACGAGTGTGGTCAAAAAGGCCACTACAAGAGTGACTGCCCAAAGGCCAAGAAGAGCCATCATAAGAGCAGCCACAAGAAGGATGACAAGTACAAAAGAGAAGCAAAGTACAAAAGAAAAGACAAGAAGGAGAAAAGGTCCAAAGATGCAGCTCATGCGGCATGGGAGTCTTCTTCTTCAAGCTCTTCAAGCTCCGAAGATGGAGAATGCCATCTTGCCCTCATGGCCTCAACTAGTGAAGATGTAATTGAGGTAAGTGAGGTAAGCAAGATTAGTGATGTTAATTTACTTGAGCTATCTAAGGAAACTCTCATTGATATGCTTAATGAATGTCAATCATCTTTTGCTAAATGTAAATCTAAGAGGAAAAGATTAGGCAAAATAGTTGATGATCTTTATGCAAAAATTGACATTCTTGATGAAAATGAAAAATTGCATCTTGATAGCATAGAATCCTTGCAAGGGCAATTTCTTGACCTTGAACTTCAATACAATGGAGTAGAGGTTGAGAATGGTGTATATCTTAAAAACATTGAAAATCTTAAGATAGAAAACCAAAATTGCCTAGATGAGCTTGACACTCTTAAAACTGAAAATGTAGAACTCAAGCTTATTGATGATGCTAGGAGAAAAGAAGTCTATGCCTATCAAAGAGAAATAGTTGTGCTCAAATCTGAAAATGCAAAATTGCTTGCTCAAATTAATGATTTATCTTCTAGACCTGTTTTGCCTAGAAATGAAGTTGCTAGCTTAACTCTAGAAAAAGATTCTCTTCTTACTAAAGCCCTCTGTCTTGAGGCCGACCTCTTGCATGCTAGAGAAGATCTTGAAAATCTTTCTACTAATGTTATAAACCTTAGTGATGATAATGCTAAATTAAGATCTACTTTGCAAAGGTTTCTTTCGGGAAAGAAATCCCTAAATGATGTCCTAGAGCACTCTACCAAACAAGTTGGTACTAGTGGTTTAGGATATAATGGGACTGCTCCCAAAGGTAAGAAGAAGAAGGGTAAGAAGAAGAGTGTGGAACCTCCAATTTTCAATGGAGAGTCTTCCGGCTCTAAAAACCCAATGGTTTGTATTCATTGCAAATGTGATGACCATTATTCTACCTATTGTCCTTACAAGCCCAAGGGGACCAACCCAAAGATGAAATGGGTCCCCAAGCTAACCCCGGACCCCAAAGTTTGAGTTGGGTTCCGACATCCTCTTTTCTTGCAGGTTCAAAAGAAATGGATTGTTGATAGTGGCTGCTCTAAACATATGACTGGAGAAATCAGCCATTTCAACAAATTTGTGAAAAAGAAAGGAGGATCGGTAACCTTCGGGGACAACAAGAAGGGTAAGGTTATAGGTGAGGGTGATGTAGGCAATGAATTATGTATTAAAAATGTATTGCTTGTTGATGGCCTACATCACAATTTAATTAGTGTTAGCCAATTATGTGATAATGGTTATCTTGTGCTTTTTACTTCTTTAGAATGCTTGCTTCTAGATTCCCTATCCTACAATGTTATATATAAGGGAACTAGAAATGGTAATCTCTATGTGATTGTTCTCGATGATCTTAAGCCCATACTAAATAGATGCTTAGTTGTGGATAAAAATGATCTTTCGCTTTGGCATCGTCGTTTGGGTCATGTGAATTTGCATCAAATGAAGAAATTGAACAAAAAGGACTTGGTTCGAGGACTTCCTAAATTGGATTTTGAAAAGGATGAGGAATGTCAACCTTGTACACAAGGGAAACAAACCAAATCCTCCTTCAAATCCAAAGGAGTCATGAGTACCAAGAGAGTTCTTGAGCTTCTTCATATTGATCTTTTCGGACCAATGAGAACACAAACGCTTCGTGGCTCCAAGTATTGTCTTGTTATTGTTGATGATTTTTCTAGATATACTTGGACTTTCTTTCTCGTTTCTAAAAGCGATACACTTGATGTTTTCTCGAGCTTTTGTAAACGAGTTGAAAACGAAGCTTCTTGCCATGTTGTTTCCATCCGTAGTGATCATGGGGGAGAGTTTGAAAATGATCTCTTTGAACGTTTTTGTGAAAAATCGGGTTACTCGCACAATTTCTCTTCTCCTCGCACACCTCAACAAAATGGAGTTGTTGAGAGGAAGAATAGATCGCTACAAGAGATGGCTAGGACCATGCTTCTTGAGTATGACACTCCTAAGAAGTTTTGGGCTGAAGCCGTTAGCACCTCATGTTTTGTGCAAAACCGAGTTTTCACACATCCGACTTTCAAGAAAACCCCCTATGAACTATGGCGTGGTAGGAAGCCGTCTATTGACTTCTTTCATGTTTTTGGATGTCCTTGTTTTGTTTTAAACACTAAGGATTCTCTCGACAAGTTTGATCCGAAATCATACAAGGCTTTTTTCCTAGGCTATAGCACTACTAGCAGGGCATATAGAGTATTTAACATTGATCTATCTAAAATTGAAGAATCTATAAATGTTAAATTTATTGAAACTAACCCTGTTAGTAGCAAGCATATTGGTGATGATGATGTTGCAGATGAAATAATTCCTATCTTAAAAGATCTCAACATCAAAGACAAAGGCAAGCAGGTTGCAGAAGAAGAAAAAGAAGAAGAAAAGAAGGATCCCACTCCCCGCTTTGCAAAGAATCACCCCAAGGAGTTGATCATTGGCCATCCGTTTGAGAGAGTGAGGACACGAGCTACTCACAACAAAGAACAAGCAGATAGTGCCTTTATCTCCCAACTAGAGCCAAAGAACATCAAAGAGGCCCTTGGTGATGATGAGTGGATCCTTGCCATGCAAGAAGAGCTTGAGCAATTTGAGAAGAACCGTGTGTGGACTCTAGTGCCAAGACCAAACGATAGAAAGATCATTGGCACCAAATGGGTCTACCGCAACAAGCTTGATGAGCAAGGAAAAGTGGTAAGGAACAAAGCAAGGTTAGTAGCACAAGGTTACAACCAACAGGAAGGTATTGATTTTGATGAAAGTTATGCTCCTGTTGCTAGATTAGAATCTATCCGTATGCTACTTGCTTTTGCTAGTTATAAAAATTTCTTGCTTTATCAAATGGATGTTAAAAGTGCGTTTTTGAACGGTACAATCGAGGAGGAAGTATTTGTTGCTCAACCTCCGGGCTTTGAAAATGACAAATTACCCAATCATGTTTATTTGCTACAAAAAGCTCTCTATGGACTCAAACAAGCACCTCGAGCTTGGTATGAGAAATTAAAGAACTTTTTGTTAGATAATGGGTATGTCATGGGCAAAGTTGATTCTACTTTGTTTCTAAAACACACTTCTAACCATTTTCTTATCATACAAATATATGTTGATGATATCATTTTTGGCGGGACTGATCTTGATCTTTGCAAGGAGTTTCGTTCTCTTATGCAGAGTGAATTTGAAATGAGCATGATGGGTGAGTTGACCTTCTTCCTCGGCTTTCAAATCAAGCAAACAAAGGAAGGAAACTTCATCAACCAAGGCAAATACACAACTGAACTACTCAAGCGCTTTGGGGTGGAGAACATGAAGCCGATGGATACACCCATGTCAAACACCGCCAAACTTGATAAAGATGAAGAAGGTGAAAAGGTAGATGAGAAGCTCTATAGAGGTATGATAGGAAGTTTACTTTACTTAACTGCCTCTAGACCTGACATTATGTTTAGTGTTGGATTGTGCGCTCGCTTTCAATCTTGCCCTAAGAAGTCGCATCTCACTGCTGTTAAGAGAATTTTGAGGTACTTAGCCAAAACTCAAAATTTTGGTCTATGGTACCCTAAATCAAGGGATTTTACTCTTACGGCATATAGTGATGCGGATTATGCAGGGTGTTTGATTGATAGAAAGTGCACAAGTGGCACTTGCTTCCTTCTAGGACCATGCTTAGTGTCTTGGTTCTCCAAGAAACAAAGCACAGTGGCATTATCAACTACCGAAGCTGAATACATTACAGCCGGGAGTTGTTGTGCACAGGTCCTATGGATGAAGCAAATGCTCCAAGACTTTAACATATTTTTTGATGCTTCTCCTATCTATTGTGACAATACTAGTGCAATTAACCTTTCTTATAATCCTATATTGCATAGTAGAGCTAAACATATAGAGGTTCGCCATCATTTTCTTCGTGACCACATTGCCAAGAAAGATATCTATATCACACATGTGGACACGGAAAATCAGTTGGCGGACATTTTTACAAAACCCCTAGCTAGAGATCAATTTAACTTTATTCGATCTAAACTGCTCATTATTGATTTAAATGATATTGCTATGTGATCTAGCTAGTGATCTATATCCTATATGCTTGCTCATGTCATTCTTCACCTTATGTTTCCCATACATGCTTGCTTATGCTTTTTTTGTCAATCAATATGCCTAGTTTTTTGCTTGTTTTTGGGTTTTTATCGAATTTCGCGTTTTATCGCTAAATAGTGCCCAATGATGAGCAAAATGTGCCTAGGTATGTTATTTATGCATAATAGAATGGAAAAATAAATTTGATAGGCATGTATGTGGCTAGAATCTAAGATTTAGTTTGCTAGGTCAGGTTGACCATCGGTCGAGTTTCACCCCTGAAAACTCGACCGATCAGGAGCCGAGAGTGGTTCTTCAGTGACCAATCGGTCGAGTTGTCCTGTCTCAGAACTCGACCGATCGACGGGCTGCGCCAACTTAAAACTTAGGATCGGCCGACTATTTTCCCTTGCAACTAGAAAATAGTCGACCGATTCCTTTTCTCTTGGCCCGTGCTCTCCACCCTAGCCCTAACCCTTCCCCGTTCCCAGCCCTAGGGTGCCCTAGCAGCTTGCTCCTGACCTTCCCGGGCGACGGCTGTGTGTTCTTGTTGGGTTTTGAGGTTCATTTTTGCTTGTGTGTGCGTTTTCTCCTCTAGTTCTTGCTTCCATGGCTTCCCACAGGAGAAAACGACCCGCCCCTAGCAATGCCCCAGCTTCCTCCTCGACCCAACGGTTGATTCCCTTTGATAACACCACGTTTGTCTCTCTAGAGGCTGTCAATAGGTATAAGGATCTCCTTCCTAGGTCTCCTTTTCCTTTCCGCCCCCTAGTTAGTCCAACTCGTTTTCAAAACCATATCAAATCCATCGCACAGCTTCTTGCACATCACAACCTTTCCGCCTTTGCGATCAAGAGTGACTGCTTCAACAATCAGTTAACTAGTACCAAAGCAGTTCACGAGTTCTATGCTAATCTATGCTGGAACTATGATTCGATTGTTCCTCCGCCAAATACCGAAATAGTCCTAACATCGATGATCGCCGGTCGTCGGTTTCAACTCTCCGAGGAGACTTTCAATCTCTATCTTGCCGGAGATGAAGAAACCACTACTTGGCGTCGGGGCTATGACGAGTTTTTTGATCTTTTAGACCCGGAAGCCTTTTACAAACATCATGAATTGACTTTACCGGATATTCATCGATATTTGAAAAAGCCTGACGTGGCCTATAAGAAGCGGTCCACCCTTCCCTCCTCCTCCCTTGACCTCCGGAAGCGCATCCTAGCCCTTGTGCTTAACTGCAACATCCATCCAAAGCGCAATCAAACGGATATTGCAGAAAACACAGCGGTTTTGATGTATTGTTTGTTGAACAACATAGGTGTCAAGTGGGCTCGTTACATTCTTCATCACATGACCTGCTTTGACAAAGGCAAGAACACCAAGGGCACCCACCCTCCCTATCCAGCCTTGATCTGTGGTCTCTTCCAGTTCGCCACTGACAAATCACTCTTTTCCGACTTCCATTACCCGGTTGCTCGAAAGGGAGTGTGCATTAGTGAAACCACTCTTCTAAAGTCTGTGTCTGCCCCTGGTGCTTCTGGCTCTGCCTCTGCCTCTGCCCCTGCTTCTGGTGCCCCTCCCACCTCCACCCAGGCTCCACCCCCGCAGCCCCACCCTCGCCCTAGCCGTGCGTCTTTCAGAGCATCCAATGAAACCCTTCTAGGTTACATGATGCATGAACAGGCGTACAATCGCCAGGTCCAGGATCATCTCCATCAGGATTTGTGTTCGATCATGTCTACCATGAACCTATCCTACCATGAACCTATCCTGCTCTTCTCCCTACCCAGCATACCAGCCTTATCCGGGTAGTGCTTATGCCTCCTATGCATATGAGCATTACTTTCCTGCTCCACCACCGTATGCTGCCGAGCCTTCCGCTGCTGCTCCACCTCAGTATCCCTCCAGTAGCTCTACTCCTGCTTATCTACCGCTTCCTGCTGGCCCCCTGGCCACTCTGCTCGCGTCCTTGGGGGACTCTGCTCCTTCCTTTCCGCAGGCCCAGGAGCTCCTAGCTCTTGGCATGTCGTGGGCTGAGCAGAATGCCCGCTGGCCCGGTCGCTCCTTTGGTTCTGCTGACGAGGAGATGCCCGACCAGGATGAGGATGCCGACGAGGATGCTGATGATGATGGTTCTTCTGCCGAGGATGGCGATGATGGTGCGGGTTCTGCTGCTGGAACAACTGCCCCGCCTTCGGATGGTGATGAGGACTACAGCCCCGGCGATGACGAGGACACAGTTGACATAGATAGCTTAGATGTCTAGGAGGTTGTCTTAGATTATAGTCTAGTATGTCTATTATATATCTTTCTAGACTCTTTTGTATAAGCAACATCCTGGCACATTAGTCTGAGCTGTACTATTTTTTTATTCTCTGTTTTCTCACTTTTTATGGTTGTAGTCGCTTATGAGAACATATGTCTGAGTTGGAATATCATTGCTACACTTTTGCTATTTCATCCGTGTTATCTTCTGCTTGGTGTTTGATGAGCTATATTTTGATTCTGACTTGGATTGTATGTTTCTCCTCTGTGGTTGTATGTTATATGCCTTTACACTGTTGTTTATCATCTTTTGCATATCTGTGTGGTTGAGTCTTGGAGAAGACCTAGATCATGCTCTTCTACACCCCCTTCCTTTTTTATAATGTCAAAAGGGGGAGAAATATTTCATGGTCTGAAACTCAATCATATTGTTTTTATGGTGGTAATACTATTGCCTTCTTGCCTAAGTGATCCCTTTCTTGTAAATTTGCTGATTGATCATATGACATGTAAGGGATTACATATTACATGGATTTTGGTTTTGCTATGTATAGAAAACCTAACATGCAGGTGAGAGGAAGCATAAATTGAGGGGGAGCAATTCAAATTATTCTTATCATGAATCCCCCTAATTCACAAGGCAAAGGTTTAATTTTCTTATCCTTTTCAATATGCTTGAGGAATGGTTTGCCATTGTCAAAAAGGGGGAGAATGTTGACCTAGAGGTTGTACATTACCTATATTTTGATAATGACTTAACCATTCCATTCATATGTATCTAACATGTGCGTTAAAGATTGTTTGCAGACATTAGGTACATGAAAAGGATCACATATACAAGCCCTAGAATGGGCCAAGTGCAAGCCAAATTGACTACAAGTGTGCAATTTAGGATTTCCATGTAAATCACCTTAGAACATAAATGTAATCACTTGTAACGATGAATATGCTTGTAACTTAGAAGAGAAAAATGTTTGGGACAAAATTCACCAAGTGCTAATCACTTTTATTGCAAATTAGAAAATCCATTTCAGGCACTTGGTCGGTCGAGTTTCCCACCCTAAAACTCGACCGATCATCCTGAGTCGATTTTCTGAAGATTGCAATCGGTCGAGTTGTGCACTCACAGAACTCGACCGATTGGGTAGTAGGCCAATTCCAGTTGGAATGGTCGGTCGAGTTTCCTCAGGACAAACTCGACCGATCAATTCAACATCGAATTGCCTGCTACCTGATCGGTCGAGTTACACCCATTGATACTCGACCGATTGCACTGTACGGAGTTTGCAGAAAAAGTAATATGACCGTTGGTGAATTGTTTTGGGCAAAAATATAGCCGTTTTCTTGAAGGAAAAACGACCACTTATGCACCCAAGTGTCCCACAACATAAAGGGTCACCCTCAACTATAAATAGAACCCCTTGGACTTCATTCCAAGCTGCTCTTCCATTGCAAACTTGGTTCTAGCTTAGTTGAGAGTATTCCAAGCCCTTGAGCCCCTTTCTCTCTCTACCTTCAAGACAAATTCGTGAGTGAGATAGGTTC
The DNA here is from genome assembly GCA_963693085.1 of Alisma plantago-aquatica. Taxonomy (NCBI): domain Eukaryota; kingdom Viridiplantae; phylum Streptophyta; class Magnoliopsida; order Alismatales; family Alismataceae; genus Alisma; species Alisma plantago-aquatica. The sequence goes on from OY856409.1 coordinate 1,658,966,771, forward strand.
CTTTGTATGAGAGTTATCCTTTGTGCTATGTAAAGCTCTCTCTTCTTTCTTCCCACCTCCAAATCAAATAGAAGATTGATTGAAGCTTCTTCTCCGAGTGAAAGAGGAGTTGTTGTTGTTCTTCTCCGAGTGAAGGGGAAGATGTGTTGCTGATCTTCAAGAGTGAAGATTGATCGTTGCTCCAGCTCCCTTGGTGAAGGGAAAACGTGGGCAAGCTCTCCAAGTGAAGGAGAGGTGCAAGGCAAGCTCAAGTAAGATAGGTAATTCCTGCAAGGCTGAAGACAAAGGTGAGATTGGGTAAGTCCTTTGTAGAAGGCTGAAGAATCTTGCTTTGTGGGTAAGTCCTTGGATAGGTTGAAGATCTTAGCTTGTGTAATTAAGCCCTTGGTTATGTGGTTTATGTTTCTTGTAATCTTATCGTGATAAATAAGAGGACCATGTTGCAAATCCTAGAGTCTAACCAACTCTAGGTAGTGGACTGACATAGCTCCTAAGTTTAGGACATGGAACCACTCTAAACCACCTGTCCAAGTGCATGATATTCATTATCTCTTATCCTTGCTTTGTATGCTAGAATAGGATATCAAATTGCTACTTGCATTAGTTTTTACACTTCATTTAAATTGGTGGTCTAATCGATTTTGTGAAGTGTGTGTAGCTCTATTCACCCCCCCCCCTCTAGAGCCCATCGATCCAACAATTTCCATATAGTTAAAATATTCTACCCACCTTTTCTCATTCCTTAACATATTCCCACCGTCTTGCCAGGACAGTGACTATACAAAAGCGTAGTGGTACTGTCTATATTTATATTCCTATAAGGTTTCCAATATCCTTATGCCAATCATACCGTGGTATCTCCTCATGTTCATGAAAGTTTATTTGTTTACTTGATAATTTTTGACACGGGAAATGCACTTTCAAATTGAATTATTGTCATTTCCATGCTAGTTTTTTATATACTCCTAGATTTGCTAACTTTTTCCTTGAATTTTCATATATTATATAGTTATAAAAAAAATTATGGTGTCATGCTGACATCACCGGTTGAACCAATGAACCGAGAACCAGAAGTCTCACCGGTTCGGTTCTGACAACCTTGCTCCAGGTGCTACTTCACACTAATCAAGAAGTTCCTGATACATGTCTTAGTACCCGCTTTTAGATTATCTGCTTGAGGGGGAGTACTTTAGTGCTTGAGCGATTTATTGTAACATTGAGGGAGATAAATTCTTGTATGAGATTGATTATCTTTTTATTATGTTTAGTTTGTCTGTCTATTTTCAAGCTGACTTAGGAGTCTCCCAAACTCCAGCTTGACGGGGAGTGTTAGAGAGTCTATTTACTTAAGATATTTAGTCTATTTGTAATATGAGCCCAATTGTGTATTGGCCCATTAAAATTTGTCTTGTGTCTGTATGCTTCCCCTTTATCCTATATATAGGAAAGTGGTGTTGCCCTTCTATTAATAAGAAAAATCTACACGAGGGGAATTCCCCATTATATCGCTTTTCTACAAGAAGCACTCAGAGAATATGACGGGAAATAGCCGTCCTCGGGACGGCCAAGACTAAATTTTGATGCAGATGTCCAGAAACGGGATTGTCATATTGCAAGTTGCATGATTTGGAATGATGAAAGAATCGTGGATATTTGGTGGTTTCAATAAGGTGCAAGAGGCTAAATGCTCTATAAGAGCTTCATGCAATTAAGTATGGTCACCAGTTTGCAGTGAAAGAGCATGAAAACCGATTCTTGAATCGGATGCAGAAGTGGCATAAAACATTCTAATGTCCAAACTATATATCCCAACTAAGTATAAAGCTCTTGTGGAAGCATCTCGGTGTTGAAAGCATGGATCCGTATCTTCATGATCCAAAACAGAAGGCAGAGTGCAAAGCATTTCACGGATGGGATAATGAAATGGGAAGTGTGAAGCAACACTTTGGTAGAAGAAATTACCCAGCTAGTTTAATTTCTATTAGTGTGTTTACTTTTGTTTTGTTTGTGAGAAGAGGATAGGGTAAATGAGAAAACCTTCAGATTTCTCTAGAGAAAAAACGACCATGTTTCCCATCCACTCAAAATGAGAAAAGCCAATTATCATTCACAGGTTACAAAAAGAATGTATGATCGTTGTGAGATAACTCAGAGTCAAAATTGAAATTTAAAAGTGTCTTCTTCAGCTCTGAACTTAAGAATCAAGTAAATCTCTGATCATATTTTGAAGACAGTGACAAATACTGTTTTCATGTGTGAATTTGATTTGCAATTATACACTAATAACCAAAGCCAAAACACATAAAGCAGTATCTTAGTGGCCAGCCTCGAGTTTACAGAAGATAATGATTAGATGTAATGCTTTCTTATAAGTTCTTCAGAAGCAACAAAGAGGAATACACGAGTATTGTGGATACATTTCAATTTCACAAGGGAAATGTTCATTCCTTCTCTATCCACATGCAGATAAACAATTTGACACACCCCGTTATTTGCCCTCTAAGAAGCTGACTTTCCTATCACCTCTACCCAGAACTAAATTTTGTGGTTTGATTGAAAGCATTAAAAACTGTAGACTAAGCAGGTAATCTTTGTGTACCAAACCAATTGAAAAGTGAGATTTTAAAAAGGAATCATGTAATATGCTGGCTGACTAGTACAATGTAGATTCAGACCAAGAAAGTGATGCAACGTTATTCGATGATACAGATAAACCTTCAATGAGCTATTTTATAAATTTGGACTATGAAGTAACGATGGGAACAAATTCACTAGGTTCAAGCGTATAAGTAAACCAAGCCATCCACAATGGAATATTACAAAGAATCAAGTGTCCCAGTAGTATACAACTCAATTTGACGACTTCCTTTCAAGAATAGCATGATCAGCCAACTCTACATATACATAGGAGGAACGAGTGCCAGCACCTGGGTAAAGTCAGGGCAACGCCTACCCTCTCGATCACCTCCACGAATGTTCAGCCATCAGACGGGCTGCCAGTACTCTATCCGGTACCGCTCGTAGTCAGGATCGACGGTGACGATGACGTAGACGGCGTAGATCATCCCGGGAAGGTATCCCAGCATCGTCAATAGCAGGCAGATGCAGAACTCAAGCTGTGAAAAGGGGTGTGGATGTGAGGTCAAACTGACAAACAAAGCACATCAGCCGTAAAAAAGAGAGAGAAGTAGAAGGAAGAATTTGAATGGATAGTCTGTGTGTCTGTCCGAATTGTGAAGAAGGAAGACAAAGCCACGCGTACAGTGCAGCAGCCGTGGCGGAGACAGACACCGAGGGGTGGAATGAGAAGCGCGATGAGGATCTCCAAGAAGATCCAGTCTCTCCTCCCGTAGCACATGGCGGCTCGGAGTTGGACTCGACTACTGCAGGATCTGCAGCTGGAAAGACAGAAAGTCCACACCTCCTGCCACACGATGAATAACGATTATTCCCGGCAAGACGCTAACTTGCCTGGTTTACTTATGCCCTCGCCGTGCTCTGGGATGATTCTTGCTGCCCCGCGCTGGTTGAGCAATTGGACCACGCTAGGCCGATCCAACCTAGCCCACTCGTATGTTGAACCAGACTGGAGAGCATCCATACCCGATCCAACCTAGCCCACTATTAGACTCATCCAAACAGACTCATATTTCAAACTCCGTCTCCATCTAGGCTACTTGGACTATGTTAAAACCAAACTTGAGAGCCTCAAGACTAACCTACATATTTTTCCCCATAACTATATTCATGGTATATCAAAGTTGAAATACGGAGAATGCCGTCGAATAAATCTTACATCTATATTGTATTTGTATCTTACTTTTATACATTCATGTAGACAATTGATCTTCTATCTCAATCCCCAGATCAGTCATTCAATGCTCAATATGGGTTCCATGATGAGGGTGGCCTCTTGATCTTCAGTATTGGTGTAATTTAGCTAGCTAATTGCTAATCTTGTTCTAGTCGATTGTCTCTCATTCTCCACACTTTGTGGACTAAGTAGTCGGAGTCAAAGGTGAACCGACCTACCCCATGAATTGTCGGCGTGTCTCCACTATATCGAGTGGTGTGAGACATTGATGAATCATTATTTTATGTTCTCTCAAGTGATGAAGGTGAGGAAGCAGACTCAGTACGTTGTTTGGAGTCAAATTGAGCACTAGAAAAAAACTTTGTGGGTTGTTAGATACATCATTTGGATCAATGTTAAAAGTAGGTATGGTCTAGATGTCGGTCCCTCTTCTCTTGTTTTCATATCCCACATTCATTGTCTCCTCCTTTGCCCTCTTTCTCATATCTTGATATATCATTTGATTTTCTGTTGATTATAATTTCATTGCATATAGTGGTGCCCTCCTCCATCTCAAATGAAATGTACTTGCTTTTTTAACTCAAGCTTGCTTTCTATCTTATATGTTTCATTGTTTTCCTTACTAATGTTGTAATAACATGTCCCTTAAGTATCTACTAATCTTAGATTTAGAACAGACCCTAATCTGAGGTTTCACTTCAATAGATTCACTTTCGTGTTTCTTGCCTGATATGTAGATAAAATATCAATTTAATGACTTTCGATATAAAAAAATAAATTGAAGAGAATCATATGCCAATATTGAAATGAGATTAGAAAAGTGGAACTTATCAAGTGAAGGTTTTATTGAATTGACCTAAGTGTCTGAAGTAATGTTTGAATGTTAGAGTAAAGCAGGTAAGTTTGAAATGGTAATTTTAAACAAGAAAGGGAATGGCAGTAGAAGTACGTAGAAATCAATAAAGAAAAATATAAAGTAACTTGTGTAGAACAATTGGTTCAAGTGTCTAGAAGGATATAATTTAGTTAAGTGTTCGTTTTGGATACCAAGTTGAATTTTACTATGGCTGACGAGAACAGTTGATATGTCGATTGACTAATTATTAACAATACATATCACTTCCAATCATTGTTACAAGGGCCACATTTGAGTGTCATTTGTGAGGGTTCCTAGTGTAGTGAACCAGAGTCTGATGACATTTGAGTAGTTGAATAAAAAATATGGTAGAGGATGAAAGTAGTGGTTGAGTAAATGGTAGCAAGGTAGATAGTCGGCCAACTAGTCACTAGTCAAACCCACCAAAGTTGGTCCTTGATTTATTAGTGAGATAGGCTAAGGAGGGTTAGCAGCACATAGTGTAGTAATTAGTAGGGTTGCTACCAGCCATGTTATTCAACCGACTAATGGTTTAATAATAATAAATTTCCAAACAAATACAAATTTTCAAAAGTTAAAGTTCAATAGGAATTGAACTATAGAAGTCATCATATGAGCATGATTTAAGATGGCCTAACAATTCCAGACCCTAAAATCTTACTATGACAATTTTTGAGTGGTTTTGAGATTGATAGGGAGAATGGAGGAAGAGATAGGAAGAACTGATATAACTAAGATAGCTCAACCTCATTGCAACTTAGTATGACTATGAGATTTGGTAAATGGATGTTAAAATTGTATTCCTTAATGGGAATATTCATGAGGATGTGTGCACCACACAACCTGAAGGTTTTCTAAATCTAATAAATGCAAATAAAGTATGTAAGCTACAATGGTCAATCCATATATTGAAGTAAGCATCTCAGAGTTGGAATCTTCGATTTGACAAGACCGTCCAAGATTTTGACTTCAGTCAAAATAAAGATGAAACTTGTGTTTACAAAAGGTTAGTGGGAGCATATTTGTATTCCACATATTGGTGGGGAATGACATCCTTATCCTACAAATGTCAAAACCTGGTTGGGAGAGTATCTTCTCTGTGAAGGATTTAGGTGAAGCATCCTATAATCTAGGAATTAAAATCTATAGAGATAGATCTAGAAGGCTTCTTGACCTAAGTAAGAGCACAAACATTGGCAAGATGATGAAGGGGTTCAACATGCATGACTCAACGAGAGAAAATTTGCCCATGTTCCATGGTCTTAGTCTCTCAAGAGCCTAGTGTCCCAATTCTTATGGAGAATGGGAACACATGAGTAAGATGTCATATGCATCCGTTGTTGGATCTATCATGTATGTAATAATATGTACTCATCCTGCTATCTCATATGTATGGGACATGACAAGTAGATATCATGCATATCCCTGTGAAGGTCATTGGACTGCCATAGAGAGCATTCTTAAGTACTTGAGAAGCACTAAAGATTAGTTCCTAGTTTATGGTAATAAGAAGAGTTGGGTGTAAAGGATTACACCATAGCAAGCTTCCAAACCAACAAAGAAGATTAGCAGACACAAATTTTTGTGCTTGACCTTAAAGTAGATCTGTAAGTTGGAAAAGTTCCAAGCAAGAGACAATCATTGATTGTACAACAGAAGTTGAGTACCTTGTTATTTTGAACATAGCAGAGGATATTGTATGAATCAAGAAGTTCATCTAGTGAACTTGTGGGAGGTTTCAACCATTGATGACACATTAGAAATATTGTAATGACAATGGAGCTTTTGGATAAGATAGAAAACCCATATAGCATACTATGGCATTTCCATCTCATATGGGAAATTGTACATCGAGGAGATGTGAAGAGTTGCAAAGTACCAACTAGCAGCAAATGTTGTTGACCCGCTACAAAAGCACTTACATAGTAGAAACATAATGGACATATTAAGATCACTTGAAATGAGATTAGTAGGTGATTGGCTCTAAGTGAAAGTGGGAGTCTGTAGGTATTTATGCCCAGAGAGACAATCATATAATGATTGTAATGAAGCATCATACACTTGATTTCATAATAATAAAGGTAATTTGGTCTATTATGTTTGTCTCAGTCATAAGATGATGACACATACGTAGTAGATGTCTAAAGTATGATGTTACTCGATGACGTATGTCTTCAGGTTGAGGACCTAAAGAATGAGATCAGATGTATGATAAGAGTATATATACTCTTGTTATGTCCCGAGTCATATATTGTTGTGGAAGAAAAATAGACAATAGTAATACATAAGACTAGAATGTGTATTCACTGATGACAGAGTATCATTAGTCATGATATAGGATATCAACTCAAACACATGGGAATTGGTTATAGAATACTGTACCATATAGACCCACATTGAGAGTGATACATGGAGACCATGGAATGGTAGTCACAATCATCTCTCAAACTAATAGTGATTCTTAAGACCTGAAGTCACTACACTCATCACAATTTTTCAATGAACTTTAAAATCATCCAACATGACCTTGGATAAGGGTTGTCATAAAGGTTATGCTTTGGGTACATTGTGACACATGGGGATCAATTGTGAGTGATGTAAATGGGATTTGTCCCTCCTATAGGAGTTGATATCCTGGCCACTTGATAAGCGAGACTGAGAAACATATGGCCATACTTGTGTGACTCAATATGTGATATGTGAGCTCACATGTATCTCATTAAGTATGCTCTAGCTCAAGGAACATGGATTGAATATTAAGAGGATGAAGATTTCATGCCTCAAGTTCAATCGAGATATTCGAGACAAAGGAACTATACGATCACAATAACATTGATCACAAATTTTAGGTTGAAATTGTTCTCCAATTTTCCAATTACTTGGGTAGTAATGATGTGTTGCTAGATAATGCTCATTGTTTGTGAAGTCATAATCTAGTAATGGACATTCACTGCCTACGCAATTTGGGACTTATACAGTCACACACATAGGATGCACCTATAATAGGAGTTTATTCATGAATAAGGACTGACTTGATTGCTATAATGTTTAGGTAATCAACTTAAACAACATTAGCTAACAGTTTGCTGACTGGAGTGTCTGATTGATCGATTGAGAATGCCAGTCGACTGACAGAAGTGTCTAGTCGACCTACTGGAGTGTCCACTCGACTGAGATTGGATGATTAGTAAGACTGGATCAAGGATCAATGTTGATGTCATTTCTTGCATTAATCGTCCCGTTTGTGAATAGGAAATATGGCCAATCGACCTACTGGAGTGTCCAGTGGACTGATTGGTGTGCTAGTTGGTTGACTGGGAGTCTAGTTGACTAACTCGTGATTTGCAGTTGTTGAAAATTCATGGAATTAGTCTCCTCATGTCCCCAGGTTTGTATAAACTTGGCTCATTCACTCCTATATAGAAGGAGGGGTGGCTAAGGCTCTCATGACAAGTATCCTAATCTCAACGTTGTAGTAACATGAGAGTCAGAGACATCTTACCCGTAAAATGGAGAGATAGCCAAAGGGGAGAAAGATCGATGCTAGGACGTTGACAACTTGAAGAGCAACTCCTTCCCAATAGTTCTAGAATGATAGGAGTTCCCAGTGGTCCTCCTGGACTACATAGAGGTGTGGAGGCCATTGCCACCACACTAGGAGAACACTGTCAGCCGTCGTCCATGGTGTTGCATCAAGAGGCTGGAAATGAAAACAGTTTGTGTTTTGCTTGATAAAGAACCATGAATCTGCAAGGATTGTTGCTAGACTTGCTCCAGGACCATGTATACTCCTCGCAATTCTCCTTCTAGATTCATAGTAATTGACATGATATGTTGGTTATGGGAAATATAGACAAAAAAATTGTTCTCGCTGCCATCTCTATCACCCTATTTCCCAACACAAATATCCCACCATTAACAATCAAATCCCCTATAAATATTTCTACCCAATGTTGTTGATAAAGAAAAAATGTCTACCTTGTATACATCACGAATCATACTAAAAAAGTTTGCTTTAAATTATCATGTATTTTTTTTTACATTTTCAGATGCATTTTAATATCACTTAAGTTTCTTAACAATATATTCACATATATATAAATATATATACATATATATGTATATGTGTGTGCATGTTGTGTGTGTTAAAATAGTCATTATTTCCATTGGTTATAGATAGTTCTTGGTTTTTTATTGCAACTTAGTAGATAGGTTATTCAATAATATATCACATTTTGTTGAAATTTATGTTTTGAGGATTAAAAGTAATTAGCAATATTTAAAGCACACTTTATTTCAAACTCCTAAAGTCTATAGCTCAAAATTTTGTTTTAGTTCTTAAGAAACAACTTATGTATTATTGACAAATACAACAAACAAACAAATCATTAATGAAACCCTAAGTACAAGTAAACCATAAGAAGTAATTCAGAGAAGTGCTCCTCATTAAGATCAATTCAGTAAGTCTAGTAATTCAGTAGAATGCAGAAGAGAGAGCAATCAATCTAATGATATATATGTAACCATAAATACAGTAGCAATAGAAGCTTTGAACGATGTAGAATCAATATTTGCTTTCAATGGGCCGGTTTTGAAAACAAAATGGGTGGTCACCATGACTCATGCACAAAGTGTTGTGAACAAGGTGAAATGAATAGAGTCACCATCATAGTTATAATAAAAGTGAGGAAACCCATTAAAAATCTTCAAAAAGAAAGTAGATAAGGCATATATGATCATTCAAAGATCTGAATAACATACATGATTAGGCATGGTGAAGGTATTAGGCACCCCCATGTGCCTGAACTCAATACAGACAACTGGGGTAAGGTAACAAAGAGATATTTCACATTTAAAGCTAAGTCTAAATTAAAATATAATATGAAAATGTGTGTGTTAGTGTGATGACCTAGAATTTGGATACTTAAAGAATTTAGTTATGTTGGACCTAACAAGAGTACATTGATCTTATTTGAAGTTTTCTTACATGATAAGCTTAATCAAGGGAAGTTAGATGAAGCAAATTAATGTTTAGGTAAGTGATATTTGAACACTTACGAGGCCAAGGCCAATTTATTAGTCTCCACAAACTCAAGTGATAAATTCATGAGCATTGAGGTTTATGATGAATAACTTGGTAATTGTATTGACCATAGTACTCTTATGAAATAATTGATTTGGAGGACATTAGTGATGTCATATGATTGGGATTTGGCCCTTTGAATATATAGTACTTAGGTATAGATTTTATGTCATGCAGTCTTTTACTCACTTAGCTGTGCGGCACCTTGGAAGCCACCAGCCATAGATCCAGGACCAGGTCATTCTTAACCTCCGAAAATTGAGGAGCATAAGAGGGTTGTTGACCGGCCTAAATCACGCGTCGAAAAGGAGCAGATTTGAAGTAGTCGTACTTTTAAATTACCCGACTCTTAGGCCCCCGCAACGATGAGGGGGTTTGAAGTAGCAATCGGGGTCGAACCACAGGGACAAGGGTGATAGTGTTAAGAACACGGAATCAACACATTACACTCCGACAGAAGCAAGGTGAGGATAAAGTTCCCAAAGGGAACAACAGACGAAGATCGGTAAAATAAAAGAAAACTATCTCCAATTGGAGTTATAAGGAAAATTAAGGTTTTTGGCATTTATCAGTTTTTAGGTGTTTAGCGCAATAGAACCAGAGGAGATAACACCATTGCCTCGGTAAGGAACAAAGGAGGAAAACTTCGACATAGAAAGCAGCAGCAGGAAACATCCAGTACCCCTTCTCTCAAAGAGGGTACCTCTAACTAAGCACCAACACCCTCTCTTAAGGTTTTTGGACTTGGGTTAGAGTGGAAAGATAACTGAAGCAACTTCGATCCCGGAACTTCATTCACCCTATTATGAGTCTAGGGTAGTCCATGAGTTAGGGATGTGAAGGGTTGAGGTGACTAGGATAGCATCTGCCTAAGGTCTGGCTAAAGTCTCTGAGCTACTTTGCTTGGCAATCACGAGGCTACCTATAAGGCAGTGTGAGTCTACCTGGCCGATATCCTAAATGTCCCCTATTTCTTGGGCATACCTTAAATTAGGATCTTTCTCATCTATAGAAATTCCCTCTCATCTTTTTTATAGGAATATTTCTCACTTATCTTCATGATATAAGGTTAGGAAGAAAGTCTCTCTATTTAGAAAGTCATAACGACCGACTAATAAGGATTTTAGGATGTCCTCCACAAACCGTAACATTGAGAACATCAATTATTAATAAAGGAGAATAATGAAATATCATTTGATAATAATAATAATGATAAAGACAACTATAATTGAGTAGCAAATCTAATATGTCCAAATTAATTTTAGGATGCCTCCTAAGACTCGCAACTCAAAGGCCTCAGAGGAATCATCCTCTAAGAAGAGAAAAGAGCCTGAAACCTCTAAAGTACCTGATCCCGATGTTGCGGCCAAGGAAAGGTGGGAGGAACAAAAGAAAATCCTTCTAGATTTTATGGAAACCCTCGCCACAAAAGGAACCCCTGAACCTAGCTCCTCTAGGAAGAAAGAAGTAATGGTGATAGACTTTATTAAGCTTAACCTTGATTCCTTTTTGGGGGAGGATCAGCCCGAGGTAATGGACAAGGCTGAAGCCTGGATTTTATCCATAGAGAATGGTTTTCATACCCTAGAAGTACCCAATGAGAAGATGGTCAAGTTCGCCACCAATATGCTTAAGGGAGGGGCAAATATCTGGTGGGAGAACTATGGCGGGAATAGGGGTGAGGAAATAGACAACATGGGGTGGGAAGCCTTCAAAACCCTCTTCACTGATCATTTTATGCCCATAGACGAGAGGAAGAGGAAGGAGAAGATGTACATGGAGTTAAGGTAGGGTAGTCTTTCAGTAGCTGATTACACTTAGAAGTTTAGGCTTCTGGAGTGTTATGCACCCATCAGGACTGAAGACCGCCTTACTGAACACTATGTTGACTGCCTCTCCGCCCACCTAAAAACCCTAGTCATATACTCTCGTCCCAGAAGCATAGATGAAGCCCTAGATATGGCCCTCAAGCAGGAGAGAGAGTAGGGCATGCAGAAGCCTTCCAGTATGTGGTACTTAGGGTTAACCACAACTGAAGAGGATAAGTTTAGAAAGTTCAACCCAGGCCATAACGACAAAGGATCAGGGAAAGGAGGAGGTTCAGGAAAAGGAGGACAGAAGCACAACCGAAATCAACAGAAGATAGTCCACCTGAAGTGAAAGACTTGCGGATGACACCATGGTGGAGTATGCCGCCACACCAAGCCAGTCTGCTATAACTGCAAGAAGGAGGGTCATTTTGTCGCCAAGTGCCCCACTCCCTCCATCTTTGGCAATCCTGCAGCAGGTGCTCCGCAGCCTCAAGGACACCGCAATGGTAGGGTATTTGTAGTGAGTGCAGAAGAGGCTAAGGCAAATCCAAACCAGCTCTGTGAAGGTAACCAAATATCTTTATAATTCAATATCTTGTTCAAGCCTGCAATTATTCATACTTGATTATCATGTGTAGGCATTGTAATATTAAATGGCCATCTGGTTAAGGCCTTATTTGACTCTGGATCTACAAACACATTTATTTCTCGAACCCTGGCATCTATTTTAAACCTTCATATAAGGGACTTGGGATATATTCTAGATGTGTCTACTCCTAGTGGCAAAATACTCACAACTCTACAGAAAACTGATGAACTTTCTCTTAAATATGAAGATCATGATATGCCCTTTGAATTTATTCTCTTAACTATGGAAGACTTTGATGTTATACTTGGTATGGACTGGATTTACACATACCATGCTCACATTGATTGTAGAAACAAGATGGTGGTCCTCTCTCAACCTCATTCTTATCCTGTAAAAATCCCTAGGGGAAGCAGATTCTGTAATAATATTATAATCTCCTCTCTTAAAGCTAAAAAGCTCATTTCTCAAGGATGTAAAGTCTTCCTCACATTAGTCTCGGAGACCAGTACTAGTAGCGGGCCTGTAGAAAGTATGGAGGTGGTACGTGACGTCCCTGATGTTTTTCCAGAGGAGCTTCCTGGGCTGCCTCCAAATAGAGACATTGAGTTCTCCATAGATCTTCTTCCTGGAACCACTCCGATTTCTAGGGCACCGTATAGGATGGCTCCTGCTGAGCTTATGGAGTTGAAGAAACAGTTGCAAGAACTTCTTGACAAAGGTTTCATTCGTCCTAGTGTTTCCCCCTGGGGTGCTCTTGTTCTTTTTGTTAAAAAGAAGGATGGTTCTATGTGTATGTGTATTGACTATCGCATGTTGAACCAAGCTACTATTAAAAACAAGTATCCTCTCCCTCGTATTGATAATCTATTTGATTAGCTTTGTACTGCTAAAGTTTTCTCAAAGATTGATCTTCGTTCTGGCTACCATCAACTTAAAATCAAGGATTCTGATATTTCTAAAACCGCTTTCCGAACTCGTTATGGGCATTACGTATTTCTAGTGATGCCATTCGGGTTGACCAACACACCAGGTGTGTTTATGAATCTGATGAACAAAGTCTTCCAACCCTATCTTGATGAGTTTGTGGTCGTCTTCATTGATGATATCTTGATCTATTTCGATTCGATGGAAAAACACCGGGAACACTTGCGAGCATATCTTGACATTCTTCAAACCCAGAGATTTTATGGCAAGCTTTCTAAATGTGAATTCTGGATCGATAAAGTCATGTTTCTTGGACATGTCATTTCTGGAGGTAGTATATCTGTTGATCCCGCCAAAGTCTCCGCTGTACTTGATTGGCAACCCCCTCGAAATCCTTCTGAAATTCAGAGTTTCTTGGGATTAGCTGGCTACTATCGTCATTTTATTCCAAATTTCTCCAAAGTTTCACTTCCTCTAACCAAGATTACTCGGAAGGATGAGCACTTTATCTGGTCAGCTACTTGTGAGTCCAGTTTCCAGCAGTTAAAGCAGAAGTTGACGTCGGCTCCTATTCTTGTTCTACCCTCTGGCAACGAAGGGTTTGTGCTATTCACTGATGCTTTGAGGAATGGGTTAGGGTGTGTCCTGCAGTAGAATGGTAAGGTAGTGGCCTTTGCGTCTAGACAGCTAAAACCCAATGAACTTAATTATCCCACCCATGATTTGGAATTAGCTGCAATCATTCATGCCCTCAAAATCTGGAGGCACTACCTGTACGGGGCAACATTCGACATCTTCACTGATCACAAAAGCCTAAAGTACATCCTGACTCAGAAGGACTTGAATCTGCGTCAATGCCGATGGATTGAATACCTAAAGGACTACGATTTCACTATTTCCTATCATCTGGGTAAGGCAAACGTAGTCGCTGATGCCCTTAGTAGAAAAAGGGCAGTGTGTGCATCTCTATCTGTCCCTGAATGGAGGAATATGGAGGATCTGGTAGGCTGGAAGCCGCAATTTCTGTCGGACCGTTTGCATGTTAACAACATCTCCATCACGTTCAACTTGCATTTCGAACTTCTTGAGGCACAGAAGGCTAGTCCCGATCTTGCAGAGCTCTCTTCTCTCCTGTCAAAGCCGCAAACACATCTGTCTGTGGGTCTTGATGGTGGTCTTCGTTACAAGAATCATATGTGGGTTCCTGAGCAGTCAGCTGTAAAGACAACAATTCTTAGTGAAGCACATGGGTCCAAGTACACGGTTCATCCAGGCACAAGAAAGATGTATAAAGACCTGCAACATCAGTTATGGTGGAGGGGCATGAAGCATGATGTTGCCGATTTCGTGTCCAGGTGTCTGACGTGCCAAAGGATAAAGGCCAAACATCAGAGACCAGGCGGTCTACTACAACCCCTTGAGATCCCAGAATGGAAATGGGAACACATCACCATGGATTTTCTGGTGGGGTTACCCAAGACTAGGAAGGGATACGACGTTGCATGGGTCATAGTGGATCGTCTCACCAAGTCAGCTCATTTTCTTCCAATGAAGACTACTGCAAAAGTTTCTGAGTTGGCCGACCTCTACATATGGGAGATAGTACATCTGCATGGAGGTCCAGCATCCATTGTCTCAGACAGGGACCCAAAGTTCACTTCAAAGCTATGGAAGCAGGTTCAAGAGGAATTGGGCACCAAATTGAACTTCAGTACAGCCTACCATCCGCAGACAGACGGGCAGTCAGAGCGTACAGTGTAGATTCTGGAGGATCTTCTGCGAGCTTGTGTGCTCGATTGGGAAGGCTCATGGGACTACTACCTGCCTTTAGCTAAGTTTGCCTATAATAATAGCTATCAGGCAAGCATTGGGATGCCTCCCTTTGAATCTCTTTATGGCCGACCATGCAGCTCTCCATTACACTGGGACGACGTCAGAGAACATACCTTGATGAAATCTGAGGAGATGCAGTTGTATACTGATAAGGTTTCTCTAATTAGGCAAAGGATGAAGCGAGCATAGGATAGGCAAAAATCATATGCAGATTCTCACCGACAGGAACGTCAGTTCAAGGAAGGTGATCATGTCTTTCTAAAGATCTGACCTATTCGAGCTTTGGCATAGAATAAAGGAAAGCTCAGTCCTCGTTATGTTGGACCCTTCGAGATTCTAGAAAGGGTTGGTGAATGTGCCTATCGTCTTGCTATGCCACCTCAGTATAGTGCCATGCATAATGTGTTTCACGTATCCAATCCGAAGCCCTATGTCAAGGACCCCAGTCACATCTTGAATCATGAGCCTCTCGAGTTGAAGGATGATCTGTTGTATGCTGAGTCCCTAGTCAGAATTCTCGACTTCAAGTCAAAGGAGCTTCGCAGTAATCAATGTATAGATATGGTGAAAGTTCTCTGGAGCCACCATAATGAAACATATGCCACCTGGGAATTAAAGACCGAGGTCGAGAAGAAGTATCCACATCTTTTTCAGGATGCTTGAATTTTGGGGACAAAATTCTTAAAAGGAGGGGAGAATGTGACAGAGTGAGTTTTTATATATATATTAATTATTTTCTCTCTCCTACAATTTTAATTATTCCAATTATGCCCTCAATCATCTCTCTCACTGAATTGATTAAATGGATTATCAATTTCACTTAAGATCATCCATAATATTACATAAAGTCAATAATACAAGCATTATGATATTTAGTCAATTGACTTAGTCAACAATCGATTTTGGACTTCAAATTTGTAGCTTAGCTACTTACTGACATCAATAAGTTACCCCTAGATTTTTATTCCAATTGGATCAACCAATTGGGAGATATGACCAATTTAATTTGGTGCATATTCCACTTATTTTGGACCATATGACCTAAGTCTCGAAATTCCTTTTTATTTAAATGTGTCACGCATCCTTTGAAGGCTTGGACGCGGGCCTTGATATAGGCCGAGATTTTCTGGCTGTTTATCAACAATCTAACGGGGGGAGACTTCGTCTCCTACCTCCCGCAGGACCCGAGCGTCGGCCCCAATAGAGCAACGACCATCCAACGCCCCTCACGCCCAGTTCTCACCTTTTCACCGCGAGATATTTGGAGGAAGGCTCCCTCTCACCCGAGCGATCCCAACGGTGGTGACCACATCACCTAACTCCCCCAGATCAGGGAGAACAACATCCTGAGCCCTTTCACCTCTCACTGACGACGGCGACCAATTTTAGGGCTTCCCCTTCTAGCGCCCCACACCAATTTAAGGATCCCAGTAGCTCCGCCACCCTCCTTTTAGTCACAAGGACCTCTCAATTGCAACAAAGATCATCTCTACCTCCCTGACCTCAAGCACCTCACCTCGTCTGACCCTAGTCTCCTCCTTCACTCCAGGAGCATCTTGCTTCCAATTCACCACGGCTACACCATCCTGGAATCTCGGTGAGTCAAGGAGCACCTTCAGTTGGTGTCGCGGAGGCCCAGAGCCTCGGGTCAACTAGCCACCGCAGCTGAGCTCCAGAAGCTTCACGTCGGCGAGGTTGGAGCCACCTCAGAGCTACGGGAAGCTCGCAAGTCCATCAGTAGACCTCCGCGGAGCCTTTGACTAACTCAAATCAACCTAAGGGCAGGTAAACCTCAACTTCACTCCTTGACATGTTCTCAGCCTGTTTTGATCGAAAAACAATGACCCGACCACCATTGTTGGTGAGTTCGACCTCCTCACAACCGCCGTCAGCCCGCAAACTCAACCCAATTATCAGTGTTACCCAGCTCTTCTTAGGAACCACCTCCGATCGGACAAACTCTCCTCTGATCCCTCGCTGCAGCCATGGCGCGAGTAGGAACATTCAGACGAACGCTTTTACCGTCTCACCCTTACCTGTACACGAGCCCAACAAATGGAGTCAGGGACATTCCTGACTTTAGATCACAACCTGACCCTCTTCGGATGAGTGCCTACTCGCGGGTCAGTGAGAGGGTCCGGTTGGTTTGATTCCTCACATGATCCGCGAGGTAGAGCTCGCATTTTACTTTTTTATTTTTCATTTAATTCCTTAAAATTTCCTGATTGGTCAGAACTTATAAAAACCCTAGAAAATGATAGGAGTATCAAAATATATCGAACCTATACATCTTTTTCATCAGAAAAATGCCAGCTATTTAAATAAAATAATTCCAGGACCTATATCCGACCCCTTTTCAGAAAATATAGTCTACATTTCCTAATGACCCCTTAATATTTATATATTGTGTAAATAATGGTCATAACTGATTTTAAATCTGCCTTGGGAACAGATTAAACCCTAATTAGGGTCTTGATCATCATGTTACTCAAAATCCTATCTGATAAGGATAGTTGATTGAATCATGGAGAAAAACCCTAATTTCTAGATTCCTCTCTTCATAATGTATACCTTATACAACTTTAGGTCAAACAATTAATTATCCTTGAATGACTTTGAATGACCCTGACCTTAGAATCCAACTCTGACCTCTCGAATCACATGTATCCTAAAAATGATATCCCAAATGACCTAAACCCTAATAAGAAACCCTAATGTGGAATAATGAGAACCCATGGTAACTTTAGGTTTTGTCTATATTTCAGGGTGATCTACTATCTTTCTCATAATTTAGGACTTGTGGAATTCAGATATAGGAATTAAAGGTACGTGGATATAATTATATGACTAGATTTTGCTGGTTGCTAAATATATGTACTTGCTTGCCTGAAATTGAAATACATGGATGGATGTAGATATATATATATATATATATATATATATATATATATATATATATATATATATATATATATATATATATATATATATATATATATATATATATATATATATATATATATAAGTATATGTCAAATTTTCTGCCTTGAACATGAAAGAACATAAATGAGGATAAATGAAATGTAGTTACTAGTGGTGTCATTAAACTCCCTGTTAGAGAGGGAAAGATTTAATGTTGGCTAGCACCTCCCTAGAGTACACAGTATACGGGGAGATCCCTAGAGTACAAGGTACACGGGGAAGGGCCCACTATTTATGTGATTATGTGCTAAGTCTACCATAGTAATGTATATTCATTCTGAATGAGGCTAATAACTTGGGATTACCTGATTTTCCACCTTTAAATAACGTTTTCATTCTCTTTCTCCAATTTCGAGTATTTCATATACCAGCATAGTATAGCTTTTAATTCCACGTACCAACTTTGTTGATGTTTTTGTTTCTCATATTTTCTAGGTACAAGGAACAATTGATAATATATGAAGCACATCAAAGTACCTGAAGCCACTAAATAATGATCATGGAGGATATGAGATAGATCTCCACTTCTCACCTTATTCATTTCAGTTAGATAGTTTTTATTCTTCTAGATGATGTAATAGGATACTATAGATCCTATGTAATAATCGTATTTTCTTTTCATAGACTTATTCTTCTCCCTTATCAAGTATTAATATGTATGACTTTATCTTTTATCATTGAATGAAGTGTTGTGTGGCTATCTACTGATGATGTGGACATGATCTTGGCTTATCCCTATTTTTAGTTGACTATCTTGATTTCTAATATTTTCCCTTTTGACATTTATAGATATGAGTGCACGTATATCTGTGTATGTCACTAAGGAAAGTATATATAAATTGGGGTCGTCACATCTTGTCACCTCTCACTAGGCAACAATTATTCACATGGCTCACAACGCCCATTTAAACATCTTGTCACCTCTCACTAGGCAACAATTATATTTTAGGTCATCAGACCTCATAAGCATAATATTTGTTAGACAAGTATTTAACCTGTTTCACAAGGCTTATTCAATAATAGAAATACAACCTTCCCATTATTAGGTTAGGATTTCCCTTTATAGCAGAATAGGGTTTCAAGTTCATATTATAAATCCAAACCCTAATTCATTGCTCCACACATCTAGGAGCATACATCGATATCATAAGTATTCAATCATACTTATTTATTCTCAATATTTATCATTAAATGATTATTAACACAAAGTATGAGTTTCTCTCTCATCTTCACTAGGATGTTGATTACACCATACTTTATTAACTTGTCTTAACCCTTTCTCAAGGTATATTAGCCTACACTTATCAAAGTGCATTAAACTCGTTACATCTTAATGTAACAATTGACATGACACACTTCATGTGTTAATCTTTCAAAAATATCAAGGTATATCAACCTTGAGGTACTGGATGTGATATTTATCATGCCTTGGTGTATCACTTCCCTCATTACTTTTAACTTCCTTAATTTCACCAACTTATCTTGTATTAGGGTATTTCCCATCCTAATTTTTTATACACTAGCCCATCACATTTATCCTGTAATGTATTGGCTATAAGTCACACACTTGAATTACCCAACTATCATCAAGTGATATGGACTCATCTCGGGTTAAAGAATTGTTGATATAAGGTTGTCCAATATCAACCACTTTAGGTATTTCACCTATCAAGGTATTAAGCACACCATTACTTGGTATTAAGTTCATCACTCCTAAGAGTGTCTTACCCTCACCTTTACAAGGTGTATTGGGTTGAATCATGTATGTCAAGTTGAGCACATGTATTGGGTTAGGTTTATATCGAGCTAGGCATCATCATATCCCTCATACCCTTACCCATCAAGGTATCAACCTTATCAATCATATGGTGTATCAACTTCACCCTTCATGGGTGTAACATCCTTACCTCACTTGAAGATATTGGCCACACCATACTTTAGTGTATTGGCCATCACATGTTCTAGGGTATTAGCCACCTTACCACTTTTGTCATCTAGTGTATTGGGTTACCCAACATATCATTTTAGAGATGGATTCTCAACACTATATCATCCAAGAGGTGTATGCTTAACCCAATATCGGTTTAGAGGTGTATGCTTTCCACCCATATCACTTTAGAGGTGTATGTGTGCTTACCATATCGGGCAAGAGGTGTATGTTTGCTTCCATGTGACCTTAGAGGTGTATGTGTGCTTACCATATCGACCTTGAGGTGTATGGGTTCTTACCATATCGACCTTGACGTGTATGTGTGCTTACCATATCGGGCAAAGAAGTGTGTGTGTGCTTCACACCATATCGGGCAAAGAGGTGTGTGTGTGCTTCACATCATATCAGGCAAAGAGGTGTATGTGCACTTCACACCATATCAGGAAAAGAGGTGTATGTGTGCTTACCATATCACTTTAGCGGTGTATGTGTACTTCACACCATATCGTGCAAAGAGGTGTGTGTGTGCTTCACACCATATCGGGCAAAGAGGTGTGTGTGTGCTTCACACCATATCGAGCAAAGAAGTGTGTGCTT